>WELB01000124.1:307148-339742 GCA_009602725.1 Spirogloea muscicola
AGCGGCGCGGCCGCGGGCGCGCGGCGGCGCGGAGGGCGGGGGCGCGGCCATGGGGGAGGGCGAAGCGGTCAGGAAGGCGGGCTCGGCAGACTGGGCGGGGCTAGCGGCGTGAGGCTGCGGCTGCCGAGATCAGGAGAGCGGGGTTCGGAAGCCAGCCAGGAGTATGCAGACGGTGCTCGTGGCTACACTAGCGGAGATGCAGGCTTGGCAAACAGGGCGCTCCCCAGTGCCCGTGTCCGCGGCCGAAAGGCACTGATGGGCGCTGAGGGAGGAGGGCGTTGGACTGAGCTCAGGGCACGGGAGCCAGGAGCCGCTCCAGCTGCTGCGCTAGGCGGTCGGTACGCCCCCGTCGGGCCGGCGCCGATGCCGGGGGCCGCCAGCGCGGGGCGGGGGGGAGAGTCGGGCGCCAGCCGGCCCGGCGGACCCGCTGACCTCGGACCCCACGCCGGGGGGATTGCTCTCGCCCACCTTGGATACGTTGACTTCTCTCCCTCCCTTTTTTAGCACTTAGTACCTTGCTCTGTACCAACCGGCTCCTTCAGACATTCTCCATTCCTTTGGGCTGGCGTCTCACAGCCACCAGTCAATTTGGCCGCGCTTTATTTTCTGCGGCTGCTTAGCAGGGGTTATCAAGTGTTTCGTAGCTACTTGATTCCCAGTGTGCTTTCTACTTGGCGCTTTCCCTGGCCCCTTCGAACTTTTGTTCATTCTTTTTTCTGGGCTGGCCTCTCCCAGCCCAGAAAAATTCGGCCCGCCATCTGGCCCCTACGAACCTTTGTAAAACCTTTTTGGGCTGGCTTTTCACAGCCTGCAGCGAGTTACTCAGACTTGATGTTGCTCACTCGTGGGTACTGAGCTTCCGTCAGAAAGGGCTCGCCCACTGAGGATAGGGGCTGGAAAAGCCAGCCCAAACAAGAAGGAACAAAGTACGAGAAGGGGGAGCGCTTCCGATTGTTCTTTTTTGGGCTGGCTTTTCCAGCCCCTATCCTCAATGGGCGAGCCATTCTCTTCCGTCTGCGCGGTCTCATGTCTAGTTGTGTAGTTCTACTTTTGGCAACTCACTTTTTGGCTTTAAGTATTGTCCATTGTTTTTTGGCTGGATTGGCCAGCTCCTCTTCTCTCAGGGCGGGCCATTCTCATTCTTCTTTTCACAGCCCTTGCTCCCCCCATTGGGAGAGCCACTTCTTCTTCCAGCCACCGCCCTCTCCTGGTAGCGTCTTTCTTTTCATTTCATGCGCACCGCGCGCCTTCTCTCTCGTTGAAGAGACGCCTCAGCATAGAGAAGGAAGAAAAAGAAGCAAGCGCGGCCAGATTAACTGGTGGCTGGGAGAGGCCAGCCCAAAAGAATGGACAAGGTCTGAAGGAGTCGGAGTGCTAAGGACTGAGACAGAAGAAAAAGGCTCGCCCATTGAGCCAGCAAAGCCATTGAGCCAGCCAGCCCAAAAGAGAATGAGCAAAGTACGAGAAGGGGCAAGGGGAAGCACTAAGAAAAACAAGCACAAAATAAGAGAAGCGGCTCTCCCGATGGGGGCGATGGCTGTGATAAGCCAGCCCGAAAAGAACGGACAAGGTTCGAAGGGGCGAAAGTACGAAGGGGCCAAAAGCGCTATCTCAGAATGGGGTATAATGAAGCCATCAATAACTTACAAATGAGGAGCTGCAGATCCAAAAGGCTAGCTGCCGGAAAACCACCCCTTTGACAAAAGCCAGAGGCTGCAGCGAGAGCACGGCCAGCCTGCAGGTGCAAGGCGTTGGGCCTTGGACCGCTGAAGGGATACGGACAAGCGCATGCGGTAGACCTGGGCCAACGAGCCAGCGGCGTTGAGTGCAGACTGCTCGCCGCGCCTGGGGGACACAGCGCGCCGCGCTAGGCTGGCTAGCAGGTCGAGCCATTGGGACTCGAGAGCCCCGTGCACATGCACGGCCAGGGTTACAAACTCGTCCCCAGCCGAGTTGTCAGCGTGTTTTGCCGCCTTGCTGCGAGCAGCGTTCGCTGCAGTATAACCAGCCCTCAAGGCAGAAAGCCCCGGATTGAACGGATCCACCCCATCAGTGGTGAGTCGATTCAATATCGCACAGCTACGGATTTGGGGGAGTGAATCAGCCCGCCACGCGACATTCGTCGGGCTAGCGCACTGCTGGTTGCAGAGGGCTTCTTTCCATGTAGCCACAATTTTGCACTAGAGTCTGCCTGAACAATGTATTGGCTTGACGTGGTCACGCTTTACTTCATGCACACTGCGCGCCTTATCTCTCTCTGCCGGTCACGCCCTCTGGCTTGCGCAGCGGGGTTCCTCCACTCCCGTCTCGTCCACACCCATCGCCGCCCTCTGTCTGATCAACTTCGCTCTCCCTGCGCGCCTTCTCTGCTCTTGCCCGCTCTTGTTTATTCTTTCTGGGCTCGCTTTTTCCAGCCCTCGCCCCCTTTGGAAAAATTGTGACCTCAGTCAAAGGCGGCGAGGGCTGTGACAAAGCCAGCCCGAAAAGAATGGACAAGGTCCGAAGAGACCGGAAAGCGCTGAACACACATGTGCGCAAGTACCACGAAGGATGGTTAGCAACCTCCGGTAAGCAGGGATTCAAAGGACGCCGGAAAGCAGTCCCCTTGACGATAAACCAGAGGTGGCAGCTAGAGAAGACGCTCCAGGAAAGAGTGGTGGCTGTGAGAGGCCAGCACAGAAAACATTGAACAATTTTCGAAGGGGCCAGAAAAAGCTCTAAAGCACACAGTAAATTAAGTAGCCACGAAGCACTCAAGAACCCATGTTGAGCAGCCGCAGGCCGGCCGAGGCCGAGAAAGTAGTCTCCGCGTAGCGGGTCCCATGGCCAGGGCCAGGGCTGCAGCCAATCACAAGAACGCAGATGCAGCGCAAGTGCCATTGACAGCTGCAGCGAGACTGACAGGCGCATGCTATACACCTGCGCGAGAGAACCGCTGCGTTGCTCCGTGGTACCGGCGGGATTCAGCGCTGCGCGAGAGCCGGAGGAGCTGGAGGAGCTCAAGCCACCAAGCGCCAGACGCCCCGTGAACGTCGATGGCGATGAAAAACAAGTCGTCCTCCTGCGGGTGGTCCGCATATCTCAGGTCCTCGGCCCGTGTAACGTTCCAATCACGGAGGCAAGGAAAAGAGTGTATCAAGAGACGAAGGGCCTGTGTGGGGACGTTTCAGCCCGCGTGGCACAGGCCTCCGCATGGCCAGCCTTGGAGGCAGATTGAGTAGGTGGGCACGGTCGAAGGAGGGTCGTCACCACCACATCCAGGATTAGGCGCGGACCGCCAGCCAGAGGAGTGGCCAGTAAGGCGACCCGCCTGGCGTGGAAGAAATTTCTCGCCCATGGAGGAAAGCGCTTCTAAACTGACTGGTGGCTGTGAGAGGCCAGCACAAAAGAATGCACAAAGTTGGGAGGGGCCGGATGGCGCAATATCAGAGAAGAGAAGCTGGGAAAGGCCAGCCCAAAAAGAATGGACAAGATTTAAAGAGCCAAAAGGTGCCGACTAAGAAAATTACAAAGCTAGACACGAGACGACGCAGATGGAAGCTTAGTACCCACGAGTGAGCAGCAGCAAGTCCGAGTAACTCGCAGATGGGAAAGAGGCATTCCGCCTAGACCCAGATGCAGCAGCCATAGCGCGGCCTGCTCGCGAGTGAAGTGCGTGAGCCAAGGGCGTGGAGGCGCCGGAGGACGAATTGTCAAGAAGAAAGGGCTCGCCAATTGATAATAGGGGCTGGAAAAGCCAGCCCATAAAAGAAGGAACAAAGTACGAGAAGGAGGCCAAGGGAAGCGCTAAGAAAACAAGCACAACAAGAAACAAAGCAGCTACGTGTTACTCAGTAACCCCTAGCGACCCGGCTGCAGGAAAGTCCACTGGCTCCCCGTGGAAGCGGCGGACGATGGCCTGGCGGGCGAGCTGGTTGAGCAGCTCCAGCCACCGAGCGCCCAACGCCCCATGAATTTGCCCCCTTTGCCATCGACGTCCACGGGGCATTCGGCATTCGGTGGCTCGCGCTCCTACAGCGCCTAGGGCGCAGCGCTGTCCCGACGTTACGAAGGGGCAGGCCGATTTTCAAGCACGGCAGGTTCTCTCGCGCCACCGCCCTCTAGCGCGCTGCACCTGCGTGCAGGCAGAGCCCTCGCTGCTGCCTCTGGCTCTGGCCAGGGGACCCGCTTCCAGGAACCCAGTCTCTCTGACCTGAGGCTGCTTAGCAGGGGTTACTGAGTGCTTCGTAGCTGCTTCGTTTCTTTTCTGTGCTTGTTGTTCTTCAAACTTCCCCTGGCCCCTTCTCGTCCTCTGTACATTCTTTTCTGGGCTGGCTTTTTCCAGCCCCTATCCTCAATGGGCGAGCCCTTCTCTACTGGAAGCGTCTTTCCCTTGTTCATTCTTTTTGGGCTGGCTTTTCCAGCCCCTATCCTCAACGGGCGAGCCCTTTCTTTCTATCTCTCGCCCAGGTGTATCGCATGCTCCTGCCAGTATCGCTGCAGCGGTCCATGGCACACGCAGTGCATCTGCGTGCCAGTCGCGCTTTGGCTGCAGCCTCTGGCTACAGACAGGGGACCAGCTACCCGGAGTCTACTTTCTCTGACCTGCAGCTGCTCAACGGGGTTTTGAGCACCCAGTGCCCACTTGAGTCGCTGTGCACACAGCGCTTTTCTGGCTCCTCCGAGTTATTCAACCGTTATTCTGGGGTTGCCAATCACAGCCGTCACCCTCTACTGGAGAGAGCAGCTCTTCCAATTTACGGCAATGACTGTGAGGCCAGCCCAAAGGAATGTACAAGGAAAGTACTGACGTCTTGGAGACTGTTATCCTGCTTTTCACCATTGGCCCTTTTAGACCTTGTCCATTCCTTTTGAACTGGCCTCTCACAGCCATTGCTATCCATTTGGAAGGGCGGTTTTGTATACTGAAAGAGTCTTTCTCGTATTTTAGAGGGAAGAAGTGGCTCTCGCAAAGGGAGCAAGAATAATGAATGTCCAGCTTGAAAATGGAAAGGACCGAAGGGGCCAAAAGCGCTCTCATAGTTTGCCCGATAGGATGAATCACCTAGTAACCACGAGTGAGGAGCCGCAAATCCGAAAGACTGGCAGTCGGAAAGCGATCCCCCTGACGAAAGCCAGAGGCTGGAGCTAGAGCACGGCCGGCACGCAGGTGCAAGGGCCCTGGACTGCTGGAGGGAGATGGAGAGGCGCATACGATAGACCTGAGCTACCGGGGGCAGCTTTTGGGAAAGCGCTCTTCGGCCCCTCCATCTCTCTCTCTTTTCGGCCCCTTCGTAGCTGCTTAGCGCTTTTTAGGCCCCTCCATCATTTGGCCCCTTCGCACCTTCGTCAATTCTTTTTCGGGCTGGCTTTTTACAGCCCTTGCCCCCATTGGGAGTGCCACTTCTTCTTTCGGCCCATGTGGACCTTGTCAATTCTTATCTTTCCTTTTCTTCTATGGCGCGCGCGCTGCACCTGCGTTTAGGCAGAGCCCTCGCTGCTGCCTCTGGCTCTGGCCAGGGGACCCGCTTCCAGGAACCCAGTCTCTCTGACCTGAGGCTGCTTAGCTGGGCTTCTGAGTGCTTCGTAGCTGCTTCGTTTCTTTTTGTGCTTGTTGTTCTTAGTGCTTCCCCTGGCCCCTTCTCGTCCTTTGTTCACTCTTATTTGGGCTGGCTTTTTCCAGCCCCTATCCTCAATGGGCGAGCCCTTCTCTCTTTTCTTCGGGCTGGCTGTTCACACCCCTCGCCGCCTGCTCATATTTGCCAACGGCGGGCCACCTGCAGCGGACAACTGCCCCGACGGACATGGTGGGCTGTACAAGAAGCTGTACAAGAAGAAAAGGCTCGCCGATTGAGGCAAGGGCTGGGAAAAAAAAAGGGTGAATAAATTACGAGAAGGGGGCCAGGGGAAGCGCTAAGGAATACAAGAAGAAACGAAGCAGCTACGAAGCACTCAGTGATCCTGCTAAGCAGCCTCAGGTCAGAGAAGCTGGGCTCCTGGAACGGGTCCCCTGGCCAGAGCCAGAGGCAGCAGCGAGGGCTCTGCCGGCACGCAGGTGCAGCGCGCGGGCCATAGACCGCTGCAGCGAGATGGCCAAGCGCATACGGTACACCTGCGCTAGCGACCCGGCTGCAGAAAAGTGCACCGGCTCCCCATGGAAGCGGGGGACGATGATGGCGTGGCGGGCGAGCTGGTTGAGCAGCCCGAGCCACCGAGCGCCCAACGCCCCATGCGTGTCGAGGAGTACGACACCTCCCTCGGCAGACCCTGGCTTCGTTCCGCAGTGGGCAGTGCAGAACAAAGAAAGCTGCAGCCCTGCTCCGATTACCCACCAGTCGCGCTTGCTTGATTAACCCCAATGCGATCAGCTCCTGCCAGCGGCAGTCGACATCTTTGGCTGTTGAGGTCCTCGTTTCCACACTCTCCTTCAGAATATTGCCCATCTAGGCTACACACGACATGCAGGTGTGTTCCCGGCTGAGATGGGCTTGCCAGCTGCATATCTGTCATTCTTGCGACGACGAGTTTCGGCCTGATTGCAGCGTGCTCCTATGACCGCTCACATCCAACCCAGTGTGCCACCAAGGCTGGGTATGCGGTAGCCTGCGCCGCTCGGGCCACGGAGCTGAAATACGCAGATCACCCGCAGGAAGACGAGTTCTTCCCGCTCGCCATCGATACGCACGGGGCGCTGGGCGCTCGGTGGCTCATGCTGCTCAACCAGCTCTCTCGTCACGCCATTGCCCGCCGCTTCCAGGGGGAGCCGGTGGACTCCCATGCAGCAGGGTCGCGAGCGCAGGTGTACCGCATGCGCTTGGCCGTCTCGCTGCAGAGGTCTATGGCCCGCGCGCTGCACCTGCGTGCAGGCAGAGCCCTCGCTGCTGCCTCTGGCTCTGGCCAGGGGACCCGCTTCCAGGAACCCAGTCTCTCCTGACCCGAGGCTGCTTAGCAGGGGTTACTGAGTGCTTCGTAGCTGCTTCGTTTCTTTTCTGTGCTTGTTGTTTTTCGTACTCCCCCTGGCCCCTTCTCGTCCTTTGTTCATTCTTTTCTGGGCTGGCTTTTTCCAGCCCCTATCCTCAATGGGCGAGTCCTTCTCTCCCTCGCTCAGGCTAATGCTTTGCACCAGAAAGAAGAAGTGGCTCTCCCAATGGGGGCAAGGGCTGTGAGAAGCCAGCCCGAAAACAATTGACAAGGTTCGAAGGGGCCAAAGTTCGAGCTAAGCAGCGACTGCGGGGCCTGAAGAGGCTATGGCAGAACGGGGGAGGACCAGAAAGCTGGGCGAGCTCTAGTTGGTGGCAGAAGAGCAAGCGCGGCCAGATTAACTGGTGGCTGGGAGAGGCCAGCCCAAAAGAATGGACAAGGTGGCAGAAGGGCTTCGTATCTGCCGGATAGTATTCAGGCTTCGATTAGCGACCTTATTCTTTCGACCCGTGGTTACTGAGCGGGTCAATCTGCTGTTGGTCATGTAGGTTTGTAGATGTGCTTGCCTTTGTACTTGGCTATTTGGCCTTCGTTTGTTTTCAAATACGCGAAACTTTTTCCCTTTGCTAGAGCCACTTGCTTTCATTTCCTCTTTCTACGAGTGGGCGCTCAATAACCTCCGGTCAGCATGTAAGTGTAAGTGGTCAAGCATGTAACTCGTTGGAATAGTAAACCGTATGTGAACGGGGCCCCAGCTCGTGCGCCTCCACAAGCCCCCGCTGGTCTGGCGCTCCTCGACCAGCCGCCGTTGCCGCCGCCGCCCACGCCGCCGCTGCCTCCGCTCCGCCGCCGCCACTGCCATGGCCACGTTCTCCACGGCTGCCAGGGCCACCAGCAGCGCGGGCAGCCCTCGGTCTCCCGGGACTGTGCGGCGTCCTGCGTCGCCGCGCGCCGGCGTCGGCGCCGCCGTCGGCGAGCACTCTGGGAAGCCCCAGCCGCCATCGCCCCGGAGCAGGCTCTCGCCGCGCAGCCCGTCAGGCCGGCCCGTGCCCTCGAAGGTCAGCCGCTCGCGCCGCTGCATTTGTCTCCAGCTGGAGCTGATGGAAGCTCGACCTCTTGTAAGACTGGAGCGGATATCGCAATGTCGTCAAGAGAGCTCGTGGCAGCCGCTTCTCGGGGCCCCGCAGCAATGCTTGTGGCAGACAGGCTGCAAGCTTCGACTGCATCCGTCGACAATCTCCAGATTCTTGGACAACTCCGACGTATCTGGTCGATGCTTTCCAAGTCCTGCTGGCAAGTGAAAGCACTGACCAGCTCTTACCCGATCGTGGCAGGAGAAAGAGGAGCTCACTAAGGAGAAGCTGCAAGCCCTGCAAGACCAGGTTCTGACCTAATTCTCGGTCTCTTACCGTGGCCAACTGCTCAGCTAGCCATTTTGGTGACGGCTTGTATCAGAGGTCCTCTTCTGACCTGGAACAAGTCTATAGTCGTCACCGAGGAAGGTTTTCCGTCTGCAGGTCTCGGACTTGCAGAAGGAAAATGCAGGTCTCAAGGCAGCACACGCAGAGGTAAGACAAGTACCTCAAAGAAGCTCAGTGAGTGTCAGAGAGGGATAGAGATCAGCTCGGTAGAAGCCTGGTGGGGATACTTCAGTATTGTTGACTTCGTCAATGAATTTTGTATATACCAGCACTAGCAGTTACTCATTTCTATCTTGCTTCTTGACCAGCTACAGCGGTGCTCACATTCTTTTCTCACCAGGTTGGTGTTGCTCCTGAGGATTACAGCAAGGAGCGCTTCCGACTCCTGCAAGAGCAGAATCTGCACCTCGAACACAAGGTGCCAACTATGCAATTACTGGTGCTATGATGATGATGAGCTATGCAAATCAATAGTATGGTTGAGCTATGCTAGACTAACAGTTGCTTTTCAGATCAAGTGAAGCAACTGAAAGCCCCTCACAGAAGCTCCTGCCACTGAGGCAGGCAGGTTGTTGAAGTCTGACATAACAGAAGCAATGCCCACAGGTTTGAACATACAGTCTCTGTATTCATTGCGCAGCTGGCCCTGGCTGAAGCTTCAAGGCTGCAGGCTGCCATCCTCAAGGACGAGATGCTGGCAGCAGTCAAGACTGTGCAGGAAAAGCTAGCAGAGCTTAAGGTTGCCGAGCATGTGAAGACATCGAGGAGCTTGGTGACGACGTTACATTCGCCACGCACTTCATCCTTGAGCACAAGCTCTTCTGACGCCTCTTCCACCATTGCAAAGACGTCGCCTGCGTCGAGCAATTACTTGCCTGCCAGCGTATGGTCCAAGGCCGTAGCTCCTAAGGAAGCACCTTCCCCCACTGCTCGTACGACAGCAGCACCTTTGGCCACATCCTCGGGCAGGCGGCTAAGCCTTGTCGATAGACAAGCAATGCAGATGCCAAGCAGCAGATCGCCACCTGTTGCTGCTGTGCAACCGCCAGCTGTGAAAACTCCACCAAAGCTCGGCCCAAGAGTAGTGGTGGATGTTGAGTGGCTTGAGGGCCTCGGCGACTGGGCTGGCAAAATTCAGGAGAGGCTCTCGCAGCTCACAGCTCCTTCGGAACAGGTATGTCAGCGCCTGCTGTCATATCATGACTCGCCGCTTTTCCCTCCCAAACCCAAACCTCCCTCCATTGCTAATCCGAACCCCCAAACTCAAAGGGGTTTGCGAAACGCAAGAGCAGGCTGAGTGGACTTAGCTAAAGCTGTCAGTTTTGGAACAGGTTTCGAAGCTAGCCGCTGCAATGAATTGCTGACATGTCCTTCTTATAGGGCAAGCAGGAGCAAATTGAGGTCTCCAGAGGAGGCGATCACATTACTTTAGCAATCCCTTTCTTAGCAACTGGAAGACAACAGGTGGCCACTCAACCACTCAGTCACATCAACAAGGAGCTCCAACCCCTTGCAGTGAAGCTGGCCCGTCCGTATGAAGGTATTCACAAGTGATTCTCAGCTACTTCATCTCTTGCTTGACTACTTGTGACTCATCGTAGTCAAACTCCTGCATCCCAGCTTGCATTGATGCTCTATGAGCAGTGCATTGTCCTCAAGATTACACCACACGTTTTGTTGCTTAACATAGTCAAAGTATCAAGTGATGTGTATGTTACAATGTTGAGGACAGCTGTTGTAGTCGATATTCCATTGACATGTAAATTCATCCATTATGATAGCTGAGCTGCCCGCTTGTGGGAACATTTGCAGAACCCCTTCTAGTACTAGACTACCACGACGTCATGTCACTGGAAGGAACATTGGGAGATCTCCAGCCTCGATTGCTGAAGCTAGACGGCATCATCAACTCCACCCTCCTCCCAAGCCTTGCAGACGAGGTGTGGTCAAATTTCCTCAACCACAACAGTTCTTCCATGTAGTGGGCTCTTGTGCTAATCTTCATGTGTAACGAGCCGCCTAAATTGCTTGTGTTTCAGACATACAAAAGTGTGCAGCTGGAGGTGGCAAGCATCAGCAAGGAGATCAGTGAGGCAGCAAGATCACTTGGAAAGCTTATGTCTCTTTTACCAGGGCGAGCTCGCCTAGCCAATCACTTGTCTACGACCTCTACAGACCGGGAATCAGAAGCAGAAACATCAGGGATTACAAGGCAGGGTCTTGAGGGGACTGAGCCACTCAGACAGGCGGAGCTTAACGGCACAGTTGATGGACTGACCCCCAGCAGTTCTTATGTCCCCTCCTTGGAGGAGTTACTAGTTGGTTGGCCATCTCCTGGCCAACCATCTCCAGAGATCCAAGGACGTCTTGAGAAAATCCTAGAACGGCTCAGGTTTGACTCAGGCCACGTATAGGCTAGTGAGATCATGCCCATCCTTTTGGCAGAGATGCTCTTTTTATCCATCCTGTCTGTCTGTTGTAGCCAGGTGAAGCATCATGACTTAGTACAAGTGATGGCAGATGGGAGTAACTTGGTGCACGTGGTGATGGTGCATGGAAACTGAGCATGTTCAGTTCCTGCTATGTAGTCAAGTGATATTATGTTTCAAGCTTACAAGATCTCTTTGACTAAGGGCCCAGGATTTTACCAGGCATGTGGTGGCCGTATGGGCTAGCAAGGAGACAAGCAAAGACAGCGAGCTGTCATTTTATCGCAAATGTCATCAAGCTCAGGCAAGTGCCGAGATATTTTCTCTGTCCTAAGTAAGCAAATGATGTCCTCACAGGAGCACACTCAGAAGTGTTAGGGTATGCTCCGGCTTCAATAGCTTCTCAATACTCGCTTTTGATCAAGTGCATTTTGTGTCCGCTTTCACATTTCAACTTCCTGACACTAAGATCTCCATCGCGCGGCAGGCTGAGCAAGCGTTGAAAGTTATGCAATTGGGGCGTAGTGTACTGCCAGCGATCTTTGCAGATGCAGCACAGACCATTGGAGCAGCTGCTCAGGCAATTGATGATGTATGAGACCTTCCTATGGCTGCTGCTACATGGGCATTGTGTGCTTCAGTTCTTCTTGTTTGCCAATCTGGTCCACCTAGAGCTATTGCCTGACACCCTCACTGGCTGTGCAGGTCCTTGGTGTGCTGGAACATTTGCCTGCTTCTCCAACAGAGCAAGACTTGAGGCTCCTCCTGACACAGCTTGAGGTGTGCAAGCAGCATAGCCCTTGATGGCTCCTCATGTTGAGCCTCTTGAATCTGTTGTAAATCTGGGACGTATGATCACGCTTGACCAACTCTGTTACTAAATTAATGACCTGAAACTGCATGACTGCAGACTAAGGTACCAACAATGCGATCATTCTTGGCCCTTCTCCCCGCCCCTCAACAACTGGCTGCAATTAACGGCAAGCATTTGACGGAAGCTGCCCTTGATCCAGTTGAGAAATCATATCGTGAGCAGATACAGGTAAGATCAAATTCCGATCAACTTGTGGAAGCATAGTCCAGGTTGACAGGATAGACAATATGTCTGTTCAGTTGTTCATGGCTTGGTACTTATCTACATGTCAGTAATTTCAAGGCCCTTCTCCAATCAGTCTGTCTAATGTCAAGACCTCAGGTTGAATACAGTAGTCGTGCCCGTGCACCGCCCGCTTGCCCACTCCTGCTGCTGTCTCTCCACTGTCTTTCAACAGAAGGGTCTAAGCCAAGTAGACGATGAAGCGTCTGAAGTCTCCAGATGTTGGCAGAGAGTGGCTCTCTATCTTTCAAAGCATGGCATACCTCTAGGTACGCCGCAACTCTTTACCAAGTGCAGGCCCTTATGGGATGCTGCTGAGGCTGAGTCTTGAGCATGCAGGTCGAGGCCTGTCATATTCAATCTACCGAATCAAGTGTCGGGTTTGGCAGACTGCCCCAAGTCCTCAGCTAATGCTCACAGAAAGGGTCTCAGATTACCTAGGGGGACAGCGTGGCTGTTCTTACAAGCGTGTCTTCATCATCTTGCAGAGCGTTTTTGATGGGCTTCAGTTTGAGCGGTCTGCACTCTTCCGAAGCCAGAGTCGCACAAGACCGGAGCTCAATCTCGGAGAATGAGAGTCACACCTTGCACTTTCGACTCCCCACTTTATTTATGAGCACCGAATTTGATACTGTGCACTTGAAGGCTGCCACATCTGAAGGACAGTCGTTTAAACAGCCAACAAGGCAGAGAAAGCTGTCTTTTTGTGTTGGACGAATTTTTGTAGCATACATTGCCCTAAAGTACATGGATGCAGTCAAGCACAAGCGCTGCACGTCGTCCTAGGTAGGACGCTTCGGGCTTTTCTGTTAATGTCATGAGTCACTCTTGTGCTGCACCGGAAACCTGGAACCGCCAGGTTTCAGTAAAATGTTGTAGAAAAATCGCACTCCCTGCAAAGGACATACTGCTCATCATGTTGCTGGCACTGCACACGTCTAGGCATGATCAGGCATGGCAAGCACTGGAGATTTTCATTTGCCCTTAACCGAACAAGAACGGGCACAGCCAAATATCTGATTATCAGGCCCTCGGCCTTGCTGCCGGCGCCAAATACTGTAGTACCAGCAAAGAATGCAACTGAATTTGCGCGGGAACAGTGACAGTGATTCAAGCTGACCTGCAGTGCGAAGCAGATGTCTTCCTCACGCACCTTCAAGGTGACTCTCCGCAATGTATCATCCTTGCTAGAACCCAGCGTCACCAAGGCCTGCAGGACAGAGCTTGATGTGCTTAGTCCGTGCCGTTCTGAGAGCCCTGAAACAGAGAGACTCTTCCAGTATAGGGCGATGGCTGTGATAACCAGCCCAGAAAATAGAGTAAAGCCCTGAAAGCCCTGCAATCTCTGCAGCCAGTAATTACTGAATGATATTTATTAAATGATCATTGTAGTTGAGAAGCTATGAAATAGCACAATTGGCATCTGTGTGCCTTGATTGTACACAACAGCTCCCAGGATGGCAAGCACTATGACAGATGATTAAATTGGCTTGACAACCTCATGTTGGCCAAGAGCAAGCTATGTAGCATTGCATGGGTTGAGAGGTAGAGTGCCACCTGATCGGCCAGGACCTCGGACAGAGAGGATATTTCTGGGGCCGTCAAACAGTGGAGCCCCAACTGTCTGCACAAGTCTGCGTAGGCCTTGACGACCTGCAAGTGTACCAAGCTTGGTATAAGTAAGAATGCCGTGTGCCAGCTCCTAAACTTCTACGGCATTCTGCTGTGCAAGCTGGGCTCTAGATTGGGCTACTTGCTGCAATGTCCAGGCTCACCTCGCCAAGTGTTGCGTCCTTCTTCGACTTTCGAAACAGCCGTACGGTGGCACAAAGAATGATCTGCATACGATCATCATGCCTCAGAAGTGTGCATACCATCACTCGCATTCAAGGAACCTCGTGAATCTCGTACCTTCTCAAGAGCTCTGGTGTATAAGTAAGACAGATTCGGGGTTGAGAAAGACAGGCAATCTCTTTCATGCAGAGTCTTGTATGATCTGAGCGTGGCTGCTCTCACGGGCATCACACACGGCTTGCCTGCTGGTGCTGGGGCAGCCCCTGAATGATGTCCACAACTGGCGATCTAAAGGTGGTGGACAATGCCCGGGACATGTGGTGGATCTGAACCTGCAAGTCACAAATTGCAGTCGCCACATGAGACTACCTTTGTGTCACCGGGACCTTCTTGCTCATCATGTCATAGACGTGTCAGCTATTGCAGGGCCAGCTATTGCAGTGCTCTTACATGTGGCTGCATTGTTGAGTGTCCTGGTGAAAGAGAAATCTCCTGTTTCGTCATCAGCACTGTCTGTGGGCTGGCCTGCGAGTCGTCCAATTCCAGAAGCTGCACTGCAGTCCTACACGACCATGACAGATGCGACATTGCTCAGTGCATTACATGTACCAAGACTAGTAGTGGAACCTCATGCCAATCAGGGCCACATGACGTTTTTGCAATCCTGGAAGCAAGTCAATGTACCTGCAGATGCTGAGGGCCTTGCGTAGGTCACCTGACGCTGCCGCCACTTTCTGGCAGGCAAAGGACCAGATTGAGCAAGTGGCCGGGATCCACGACAACTGCAATGACTTGGCAGACGCTGGCTCTAGCAGGGAGTAGGCATCAAGGCGATCACAGGAAGGAAGTGACTGCTGCCATTATTGTTGTTATGCTTGTTATGTCTGCAGGCTTGTGAACATTGTCCAGGACAGGTTTTCGTTCATCTCACCCTGGCACACAGCTCTAGGGCGCGCTCCTCAATGACAGGAAAGGTGAGAGACTGCACAATCAGGAACGGGAGTACTGAATGAGCAGGGGACTTGGCAATATAGCTACCTTACTGCGGATGTAGATAAATCTTGAGAGCCTTGCAATTGCGTCAGAACCTCGGTGCTGGTGGGTGCCACAACTCACCAACAGGCGCTGCTTGAGGATGGCAACTATTTGCTCCTTTGTGTACGGCGCAAATGCGACTACCTGTGGCGGACCTGCATGCCAATACTTGCAGCACTTTGTTTGAGGTCACGTATTGCAGCAGTGATGCATTCTATGCCGGGCTAGTGCACATCAACGTCCACGAGTTCAGGAGCCAAACCGCAATAAGCAGGGCACGGGTCTCACAAGGAAAGCTGCGGAGGCTGGGAAGGAGACGCTCCTGGAGGTCGATGACATTGGCGATGCCTGAGCAGACCCTCAGATAGTCATTCCTGGTCAGCAGTCATCTGTGATGTTCAAGAGCATGGAACTGGTGCTCACATGAAGATCAGGAGATCCGCAGCTTGAATCGGTTATCCAGGGAGGCTTTCCTGGAGCGCACCAACCAACATGCAGCGCGAATGGGGCAGCACTGGGAGCCGGAACAGCTCAATCAGAACAGCTGAGTCTCTGCCTGCCAGCTGGTCCACCTCGTCAAGAATGAGAAGCCTGCCAAGCAAGCACATATAGCGACTTTGTCAGATTGCAAAGAACATGGAAGTGATTGACAAATTGAGCATACTTTATATTGGCAGACGTGGCAGGAAGTAGTTGTCTGCTCACATCATGGTTCTTCTTTGTCTATCTGAAGCAGCCCCAGTGGTGACCATCTGCCTCACAGCAGTCAAGGGGTCAAGTCGTTCCGGCTTGGTGGCCAATTGGGATGAATGGCCCAAGTCAGCAAGGATCTGCGTGGACGAATTCAATGCAGTTGGAAAACTGGAGACGCTCAGAGTGTTGACTGATGATAGTTTCAAGTCAAACTTGTCAGTGAGAACTTCACTCCACATAGTCAGGTGAAGTGGCACATAGAATCTACATGAGCATCTTCTCACAGTTTCTCAAAGTGTATGTAGCCATCATTGGAGGACTGCATACCTGCCGGTATATATCCTGGGGGCTTTGGAGTGCCATGCAGTTTATGAATACCTCCTGTAATGGAGTTTCACAAGCCTGCACAGATGCACCACCAAGATGCTCCAGTCCAGCGAGATTAATGCGTGCAGCTTCAGGCGTCAAGGCTCAGAGCAGCACTGTTGTGACTGACCTGAGCCCAGACTCTGGCATCGGCCC
Organism: Spirogloea muscicola; assembly: GCA_009602725.1. Taxonomy (NCBI): domain Eukaryota; kingdom Viridiplantae; phylum Streptophyta; class Zygnematophyceae; order Spirogloeales; family Spirogloeaceae; genus Spirogloea; species Spirogloea muscicola. The sequence goes on from WELB01000124.1 coordinate 323,039, forward strand.
TGACCGCCTCAACAGTCAGCGATTTGCCGGTGCCAGGGCAGCCACACAAGTACAGGCTGCAAGGTCGCAGCTGCTCTATGGAGTCCCGCACAATGTTGCCGACCCGTCTCTGCTCTTCCTCTCGGCAGATGACCTGCTCTGGCCTCTCTGAGAGGTGGAGCGCTTTCTTTGCGGCTGCAAGGTTGCCTGCCAAGCCAGCAGCAACCGCGCAAAGGTGGCTCAGCAAAATGCAGGCCTCACATTTGTGCTTTGACGCAAAATCAACAGCTACTCGATGGGTTCTTCTTAATTACGTCGGATTAATGTGCAATGGAAACAGACTCAGTATAGCTCTCTGCCTAGAGAGCATCAATGCATAATTGATGTCACTGCTCGGATAGTTGAGCTCACATCAACATGTCAAGAACAGCTCTTGCTTGGCGCCCCAGAAGCCATGATGGCTCACAGATCTGATTATTAGCTGAAGCCTCTCACCTCTGAAGTCCAAGAATTCTGTGCCCGGCAGTAGAGGGCTCGCCGGGCTGCCTGGTTGTTCTTCTGAACGTAATGGAGATCTCACGCTCATCGGCCGGCCTGATAAGTCGGTGGTCTTTGGTTGGAGCACTAAAGCCTCCTTGATGCAAGCTGTGCTTCCTGCAGGGGATAAGTCCTCCACGAGGAGCCGCCTTCGGACAGGCCGCGCTACAACGTCGGTGTCCAAGATGCCCAGCACAGGCCTCTTCTCCAGTACCCCCTTGCCTTGATGCATGGCTGGCACCTGATTCTCCTTCGTCTTGGCCGCGGCTGAGCTCACGTCCGCTGTACATAGGGAGAGATCGGGCGCAGCGTGTTGTCAATCAAGGAGGCTCAAGGCACAAGGGTGACCTTCAGACAATGTGGTCACCTGTGGGAGCACATGAGGGACGCACTTTGGACGGGCTTGTCAAAGCTCCTCGCTGCACCTTTTCCCCAGTCGAAGTCCCGCGGCCGCTGGTCGAGGCCGCTAGTCGCGAGGTGCTGTTGTAGCTGGCGCCGCGAGCGGATGCAGGTGCCGTCTGGAGCGTAGAAGTAGACATCGATGCCGCAGCCCTTCTTCCGTGGGATGAGCTGCCAGCAGATTCAATACTCAGTTCAATACTTTGGAATGAGCGTAGATCTGGGGCAGTGCACAAGACACCTTGCGAGACTTCGGCTCAGGTTTTCGTTGGGACGGTCTCACCTTCTTCGTCCATCCCGGCGGTGCAGGCCCAAAATATGCTGCTCCGGCCATAGAGCCAACCGGAGCAGCTTCTTTGACGGATACACCCAAAAGCCTACTGTTTGTCTGCACGGCGCGGTCCTCGGCCGTGCTTCATGGCGGCCATAATCACAGAGCTCGGTGTGACAAAGGGCCAGCCGGCCAGGTCGGACGGTGACTCGTCGAGAAGCTGCAGCTGGAGGTCAAGGGAGGCACGGCGCGGCGCTCGCGCGGTGCTGAGGAGGGCGGCGTCGGGCACGACAGGACGAGGCAAGGACTCTAGACAGAAGGGTGCTAAGAAGGGTGGCTGAGCTGCACTGCACTTGGGGCGAGCGAGCTGTGAGCTCGGCCTCCGCTACGTGCTGGAGGGAGGTCTGAAAGGCTGAAGTGGCGGGGCCAGTGAGGCAGTCGGCACCTTCGCGCCAAAATGCGCGAGCACTTTCGCACGAGGCGCTTCGCGCCAAAAAGCGCGAGAAAATGCGCGAGTCGCTCCGCGCCAAAATAAAAGGGGGGGTAAAGGAGGAATGCCGGAGCAGGAGATTCGGACTTGCAGTCAGCGGGCCGACGCATCCCGGCATTCACGGTTCAAGCCGTTCCACGGGTGCCTGGCGGAAGGCTTCCGCTTCGCCCTCCCCGGCGAAGTTCATCATCCGGCCGACTTCCTCCGGCGCGGTTACTCGGGCAGGAGCTGGCGCCAGCCGCTGATGTCACCGTTCTCGCCACACCCGGGTGCCTCGTCAGCCTTTCCTACGCAGCCGCGTCGCAGCACAAGGCACCCCGCGCCCTCGACGTCGTTAGCGCCCTACCCCGTCCCCCAACTCGCTTCTGCGTATCAGTCACCAAGCGCAGAGGCTTCACGGCGCACGCTGCATCTCGCCCTCACGCACAACTTATAGTGGGCGCGCTCGGCATACAAGAGTGCGCAGCGGCTGCCTGCTTGGGGGCTGCGAGCTTAGGGCTGTTCGGCAGAACCTCCACCAGCCGGGTGCATCTTTCGCACTGGACCGTTAATTCGTCTTTCGGGGCTGGACGTCTTGCCTACCCTGCCACCGTAGCTACGACTCTGACATGGCCGCATGGAGCTTCAAGTATGTGCCGTTGGCGATGCAAGTGAAGGAGGCCAGTGCCGGCAAGGGGACTGGTTGTCTTGTCTCCCCCAGCATGGGCAAGCGTCAGCAACAGAACGAAAACCTGCGGACGTCGTTCAGCGGTGAAAGCGTCCCAGCCAAGAGGGTGAGCACAGCTTCTCAGCGAGCGTTGGCTGTATGAATCTGTCCATGGAGAAACACAGGCTCTCCTTCCCGTGTATCATGCACGGCTGTGCCACTCCACCGCGCACAAGTCAGACTGCTCGGAGGCCTAGAATGCTGCGTCCTTGCCACAGTAAAGCGCCCTGCTCTACCGTGACGAAGGTGCCGAGGCAATTAGCTCGAGACAAGACCTAGGCTCATCACTACCTGAGTCTAGCTGCTGTGTATGGTGCACCAGGCTGTTGACATTGGCTCTCGGCAAGCACCCAAGGCATTAACGTGCAGAGCCGTGTCGGCGAGCTGGGAGCGCAAGCGGCGCCCTGAAAACGTGGATGGGGACTTCTTTGTGGATCACACCTGCATTGACTGCGACACCTGCCGATGGATGACACCAGTGAGCCACTCAAGAACCATCTGCCCTAGGATGGCGCTCAAAATTTCAAAGCAAAAATAGAAGGAACCTGCTGCCGGGCACGTATTGAGCAATTATGAGTGCTAAGTCAGCAAAAAGGAATGCTGAATTTAGCAAAGTCAAGCAGTTCACCGTTTGCAGTCCTCACCTCCTTGTCACGTGCTATGCAGGAAACGTTCTCGAGGATTGGTGACATGTCAGCGGTCCACAGGCAGCCTCACTCCAAGGAGGAGCGTGTACGGGCTCTGCAGGCGCTTCTGGCATGCCCCACAGCTTCCATCCACACTGAGAAGCCACCCAAAGACATCAAGGAGGCTCAAGCCACCTTTCCAATTCCGATTGATGAAGGTTAGTGCTCACAATTGCTTACTTGCAGCTCTATGCAAATCTGAGACTGCTCTCCTGCGCTGGTGGCTCCCAGTGCTTGTGAATCTGTAGCTTTCAATAACCCCTAGACACCTTCACCTTGAGGCTGTTGAGGAGGTCAGAGCCATTGCATCATGGACTTGACAATATTGGACTGTATGTGGGGCAGTTGATTTGCCCGGTGTGTACCACTCTGGCTACCATTCGGAGAAGTCATTTGGAGCTACGTCCTACTTCATCGTCAGGGAGCAGGGAGGGAACGTGCTTGTGGACAGGTACGTCAGTGCAGCCGATCAAGCACCTGGGGAAATATACGTCTCTTATACGAGTGGAAGCTTCAGGGTGCTACGATTCAATAGCATGCTTCATATACCAGCTGATATGGCACCAAGAGACGCTTCAACGACTAAGCAACCTCCTGGCTACAGGGTTAATTGTTGATTACCACTGTACTTTTGGCCATGCAGCCCTCGTTTCACGGAGCAGCTTGCCAAGCGCCTTGAACAACTGGGCGGGGTGGACTACTTGTTTATGACACACCGGGATGACATCGCTGATCACGACCGGTGGGCCGCTCGGTTTGGCTGCAAGCGCATCTTCCACATGAACGAGGTGACTGCAGCACACAATTCAGGAAGTGCTGCACGCAAGAGATTGTCGTATGGCCACTATAGATGCGGGCTCAGGATCGGGTGGAGTAGTTTGGTGCAATAATGTTCTCTTGCTTTTATGGCACTTTGAAGCACTTAAGCATGTTGACAGGTAGGTGGCAGCACACGAGACGTGGAGATGAAGCTTGAAGGAGAGGGGCCTTGGGAGCTTGGACCTGATATCTCTCTCTTCTTCACACCCGGCCACACGTCAGGCCACGTTGTGCTGCACTACCGACAGGGTGTCGGGGCGCTGTTTACAGGCGACCACCTGGCCTACTCCACGCGAGTAGGCGGGCTGTCTATAATGCGGGCCTACAATTGGCACTCAGTTGCAAAGCAGGTGGAGAGTTGCCGCAAGCTGCTGCCACTCGACTTCCTCTGGCTGCTGCCAGGTGCGCTAAATCTTGAGATTCATATCAGTCAACAATCATCATAACATGGTCACTGAAGTGTCCTGACCAGTTCCACTTATACTTGTGCTTATCTTAAGCGACGTAGTACAAGTGATTAAGAAATCTGTGAAGCTGGCGATCCTAAGTGGCACTCGGTGGTGTGGTGCAGGACATGGTAGAAAGTACAAGTTTGACAGTATTGCAGACAAGATGGCAAAGTTGGAGCAGTTGGTAGAGCAGGAGGACAGCCTGCTGGCGACGTCTCGCAAATGAGCATCGTTGATGTGATTACAAGATGCTTGGTGTGCAGGAGAGAAGTTTGCTTGCAACCAAGTTGTGGCAATTGGTCACTGCATTTATTGTCTTTGAACTAGAATGCGAGTTTGTGCATAAAAGATTTGAGGACATATAATCTGAGGAGCTCTGTCATTTGAAAGCTGTCAGACGACGCAGTTGGGCTCTAAACGATTCCTTGAGTGATGTACTCTAATCAAATCTACTTCACCTCTACAATGTCCTACACGGACTATTCATACAACCTCATGTTAGGAGTACTTGGTTATGTTGCCATTGGCAGATAAATGCAGAGAAATGATCTAAAGCAGATTAAGGACAACTGACAACATGGTCAATAGTAACATCAGATGTGCCTCACTTTGGCCGGCACCTCTGGCACCTGCGGTGCGGGAATGAGTCAGTCGTTGGTGATCGTTTTTCGCCCTATCAGCTGTCAGTCAGAATGGCTCTTGGGGTATGCAGGGATCACACTGGGCATTCTGACAGTCGCATACGTTGCCGGGTGGGGAGTACTCGCAGGCCACCAACCAAGCTGACCCGCTGTACAATGTCGTCCCACTACTGAAAACGAAGGGGCAGCTTGCCTGTTGCAAAATGACCCAACAGTAATGAGAGTTAGCAAACACTGACGTTCAACTTCGCCATATTGACACTGTCCAGATTCGTTTTACTTGTGCTCAAACTGCTGGTGCCGCCTAATCAGGTAAACAGTGGGCTAAGCTCGGTTGAGGGTAGAGTGTGTGCTGTCAGGCTACTCCACTCAAAGTGGAGCAGCCTGACAGCAAAAGCATGATTATCATCAGCAGTTTGTACGTCAATTCCAGGCCATAAAGACAGCTGCTACAAGTGATAATGATGACACTCACTGCACCACAACCAAGCTTGACCGATTCCCTCCACACCACCTGAGTATAGTGGCTGCAAACTTTGCCAGTCTGCGATTTATCAGGTAGGTCAACTATGCCCTTTGTCAGTAAGGTAGAGGAAAGAGACGAGGATGCTCGAGTTGTTTGACAAGCAGCTAATTTTACGCTGCAAAATGACTTCAGGCAAGCACTGACGCTCAGAAGCAGCTTGATTCATATTTGACGTCAGGACGAAGGTGATGCATTGCCTACATACAAAGTGGCTGTGCGATCTGAAGTTGTCCAAGTCTAGAGGCATTGTTAAGTGGCCTTCTTGATAGGCAGCGGGTTTATACGACAAGACTCGGGGCAGTAAGGCATGACAGCTATATACCTGGCAGGTGTTAGAAGCATAGTCATAGTACTGCTTCTCTGATATCCAGGCTGCCACTGCAGCTGATATGTCAAGTGCCTTAGGAGGAAACGATGCAGACCAGTACAGGTTCTCGCCATAAGGTCCGCCACTGCAGTGCACGCTGGCATTGATTGAACAGTCTGGCAGCAAGGCAGATGAGGCAGTAGACGAGGCAAGAACAACGCTCAAAGATGCAGCTGAGTGTCACGTCTCAGCAGACAGCGAAAGCTCGTACACTTTACAACACTAACCTATGCGTAAGTACGCCATTTGCACAATTGCCGTTGGCGACTTGAGAGTGAGCGTAATCAGAAGCGTAAGTGGCCAAGGTCGTGTTGAAGACCAGAAGGCTATCATCATAAATAGTATGCCTGGAACATGACATAAGTGTAGGTCAGACTGTCGATTACAACTCAGAGCAATATTTCTCCATGTAAGAAGAACGAAGCTCCGAGCACTCAGCCCACATAGCAATTCTGCGCTTCACAATGTGAGTACATGCAAGCAAAGGGAGTCTTCACATCTGGAGCATCGAGATTTACGGAAGCTCACCTTTCCACATTATGTAGATCGGTGTACTGCTCTTGTTCTGTCAAAAGCATCCGTCCAATTCTGTTGGAGAACGAGCTGCGCGCTTTGTCAGGCATGGGAGCTTGGGCATTTCCTTCACCAAAAGCAAGGCTCCAGACGGCAGGCTCTCCTGCCAAAGTGCGACTAAGCCCCTCGGCTTGCACTGCACTCATCGTTTATATGCAAGACCACGATCAGCACTGGCGGAGACAACAATGAGAACAAAGCTGTTGAGCTCAGTTAGTCATTGGGGCACAAAGCCTTGGCCTAAGGTCAGTATGCTGTCCTGCTCCCTCATTGACTGCACACTGGGCATGGTTTTCGCCCCAGGGAGCCATTTCCAGCATGTAGTGATGAATTCAGAGCAGAAAGCTCGCAGCTTTTGCATGAAGTGTATGGACGCAGCTCGGCAGATCAGCGAATCGTGTGATGCACGTGCGCACCTGCTGATGACAGGCAAGCGAGGACGGCCAGCAGCAGCGGCGGCAGCACAATCGCCTGCAAGCCAACCGCGCAGCGTCAGGCTCGGCTTGCGAGCACGAGTTCATAAGTGGCCTCTCTGCATGAGCTCGGTTGGCCTTCACAGCTCCCCTGCATGTCAGCAACCGTCTCCAAGAGAGAGCTGGCCAGCCTGGCGTGTAGCCGAGCTTCACCAGAGCTGGCTTGGCGGCGACGGAGAGCGCGCGCACCACGGCGTGGTCCATGGCGGCACCGGCAGAGGCGCGAGGCGTTGGCGCGGCGATAACGGCGAAACTATCTCAGCAGGCCGCCTTGGGCCGGGGGGAGGGGGGGGCGTCTCCCCACCTCCCCCCCTCGCGGCGCCTGCAGGGGGCCCCCCGTTCGCCTGGCCCAACCGCCCACCCTGCCAGGCCCCCGCCACCTGGCAGTGCGCAGCTCTAGAGCCCGGGGCTGACCGCTGGGGGAATTACTTAGCAGCCAAACTGCGGCCTGCCTGCAATGCACAGGGAGTGTGCCTCATCATGCTGGAGCGACAAGGAGAGGCGCATACAACTATCCTGAGCAAGCGACTTGGTGGCATACAAGCCTGGCTGCTCGCTTATCTGCCATGCAAGCTATTACGCAGATTAGCAGAGCTGGCGCGGGCAGGCTTTTTACAGCCCAAACCCCCAACAGCTACTTCTCTTGGCGCTTGCTTCTTGGAAAGAGGTACTTCTGTACGCGAGAGAAGCAGCTCTTTGGAGGGGGCAAGGAGCTGTGAAAGAGGGAGTAAAATTGGTATAAGAAGCCTGTCCACAAAATTATAAAGAAAAAATCTCTTCTTGACGCGGGGTTATTGCTGACCAAATTTCAAGCTGGTGGAGGTTCTTGAGGCTTTGATGTCCACCTTCCGAATCTCTTAAACGCCAAGGCCAGCACGGTGAGCAGCCCGGCTTCAATGCCACTAAGTCGCTCGCTCAGGTTTTCGGTATGCGCCTCTCTCCGCTCCAGCATTCCCAGGCTTTTGCGGTGCACTTGCAGGCAGGCCGCGCTCTGGCTGCTGCTTCTGGCTTCCGCCATGGTGACACTTTCCTGGCTGCAAGCTACACTAGAATTGCGGCTGCTTAATGAGAACTACTGAGCAACGGTTCACTGTAGCCACTTGCATAGGCATGGATTTCAACAATCACAGGAGCCTGCAGACATTGGCGTTCTTGGGCTCGCCTCTAACAGCCGTCGCCCCCATCTCGTCCCTGTTCAAATTCGTTTTGGACAAGCTTTCAATCTGGACCTTGTCATCTTCTGTGGGCTGGCCCTTTACGTTCCGCCAACTTGGGCAAATCGACGCACACACATGCACATGCACGCACGCACACGCACACGCACACGCACACGCACACGCACACGCACACGCACACGCATACTCAGACTCACACTCACACTCACTCACACTCACAATCACACTCAACTAAACACACACACACACACGACCGCTTGCTTCGGCGCTGGACGCCCGTGTAGAAGGAGGCGTTTCACCTGGGCGACCTGCGCGCCTAGGTGCCCAATTAACGCCGCCCTGCAAGCACTGGCAAGCGGTCAGCCGCCATGGCCTCCGGAGCGGAAGGGCAGTATCACCTGCTGCAGTGCAGCTGGGATTCAGAGGAAGGCCCGGCGCTTAACGAGGGCCGGCACGCTCGCCAAGGCGCCCTTGTCAGAAGCCGCATATGTTGCCGGGCCTCTGCAGACGGAAGGGAAGAACGCGCGGGGAACCGCGGACGCTGTGTTATGCTCTTTGGTAGCACGGCGAGCGCCAGCTGCATGTCGTAAAATTCGGGAAGGTGGGCCGCTGGCTGGAGGTGCGCCTGTAGCCGTGCTCGGCCAGGAACGATGGTGCACCGAGTGGGACTCCCAAGGGGTTGAGGCCGCCCAGTAAGAAAGAGAGAGAGAGAGAGACACTTCCAGTAGATGTCGATGCCTGTGATTGGTCAGAAAGTCTATGAAAGAGAAAAGCGCGCCCATAGAAAAGAGGGGCTGGCCAAGCCAGCCCACAAAAGAATGGACAATGTCCAGAGCCAAAGCAAGAGGAGCCAGAGAAAGGACTACACTACAACATACTGCAGAACACAGAGGACTATGAAAGAGGAGTCCGGCACCTTGGGAGCAGCTGCAAGGGGTCTGGGAGGCCTTGCGGAGACCATGCGGCACACTTCTCCGCCCGGATGGTCGAGCTATAGGCGCGGCCAGCTGCTGTTGGAGGGCAGCGAAGACGCCCATCACGCCGCCGGGCTGCCTACCAATTCGATGTCGTCGGCGGAGGTTGGCAAAAGGACCCCAGGTTGCCGCGGCAATGGCTTCACACTGCGTTCCACACTGTTGAAACTGTTGCGAACATTCACAGGCAAGACCATCCAATCAAGGTGCAGGTCCAGGGTGGCGCATACTCCCATAACAACAGCTTCATCATCGCTCCGCAACTCTGCGTACTGATGGGGTGGGCCTGAGCCTGCCTATGCAAGGCCAGCCAAGTAGATTAAAGGGGTCGGGAAGTAGCAACGCAAGTGGCTCTACGACGAATGGCTGCTCAATGACCCGTGGTCAACAGCCGCAAACCGGAGTACTTAGCAGCCGGAAGAAGTTGCCAAGTTACCAGCACAATATACATATGTAGAACCACTTTGCTTACATCCTGAGAAGGGTGCCACTTTTGTCTAATCTTCTCGGGGACACCCACACGGATGCAGCTGGGAGCACGGAACGTCATACTTCACAGAAGCTTCAATACAGGTAAAATCATTGGGCTCCCCTAGACTCCTGTCGACGCAGGACAATGATGATAGGGCACGCTGCTCCATCTATGGAGTCAGAGTAATGTAGCTGCCCGAAGTGACCCAATATCAGTTGAAGTCAAAGAAGGACGCTGCATTTGAAGGAATTATGTAGACGCAAGAATTCTTGACACCCAAAAAACTTCCAACATGCCAATCAGGCTGAAGTCTTGCAGGATGAGGACAAGCATCTGACATTACTGCTATGCTGTCCTCCTCACAATGGCAATATGTGCAGCAATCTATAACCACTGCTGTGACTTCCGAGCCGGACTGAGTTGACTCACAACTATTGCCGCATCAGGCCTCTGCCTATACCCTGACAGACTGACTACGGGAGCAGCATCGCTAGAGCAGAGCCTAGTCACATCGATGCAAGCTGAGAGATGTGCTTGCCATTCTGACAAGATATTGTTGACTAGCAAAGCAAAGAAGCGAGTGGCTGTTCACGTTGCAAATACAGTAGAGACATGTGCCATCCGCTTCCTGCCAGTAGCTTTCAACGAAGAAATAAAGAACAAATCAAATAGCAATCTCACGATGGACTCGAAATTTGTAAAAGTAATCATGAGCGAGACCACAGTCGGCCTCCCATCGCTCTTCCATCCTCTCCAGACGAGCTACTCTTGTGATGCTTGCAACTTTTTGCGGCAGCCATCTGACCTCTCTACAGGCGAGGTCGGCCACATGGACATATGCTAGTTGGCTGCAAGTCGCTAGGAGGTCGGCAATCACCTGGATAATCAACACACTGTCGGGCAACGCCCAAAACAGCCAAAGCGCACAATCTGCAGTCTTGTGCATGGCTTTACCAAGCGAGAGATACTCTGATAGAGTCTCTCACGTCCAAAAATATGGCGGTCCATTGCCACCTCTGTAGGGCATGGAAGTCTCCATAATTTATCCTCAGTGCACCATCTATTATCAAAGGGCACATTAAGCTCCAGGCTAACAAGCTTATCGCAATTGGCAAGAATTGTTGCCCAGTCAAACTTGCCTGGTTGCAGTGAAAGGACTTCAGCAAGTCGAAGTGCTGAAAGGCCAGAGCACCAGCCGCCGAGCTTCCAGAATCCGTGCATATTTTCGTCTGTGGCCCAACAATCTTCAAGGTCCTGGGAACGGAGCGATGAAAGACTGGTAGGGAAGTACCAGTCTGGCCCACGTAAATCAATGGTCTTCAGTTCAAGGGCCACTAGTTGGGGGGCCTTTGCCAAGAAGGCACCCAAACGCTGGGCTGTCACCTGCCAACCTCTTAGTCTCAGCACCGAAAGGTATGGGAGCTCGTTGCAAGCGAGCAGCCACGGATCGAGGTATCCTGAGCCATCAATGTGAAATTCTTGCAACTGCGAGCAAGAGGCAGCTAGGCCCTTGATAGCATGAGTGTTGTCACCACTTTCTGAGATTCTCGTCTCTACCATCTGCAACTTCGAGAATCTGGCTGCCAACTCCGGCAGCAGCGTGTAGCGAATCCAGGGCCTGTGGCAGTGCAACTGTGTCGGCGAGCAGCATGATGACATTAGCGCCTCAGAGGAGACTTGAGACAGCCCTGGACAGGCTTCAAGGCCGACCTGCTGCAGAAGTGGGCAAGCGGAGGCTAGTGCAACAATCCCGTTGTTCGTGATGTTTTCACACTTAGGCAAGAGGAGCGATCGTAGCTGTGGCAAATCCTTGGCAATGTATGAAAGTCCTGCGTCTGTGAGAGAAGCGGAGGTTCGTATTGAGATATCAAGCTCCAGCTCCGTGAGACGCTTGCATGAGACAACGATTCTTTTGATGTCCGCGTTTGCAGAAGGCATTATCGATCACACCGGCCCGTCAAGTTTCCATCTTTTTTACAAGAAGGGAAGGCAGATTTGCGCTGCAGTGACAGGGTATTGACCATCTATGTCAAGCACCTAGGTCAGAGTACGAAATAGAGAAGGGTGGAGCGACTTACCAGAGAAGTGGCACGAAATCATGGAAAGGCTCTCGAGGACCGTGAGCTGGGCAATGACGGGAACCAGAACGGCCGGAGGCCGCTGGAGAACCAGCCCACGCACAATCCGTACATGGGCAACGAGGTCGTTTAGGCCCTCAACCAGTCGCTCTGGCTGTAGGTGAATGTGTGCAGGGTCTTGGCACACGGATTGCAGGGTCACCCGCAGGTCTAAAAGTGCAGTGGCGGCCGTCAGCGAGCGCAGGTCGGAGAAAGTCGCGGAACTGTAGAGGGTGAGGCGTAGCCGCGTGAGGTTCGGGAAGGCTGTGGCCAGCGCCGGGCCGAGCGGGCCCCCGAGAAGCTCCCAAGGCTTCTTAAGCCGCGACGGCGCCTGCCGTGCCACGAGCTGCCTGCGCTCGCGCAGCGCGAGCTCGTTGACGGAGGTATTGACCAGGCCGCGCCAGCGGCGGCAGACGCACGCGAGCGGGAGCCAGCCGGAGGCGCCGAGCGGGGCGTGGGCGAGCGGCGCAGCGGCGCGGGCGAGGATCAGCGCCAGGCACTCGTCCGGCAGGGCCTCCATGGAGGGCGAGCGTCGCGGCGAGCGCCGGCCGGCTCTGGAAGGAAGGGGTCGCGCGGTACGCACTGAAACGAGAAGGCGGCCAGGCCGAGCCTGTACGTTACTTGGGCGAAGCCAAGCCTTCTGCGTTAATTAGGGGGGAGAAGTGGCTCTACCCAAGGCAGCAAGGGCTGTGACGAGGGTAGCCCCAAGGTCCGGCCTCCGGAGGGGCGGACCCGCACAACGCGGATCCGACCGGCGCGGGTAGCCCCCAAGGTCCGGCCCCCGGAAGGGCGGACCCGAACAACGAGGATACGTGGCGCGTGCCGTGCGTACTGCAGGCTGCGCGTGCTGCGAGCCTGACGTATGGAGAAGAAGTAGCTCTCCCAATGGAGTGTAGTCCTTTCTCCGGCTCCTCTTCCTTTGGCTTTGGACATTGTCCATTCTTTTTTAGGCTGGCTTTGCCAGCCCCTCTTCTCTATGGGCGCGCACTTTTCTAATGGGGGCAAGGGCTGTGAGAAGCCAGCCCGAAAAGAATTGACAAGGTTCGAAAGGGCCAAACTACGAGCTAAGCAGCGACTGCGGGGCCTGAAGAGGCTATGGCAGAACGGGGGAGGATGGAACACAAGTCCAGGGAGAATGGCGCGCCCTTATTTAAGGCCGGTTCACACCTGGTCGTGCGGTCACAGTCGTTTTGACCACCCCGTCTTGGGGAGGTCGCCGCCACCGAGGCCGAGGCCGCCTGCACGTGCGGAATCACCCCCCAAGCCCCGCCCGGTCGGATAGGCTGCCCGGCGCGCTAGGGCAGCAGCTTCAAACCCCAGCAGCAGCGCCTGCGGGGGCGCTCACGCTCCCCCTTCTCGCTGCCGACCAGGCTTGCAGGCATGGCGCCCGAGCGGAGGCGGATTTGCTGCATCACGATAGCAGTCCTGGCCCGCTGGCAGCTGCGCCCAGCGGAGGCGGAGGCCGAGAATCCATAGTGGAGCGGAGGCGGAGGCGTAGGCGGAGGCGGAGGTGGAGGCGGAGGCGGAGGCCGTCTGCTGCCGCAGTTCGACTTCAGGGCTGTCGTGGCCATGATGATGCTAAGAAAGGAGAGAGCGCCTCCTGTGAAGCTCCACTCAGACGACCGGCTGGCTCCGGCAGCCGCAGGTCGACTTCACCGAGCAGGACTTCCGGAATCGCATGAGAGTGTCGCGCAGAGTCTTCGACAAGCTGGTCCGGGCTCTTGGCGGCACGATCGATAAGCGGGACACGAAATTCAGAGCAGCTGTGCCGGTGGAAGCGAGGAGTGCGATCACGCTGCACCGCCTGGCAACCGGAAGCTACATAACGGCGGCGAGGCAATGTTGCCGCTGTCGCAGGCTACAGGCGGCATGTCAGCTGCTGCCATGGCAGCCACCAGATGCAGCTGCCCTACCGACTGCGGAACTGCGCGGCCTTGGCAATCAGGCTGGCGCTCTGACAGCGCTGCAGGCCAGAGACTGCCGGGAGGTGGGCGGGAGGGGAGAAGGGGCGGGGGACTTCTGTATTTGAATGTACGTGTATTTTGGTGGGGGAGGGGGTGCCAGCTGTCCCTATTCCTTGTCAATTCTTTTCGGGCTGGCTTCTCACAGCCCTTGCCCCCATTGGGAGAGCCACTTCTTCCCTATTCGGGCAGCCTCCTTCGGGTCCGAAGCGGGGGTGGACGAGGGGAGGGCGGGTGGTCAAAACTGGGCCCTCCTCGGGAGGAGGGCCCAGTTCCGGCCGCCCTCGTGGCAAACGCGCGCGTTTCTTCCATCTACGCGCGCAAAAGACGTCCTAGTCAGCGTCCGATGTGGCGCCTTCGTGGCGAGTGACCACGACCCGGCCCGCAAGGCTGTAAAGCCGGTCGTTCCCTACACCGCGCCACACGTACCCCTCAACGCGACCGGCCGACTAAGTGTAAACAGGCCCTTAGGGCCGGGTTACATCCGGGTCGGTCGGCCACAGTCGTTTTGACCGCGTTTTGACCGGGCGACGTCTTTCCGCCTGCTAGCTACTCAGATTTGCATCTACTGATTAAAGGTTACTGAGAGTCTGCTTGCTGCTGTCTCAGTCCTTAGCACTCCGGCTCCTTCAGACCTTGTCCATTCCTTTGGGCTGGCCTCTCCCAGCCACCGGTTAATCTGGCCGCGCTTGCTCTTTGTCCATTCTTATTTGGGCTGGCTTTGCCAGCCCCTCTTCTCTATGGGCGCGCACTTCTCTTTTGACCGCCGGGTCAAGGCCACGGAGGCCGAGGCCGCTTGCACGTGCGAATGTGCATTTGAAATTTCGTGTATTTGTAGGGTTTGGTGCCAGCTGTCCCTTTCCGGGCTGGGCCGGGTCGGGGGTGGGGTGGTCGGAATCCAGACCACCTCGGGAGGTGGTCTGAATTCCGGCCGCCAGCGTGGCAAACGCGCGCGTTTCTTTTTCTTCAACGCGCCCAATATGAGTCCTGGTCAGCGTCCGATGTGGCGCCTTCGTGGCGTGCGACCACGGAGGGGTCGCGCCAGTGTAACGCCGGGTCACTCCATATAATGCGCGACACGTACCCCTCAGCGCGGCCGACCGACCCGGTGGAATCCGGCCCTTAGAGACCCGGGTCGCTCCTAGACCCGGCCCAATTAGCGGCTTTTCGCATTCCACTCCTTTTTTGGGGCTGGCCTCTCACAGCCACCAGTCAATCTGGCCGCGCTTTTCTTTAGAGAAGAGTGGACTGGCGCGTGACTGGCGCCTGCCGGGCGTGACTGGGCGCGTGAAGCGCGTGAAATTGGCGTGTGGCGCGCGTGAAGTCGCCGGCGAAGCCGCTTACCGGTACCGTTTGGTTTACCCAAACAGGGGGGACGCTGTTGTCCATTCTTTTCAGGCTGGCTTGGCCAGCCCTCTTCTCTATGGGCCACCTTTATGTTTCGACCCGTGGTTACTGAGCGGGTCAATCTGCTGTAGGTGATGTGCGTCTCTAAATGTGCTTGCTTTTGTACTTGGCCATTTGGCTTTCGTTTGTTTCAAATACACGAAAATGTTTCCTTTCATAGTTCTGGCCTCCCTTTCAAGGTCATGCGCACCGCGCGCATTCTCTCTATGGTCGCGCCATTCTCTTTGTACTTGGCCACTCAGGCCCTCCATCACTTGATACAAGTGGCGCGACCGGCACAGGTTGAAGCTGGAGTAGCTTATGCCGCATTTGCAAGAGCTCGTTGGCCACCTTCACAAGAGAGAAGGGCTCGCCCGTAGAAATAGAGGGTCTAGGGTTTGGGATTTACTTCGGCAGCGAGCGGCTTGGTGAACATGCTAGACCCTGAGAAGGACAATTCTTCTTCTTTTCTTGGGCAGAACAAACACTGCTCTGCAGGACTTCACTTTGTGATCGAAGCAGATGTTGGCCCCACGATGACTGAGTGGACTCTTAACTAATAAGATGCAATCCTCCTCAGACAAGTGCGTCGTTTGACGGACACGTCAAAGAGTAGAAAGTCAAGTGTCTTGGTTTTATCGCGTCAAAGCCTGGCAGGGGGTGCCAGGCTTTGACGACGCGCCATGGTGGAGGACGCACGGCCGCGTCTGAGCCTGAGAAGAAATCCGAGGCACCGGGTGTATGCGCGGTCTGCGCGGACTTCGGCAGTCCAAGCGGTGGAAAAAGAGAGAAAGAGCCGTTGACCCGCTTAGACGCCGTCCCGGGGGGAGAGAGAAGAAGAAAGAAATAAACAGCGCTCCCATACGAGAAAAACGCGCGGTGCGCTTGAATTGAAAGCGTGGCCAATTCAAGCCAATACATTGTTCAGACAAAAACTAGCGCAAAGGAATGGGGGTCTTGTCGACCTGTCCAACGACCACTGCTGGAGCTGCGGGATGAGCTGGGCAGCAACAGTGGCAGGAGGGATGGCAGGGCTGGGAATGAGGGCCGGAAATGCCGATGAGGGCCTGGACGACCTGTCCTTCATCCACTTCTGGAGCTGCTCGAGGAGGAGGGCAGGAGCAGTGGCAGGAGGGATGGTGGAGGGGGGAGAGAGGGCCGGAAATGTTGATGCAGGCCTTGACGACCTGTCCGTCATTCACTCCTGGAGCCGCTAAGGGGGTAGGGCAGCAGCAGTGGCAGGAGGGATGGCAGAGGGGGGTAAGGAGGGCCGGATAAGCCGATGAGGGGCTTGACGAGCTCTCCTTCATCCACTTCTGGAGCCGCTCGAGGCGGAGGGCAGCAGCAGTGGTAGGAGGGAAGGTGGAGGGGGGAAGGAGGCCGGAAAACTTGATGCG
This sequence comes from Spirogloea muscicola, assembly GCA_009602725.1. NCBI lineage: Eukaryota > Viridiplantae > Streptophyta > Zygnematophyceae > Spirogloeales > Spirogloeaceae > Spirogloea > Spirogloea muscicola. Next base: position 339,437 of record WELB01000124.1, read on the forward strand.
GGCCTTGACGACCTGTCCGTTATCCACTCCTGGAGCCGCTAAGGGGGTAGGGCAGCAGCAGTGGCAGGAGGGATGGCGGGAGGGGAAAGAGGGCTGGAAATGCCGATGAGGGCCTTGACGACCTGTCCTTCATCCACTTCTGGAGCCGCTCGAGGAGGAGGGCAGCAGCAGTGGCAGGAGGGATGGTAGAGGGGGGAAGGGGGGCCGGAAAAGTTGATAAGGGCCTTGACGCCCTGTCCGTCATCCACTCCTGAAGCCGCTAAGGGGGTAGGCCAGCAGCAGTGGCAGAAGGGATGGCGGGGGGGG
>WELB01000124.1:340050-363366 GCA_009602725.1 Spirogloea muscicola
CGGCGGGGGGCAATGGGGCCGTTGCCGTCGCCGCCGGCGGCGGCGACGGCGGCGGCACGAGCGGCGGGCGCGGGCGCTCCAACGGTCGGGAAGGGGGAAGGGGGGGGGGGGCGAGGAGAAGAGCCAAGGAGGCAAATTGGAGCTACCCTCGTTACACCTGTTGAGTTCTGTGCTTCCAGACGGATTAGATGGTGCCACTTCTCGATTAATAGCACTGGCAGCACGAGTATTGGCCATCTCAGAAATAAGAACAGAAACGGAAAATGGATTATCTTACAAGGATACAGAGAAGCAAATCCTAGAGAACTAGAAGCGGACAAGTAGGCAACATGCAAAAGCAAACAAAAGCAGACAAACCAGAGATACTCCGAGGAGGCAGACGAAGGTAGAGATGCGCGCGCCCGGCAGCGCGCCCCGTAAGCAGAAGAATAGAGAGATGGGAAGAACAAGCAGCGCGCGCAAGGCTGAAGTGACAGTGAGTGTACAGGCGGTGGAGCTTTGTATCCCGATGCTGGGGCGACCCCTGGAGGGCACGGAGGGGTGGCACGAAGAGCCTTGGGGCTGAGGCTCGACAAAGAAAAGGGCTCGCCCATTGAGGATAGGGGCTGGAAAAGGCAAGCCCAAAAAAGAATAAACAAAGGACGAGAAGGGGCCAGGGAAAGCACTAAGAACAACAAGCACAAAAAGGAACGAAGGAGCTACGCAGCCTCAGGTCAGAGAGACTGGTGGGTCCTTGGAAGCGGGTCCCCTGACCAGAGCCAGAGAGAAGGGCTCGCCCATTGAGGATAAGGGCTGGAAAAGCCAGCCCAGAAAAGAATGAACAAAGGACGAGAAGGGGCCAGGGGAAGTACGAAGAACAACAAGCCAGAGGAGTTGGGCAGAGGAGTTCGAACCAGGGAGCCCAGGAGCAGCCTTGCCGCTGCTCGCCGCCGCAGCCGCCGCCGCAATCTGCTGCGGGGCCTGCTGCGCCGGCCTGCGCCCAGGAGGTGGAGTCGCCGTCGGACGGCGGCGCACGGGGCCTGTCTTCCGCTGCGCCTATGCGCTAGCTTTGCCTGTGTATTTGGTTGATCCCTAAACCCTTAACAGCCGAACTAAATAGGGACTGCTCTCTCTAACTGCGTGTGTGTAGGGCGAGGTTCCTTACAATTTGGTATCAGGGTTTATCTGGGGCAAGCCAGCCCGCCACCTGGCGGGCCCACTTGTCCCAAATACGCCGGTATGTGATGCCAACAGAGCCACGTGGCTTAGTCAGACGGCTGGTTCATTACAGTGCGCCTGTTGCTGTGCTCCGCCACAAATGATGGTGCACCAAGTGGGACTCCAAAGGGGGTGAGGCGCCTAGATAGAGAGGAAGAAGAGAAGACGCTCCCAGCAGAGGGTGGTGGCTGTGAGAGGCCAGCCCAGGAAGAGAGAATGAACAAGAATGAAGAAGGAAGACTCTTCCAGTAATGGGCGATGGCTGTGAGTGGCCAGCCCAGAAAAAAGGATGGCCAAGCTCGAATTGGCCAGAAAAGCGTCAAGGGACACATCGACTCAAGTGGCTCTGGGTGCTCATAGCCCCTGTTGAGCAGCCAAAGGTCCGAGAAACTAGTCTCCGGAAGAAAGAGGAGTCCGGCACCTTGGGAGCAGCTTCAAGAAGTCTGGGAAGAATGGACGCTTCCAGGAGAGGGAGTTCTGGGAGGCTTTGCGGAGACCAAGCGGCACAGTTCTTTGCCCGGAAGGTCGAGCTGTGGGCGCCAGCTGCTGTATGTGGAGGGCGGCGAAGACGCCCGTCACGTCGTCCAGGCTGCCAGCCAATTGATGTGAACGGCGAGGTCGGCATGAGGACGCCGGCATGCGTCAGTGGCCTTCATGGCTCAGTTGTGAGCCAGCGCAGAGAAACCCTGCCAGTGGCATCGCTTGGCCCACGCCTATCGTAGATTGCAATTCTCCACCTTGCCGCTCCCTGTTCGCCAGAGAAGGTCACCGGGGTGGCCATACCCGACGGTAGGAGGGAGGGGGATGCCTCCCGGAGCTCCTCTGCAATGGCGCCGCGCTCCACACTGTCGGAACTGTTGCGCACATCCAAGCCAAGACCTTCGATCAGGTGCAGGTCCAGGGTGGCGCATACTCTGCAAACAAAAGCTTCATCACCACTCCCCAACCTTGAACGAAATGATGGGGTGGGCCTGAGCCTGCCCAATGTTGTTGCCTATGCAAGGCCAGCCCAAATGGATGGAAGGGGCCGGGAAGCAGCAAAGCAAGGGGCTACTCCGAATGGGTGCTCAATGACCCGTGCTCAACAGCCGCAAGTCGGAGTACCTAGCAGCAAGAAAGAGTCGCCAAGTGACCAGCCTAATGGACGTATACAGAGCCACTTTGCCAGTACTGTGAGAAGGGTGCCAGAGTTGTCTAGACATCTTGAACACACCCGCAACGGATGCAGCAGGGAGCGTGGAACTTCCTACTTCACAGAAGTCTCAATATAGGTATCGAGCTCTCCTGGACTCCTGTCGACGCAGGACAATGATGATCAGGCACGCTGCCTTATTCACAAAGTCAGAGTAGTGTAGCAGCCCAAATTGACCCAATATCAGTAGAAGTCAGTAAAGGACGCTGCATCAGGAAAAACTCTGTAGTTGTCAGAATATATGACACCCAGAAAACGTCCAAGATGCCAATGGGGCTGACGTTGCACGATGAGGCCATTCATCCGAGATTATTGGCTATGCTGTCCACCTCGCATTGGCAATATGTGCAGCAATCTATAACCACTGCTGTGACTCCCGAGCAGGACTGACTTGACTCAAGAAAACTTGCCGCATCAGGGCCTCTGCCTGCATGAACTAGAGCAGGGCTGACTTCACATCATTGCAAGCAATGTGATGTGACAATCTGACAAAATATAGTTGACTAGCAAAGCAAAGGAGCGAGTGGCTGTTCACGTTGCAGACACAGAAGAGATATGTGCCTAACCCCTCTTCCTGCCAGTCGCTGTCAACGAAGATATTGAAAAGAATATATCAAATAGCAGTGTCACGATGAACGCAAAATTTGAAAAAGAATTCATGAGCTGGACCAAAGTCGGCCTCCCATCGCTCTTCCACCCTCTCCAGACGAGCTACTCTCGCGAGTGGCAGAATTATGTCTGCAACATCTTGCGGCAGCCGTTTGACCTTTGTATAAGAGAGGCCGGCCACATGCACATATGCTAAATGGCTGCAAGTGGCTAGGAGGTCGGCAATCATCTGGATGTAAAACTCTCGTTGGGGAACTGCCAGCAACAGCAGAAGCGCACAACTTGCAGGCGTGTGCATGGGCTCACCTAGCGAGAGATACTCTGCTCCATAACCTCACCTTCATATATGTTTGGACCAAAGGCATCTCTTGCGGGTCTCTGCCTGGATCCCATTGCCACCTCTGTAGTGCATGGAAACGCCAGTAACTTCTGACTGCACCATGTATCCCAAGGCCTTGCAAAGGGCACGCTACCAAGCTCCAGGCTAACAAGCTTACTGCAGTCGGCAAGGATTGTTGTCCAGTCCCTCCTACGGTGCAGGTGAAAGTCACCAAGTTGAAGTGCTGATAGGCCAGAGCACCAGCCGCCGAGTTTCCAGAAGCTCCGCATAAGTACGTCTGGGCCCGAACAAGAAATAAACTCGAGGGACGGAGCGATGAAAGTCTGGTAGGAAAGTTCAAGTCCGTCCCAAAGAAGCAAAATGTCTTCATACTAAGGGCCACTAGTTGCGGGGCTTTCCCAAGAAGGCACATAAACGCGAAGCTCTCACCGTCCACCAGTTCAACCTCAGCACCAAAAGGGATGGAAGCTCGTTGCTGGCGACCGGCCACAGATCGGAAGCATTACCAGAGCCAAGAATGTGAAGTTCTTGCAACTGCGAGCAAGAGGCAGCTAGGCCCTTGATAGCATCAGTGCATCTGTCATCTTCTGAGATTCTTATCTCTACTATCTGCCATCTCGAGAATCTGGCTGCAGCTGACTCCGGCAGCAGCCCGTAGCGAATCCAGGGCCTGTGGCTGTGCAACGGCGTCAGCGAGCAGCATGATGATATTAGCGCCTCAGAGCAGTCTGACGACAGCCTTGGACACGCTTGAAGGCAGACCTGCTGCAGCAGCGGGCAAGCGCAGGCTAGCGCAAGAATCCCGGCGACCGTAATGTTGTCATAGCCAGTCAAGAGGAGCTATCGTAGCTGCGGCAAATTGTGGGAATGCATCGAAGTCCTGCGTCTGTGAGAGAAGTAGAGGGCCGCTTGACGCTGCTGCAGCAGGTCTGCCTTCAAGCGTGTCCAAGGCTGTCGTCAGACTGCTCTGAGGCGCTAATATCATCATGCTGCTCGCTGACGCCGTTGCACAGCCACAGGCCCTGGATTCGCTACGGGCTGCTGCCGGAGTCAGCTGCAGCCAGATTCTCGAGATTGCAGATAGTAGAGATAAGAATCTCAGAAGATGACAGATGCACTGATGCTATCAAGGGCCTAGCTGCCTCTTGCTCGCAGTTGCAAGAACTTCACATTCTTGGCTCTGGTAATGCTCTCGATCTGTGGCCGGTCGCCAGCAACGAGCTTCCATCCCTTTTGGTGCTGAGGTTGAACTGGTGGACGGTGAGAGCTTCGCGTTTGGGTGCCTTCTTGGGAAAGGCCCCGCAACTAGTGGCCAGCTCCTTGAGATGCTTGCACGAGACAACGTTAATTTGGATCTCCGCGTTTGCAGAGGGCGTTATCAATCACACGGGCCCGTCAAACGCCCGGATTTTGACAAGAAGGGTAGGCCAATTTTGCTCTGCAGTGACAGAATATTGACCATATATACAAGCGTCTAGGCCAAAGCACGTACTACAGATTAGAATGGCAGCTCACCAGAGAAGTTGCACTCAAATATGGAGAGGCTTTCGAGGACCGTGAGCTGCGCAACGACGTGGACCAGAACGGCCGGGGGGCGCTGGAGAACCAGCCCCCGCACAATCCGTGCATGGGCAACAAGAGTACTTAATCCGTCAAGCAGCCGCTCTGTTGGTACGTGATCGTGGTTATCGTGTTGGCATGCGGACCGCAGGGTCACCCGCAGGTCTGAGAGTGCAGTGGCGGCCGTCAGCGAGGGGAAGTCAGAGAAAGTCGCGGAGAAGTGAACGGTGAGGCGTAGCAGCGTGAGATTCGGGAAGGCTGTGGCCAGCGCCGGGCCGAGCTCCCGCTTGTAGAGCACCGATGGCCCCTGCCGTTTGCTGAGCTGCCTGCGCTCGCGCAGCGCGAGCTCGGTGACGGAGGCTTTGACCAGGCAGCGCCAGCGGCGGCAGACGCGCGCGAGCGGGAGCCAGCCGGGGAAGGCGCCAAGCGGGGCGTGGGCGTACGGCGCCGCGGCGCGGGAAAGGATCGGCTCCAGCCACTCGTCCGGCAGGCGGTCCATGGCGGGCAGAGCGGCGAGAAGAATGAGGGAGGGAGGGAAGGAGTGAGGGGGCCGGCGCCCGCACAACTGCAGTCGGAGGGGCGGGGGCGGGGGCGCTGGCCGAATGAGTCGCCGCTGCCGGAAATCGAAACAAGAACGCCATTGTGCTGATATCAATTGCAATCGCTGGAGCGCGGGCCGCGGGCGCTGATCGGCTGGGCCGTGAGAGCAAGCGGCGCACCGGCCGGTGAATTGCCGCTCAATTACCCCTTGTCTACAAGTGCATAGTGGAGTTTAAAATTTCACAGGCGCCCTCCAGAAGTAGACGCTTCCAGAATGTTGCCAATCGAGAAAGTGGGGGCACTTCGTCAAATCACTGCCCTCTCCTGGAAGCGTCTTTGCTTATCATGAGAAAGAGTGGCTCCCCCAACGAGGCAAGGCCGTAATTAGCCAGCTCGAAAAGGATGACAAGGTTTGAAGGGGCCAAATAACGAAGGGGCCAAAAGAGCTATCTCAAAAAGGGTGTAAATTGAAGCACTCAATATCTACGAGTGAGGAGCCTCAAATCCGACAGACTAGCTGCCGAAAAACAAATTCCCTGACGAAGTCAGAGGCTGCAGCGAGAGCGCGGCCAGCACGCAGGTGCAAGGCGTGGGCCATGGACCGCTGCAGGAAAATCTTTCAACTCCCTTATCGATTTCAAAGAAAGAATTTCAAAGTGCACCGCGAGCGCCTTCCCTTGCTCCCGCGGGCAATCTCGAGGCCGCCCGGGCCTGCCACGTGCCGGGTCAGGCCGACCACCGTGCTTGGAGTCAAGAAAAGTGCAGAGGTCCCCCCCGGCTCGAAAGGCGCTAAGCCTTTTCGCACAAGTGTTCCATCTCCCGCGACTAATGCGGATTGGCGCTTTATTACCTTTGGGCAGCAAGTATAGATTGAGATTCATGACCGGCAGGACGCAGCTAGTGGGACAAATCGGCCTGAAGTGGCCTCCCTTTCAGTCCATGCGCACCGCGCGCCTTCTTTTTGCTCGGTAGCCGCATCCTTCTCCCCCTCGTCTGATCAGCTCTGATCAGCGTCCACCCCCCCAGCCCCCTCCTCCCCTTCCCATCCTGTCCCGTTCTGCCATGGCCCCGCAGTCGCTGCTTAGCTCGTACTTTGGCCCCTTCGAACCTTGTCAATTCTTTTCGCGCTGGCTTCTCACAGCCCTTGCCCCCATTGGGAGAGCCACTTCTTCATCCTCCGCAGCACTGCACATCGATCCCGCGGCCTCGCGCCTGCCCAGAGTGCCCGCCCCCCTCCGCCGGCGCTTCCGCCGGCGGCTGCGCCGGACCATCCGGGGACGATCTCGTCGGCACCCCGCTCCTTGCACCTGCGACTCAAGTGTGCTCTCACGCTTCCGTAGCCCCTTCGAGCTTTGTCATTCATCTTCCTGGGCTGGACAGTCACAGCCATTGCCCTCTACTTAACGAGTCTCTCTTTCTTTCTTTTGCACCCTGGTGGTGGGCAGGCGGACTGCGGCTGCGACCCTCACCGTCGTGCGACCGTGGGCCGCTAGGCTTCTGGCCAGCGAAGCGCGCCTGTGGGAGTGCCGTCAGCTGCCGGGCATCCAGGCTCTCGCGGACCTCACCTCATGCAGGACCTCACCCCGGCGCCTGGGCGGCGGCCGCCGCCACCGCGCGGCAAGGAGGCCGCGGCGGGGTCTTGGCGCTGCCCTTGTCCCTGAGGGACGCCCGACGTCCCGTCGTGGCCCGTCTGCCGCGCCGTGGCGGCGGTCGCCGCCCACGCGCCGAGGGTGAGATAGATAGTCTACGAGGGCCCATGATTCCTGCAGCCGCCGGCACTTCTGCAGGCGCGCGTCGCCGGCCAGGAGCCTGGCGGCCCGGCTGCGAGCATCCTCCGCCTTCGTGCTAGGGTTGAACAAGGCCTGGAAGGGCTGGATTGGGCCAAAACCACGAAACTTCTCTTCGTGATTTCTGCGAGTGGGCGCTCAATGTCCTCTACTCACTACAGTTGGATTCCCTGGCAGAGTGCCATCAAGCAGGTACAAATCAGATTCACCTTCACGTGATAAAGTAGCATTTCGTCGAATTCCTCTTTTAGTCTTTATCTCGTCTAGTGTCGAGGCTACTTATGTGAGTAGCGCACCTTAGAATACATGCGGTGTGGACCAAGTGCATTCCATTGACTGTGTCCAGTAGGCGGGCAAAGGCAACTTCGTGTGGAGACCTTGTATAGGAGGCCGCTATGGGAGATGCAGACTCCGCAGGTTAGCCACGTGCCTGCACACCTTCTCCAGCTCTTGGATGACATCCGTTTGTATAAGATGGAGTCATGTGCATGCGACATTGATAAGTGGCTGTAGTTCTCTTGCATCGTAATGACTTTGCCTCTGTTGTGTCACTAGATGGGTACATGTTGTGACCTTCCTGCAGGTCATCGAGCCAGGTCTCCTGTTAAGGGGCTTTGAGCTAGTCGACAGGTGCGCTTCAAGATCATTCAGCTCTCCTCCATCGAGTCCTTCCTTTCACACGACTCAGCAGCTTCTACGGCTGTTGCAGGTGCAAACAAGCTAGCACGAATTCTTCTTCAGAATGGCAGACCCCTTTGGACTAATAGCTGAGAGAAAGCTGGAGATAGCGATGACATGTCCTTTCTGGAGCACCTGAAGCACCGGCGTGCATCCCTATTCCAATCTCAGTATCAGGCTCTGCTCATGCGGACCTGACACTATCGCTTTACGTAATTTGACGAGCTGCTTGGCAAATAATCCTTACGGAGAAGGTTGGCTGTCGAATTTTGAGCTTGCTGCGTCGGCACTAATTGAGTGGTGCGAGAAATGCGAAACTTCCTGCACTCTACTATAGGCCAAACATTATCTATTGCCTCTTAAACTAGTGCGATAATTTCACCGTGATTGGCATATCGATGCAATGTCAAAGCAAGAAGACGAGAAAGCCATCGTACCTAAAGGACTTGATGGGTGTCTCATAAATTCTGTTATTGGCTATAATGTCGTAAAAACTGTCGTATAGTTGTCGTAAAATTCTGTTCTTAGTCCCATACTCCCTACGCCTTTGACGTCAATTGGCCACCCGCTGCAAATTTTCGACTCCACGAATACAACGATTATGCACCCGGTGACTTTCACATCCCTGATTTAAACGCTGTCATCTTAGCGTCTTCCGGCCCTTTGAACCTTGACCAATCTTTTCGTGCTGGCTTTCCACACTCCTTGTCATGACTTTACCCCTGTAGACAGGCAATAAGGCGGCTGATTCCAGATTGGGTTCGGACGTAGGTATTTAGGAGCAAACCCCTACACCGTGAAGCACCTCGCGCCTCAGTGCGCAGCGGAAGTCTTGCCCTGTGGTACCGCCGTCAGGCGGCGTCTCCACCTCCCGGGCGCCAGCCCGTAGCTAGCCCACCAACGGCCGGCCACGGACGCCTTGCAGCAAGCCGGTAGCGTCCTGCGGCGGCGGGCTGCAGCAGCAGGCGCAGCGGCAGGGCTGCGCCGCTCTCGGGGCTTCACTGATCCGAACTGCTGTCCGTGTCTCTGCCCCCAGACTCCTAGTGCTCCCGGTGCCGCACCCCCTCCAGGGACGCATTGGGTCGCTCCATGGGCCACCCCGCGGGGCGGGCCGCATGCGGCCCGCCCCGTGGGGCAGGCCTGTCGAGGGGAAGGCCCCGCTGTCGGGGCCGACGTGTCGAGGGCGCCGGGGTGGACACCGTGCCACCGCGGCCCGTGCGCCAGGCGCCAGGGTGGACACCGGGCCACCGCGGCCCCGTGCGCCGGGCGCCAGGGTGGACACTGTGCCACCGCGGCCCCGTGCGCTGGGCGCCAGGGTGGACACCGTGCCACCGCGGCCCCGTTCGCGACCAACTGGCCAGGCCAGGTCGGTCGGGGCGGGGCGCCAGGGTGGACACCGCGCCACCGAGGCCCCCGTGCGGGACCGCCTGGCCAGGCCAGGTCGGCCACCTGCCAATTAGGTGAGCGTAACCACCTGGGTCAACGCTCACAGTAAGTGGGAACATTACATTCCTTGCCTCCTTTGAAAGGGCTTGCTTACGGTTCAAGCCGAGATGGGCCAGCCGGAAGCAATGATTGTTCTTCTCTCGACGTCACTTGTTAGTTTGTTTGCAGCGAGCTCAGGCTCATGCTTTGCACCGGAAGGCTCGTCGAGCTTTAGCTGGTGACAGATGGGCTTGGCAGGCTCAATTGTGAGCCACCGCAGAGAATGAACCTGCCAATGGCATCGCTTAGCGCATGCCCGTCGTGGATTGCATATCTCCACCATGCAGCTGCCCTTTCGCCAGAGAAGATCACCGGGGTGTCCCTACCCTAGACGGTAAGAGGGAGGGAAAGAAGAAGTGGCTCTCCCGAATGGGGCAAGGGCTGTGAGAAGCCAGCCCGAAAAGAATTGACAAGATTCCAAGGGGCCAAACTACGAGCTAAGCAGCAACTTCGGGGCCTGAAGAGGCTATGGCAGAACGGGGGAGGATGGACCACTCAGTAGTTACGAGTGAGGGGCCACAAATCCGACAGTGTTTCTTATTGTGCTTGTTTTCTTAGCGCTTCCCCCCTTCTCGTACTTTGTTCATTCTTTTTTGGGCTGGCTTTTCCAGCCCCTATCCTCAATAGGCGAGCCCTTTCTTCCTCTGCAATGGCGGCGCGCTCATACTGTTGAAACTGTTGCGCACATTCACAGGCAAGACCATCCAATCAGGGTGCAGGTCCAGGGTGGCGCATACTCCGTAAACAACAGCTTCCTCACCGCTCCGAAATTTTATGCCGCATTGATGGGGTGGGCCTGAGCCTGCCCCATATGTTGCTGCCTATGCAAGGCCAGCTCAGGGAAGTAGCAACGCAAGTGGCTCTATGATAAATGGGTGCTCAATGACCCGTGGTAAACAGCCGCAAGTCGGAGTACCTAGCAGCCGGAAAAGAGTCGCCAAGTTACCAGCACTATATATATGTACAGAAACATTTTACTTATATTCTGAGAAGGGTGCCAGTGTTGACTAGCCATCTCGGACACACCCGAAACGGATGCAGCAGGGAGCACGGAACGTCTTCCTTCCCAGAAGCTTCAATACAGGTAGAATCATTGGGCTCCCGTAGACTCCTGTGGACGCAGGACAATGATAATCAGGCACGCTTCTATTCATGGAGTCAGAGTAGTGTAGCAGCCCAAATTGACCCAATACCAGTAGAAGTCAGTAAAGGACGCTGCATTTGGAAGAATCTGTAGATGTCAGAATATATGACACCCAGAAAACGTCCAATATGCCAATGGGGCTGAATGTCTTGCAGGTTGCACGATGAGGACATGCATCCGAGATTATTGGCTATGCTGTCCACATCACATTGGCAATATGTGCAGCAATTATTAACCACTGCTGTGACGCACGAGCAGAACTTAGTCAACTCACGACAAATTGCCGCTTCAGGGCCTCTGCCCGCGTGATACCATGACAGACTGATTCACGGAGCAACATACTAGAGCAGGTCTATGTTCACAAGCAATGCAAGTTGAGAGATGTGCTTTTGCCATTCTGACGAGGTATTGTTGACTAGCAAAGCAAAGTAGCGAGTGGCTGTTCACATTGTGGACACAGTAGAGACATGTGCCATCCGCTTCCTGCCATGAGCTTTCAACGAAGAATTGAATACAATATATTTAACAGCAGTCTCGTGATGAACGCGAAATCTGAAGAAGAAATCATGAGCTAGACCATAGTCGGCCTCCCATGGCTCTTCCACCCTCTCCAGACGAGCTACTCGTGCACGATACACAGTGATGTTTGCAACATCTTGCGGCAGCCGTTTGACCTTTCTATAAGAGAGGCCGGCCACATGCACATATGCTAATTTGCTGCAACGAGACATACTCTGATAGAATTTCTCACATCCAAAGATATCTGAGTCCATTGCCACCTCTGTAGGGCATAGCAGTGCCAGTATTCCATCCTCAGTGCACCATCTATCCTCAGTCCTTTGAAAGGGCACATTACCAAGCTCCAGGCGGACAAGCTTACCGCAATTGGCAAGAAATGTTGGCCAATCCACCTCGCTGGATTGCAGAAGAGAAATTTCAGCAAGTGTGCTGAAAGGCCAGAGCACCAGCCGCCGAGCTTCCAGAAGCCAATCACACTTTCGTATGTGGCCCAACACTTATCAAAGTCGAGGGAACGGAGCGATGAAAGACTGGTAGGGAAGCACAAGTCTGCCCCCAAGAAGTGAACGATCTTCAGACGAAGGGCCACTAGTTGGGGGGCCTTTGCCAAGGAAGGCACCCAAATGCAGGGCTGTCACGCTCCACCATGTTACCCTCAGCACCGAAAAGGATGGGAGCTCGTCGCAAGCGAGCAGCCACTGATCGAGATCACCACCTGAGCCATTAATGTGAAGTTGTTGCAACTACGAGCAAGAGGCAGCTAGGCCCTTGATAGCATCAGTTGTGTCATCATTTTCTGAGATTCTTGTCTCTACTATCTGCAACGTCGAGAATTTGGATGCAGCTGACTCCGGCAGCAGCCCTTGGCGAATCCAGGGCCTGTGGCTGTGCAACCGCGTCAGCGAGCAGCATGATGACATTAGCGCCTCGGAGGAGACTGGCGACAGCCTTGGACAGGCTTGAAGGCCGACCTGCTGCAGCAGCAGGCAAGCGGATGCTAGCGCAATAATTCCGGCGTCCGTGATGTTCCCAAAGCCAGTCAAGAGGAGCGATCGTAGCTGCAACAAATTGCTGGCAATGTATAGAAGGCCTGCGTCCGTGAGAGAACTCGAGGGACCCGTGGATATGCCGAGCTCCAGCTCCGTGTGGCGCTTGCACGAGACAACGATAGTTTGGATGTCCGCGTCTGCAGAAGGCGTTATTGATCAGACCTGCCCGTCAAAGTCCCACCGCTTTACAAGAAGGGAAGGCAGATTTGCACTAAGTGACAGGGTATTGACCATCTATACCAAGCACCTAGCACGAAGTACAGGACAGTGGAGCGGCTTACCAGAGAAGTCGCACAAAATTATGGAGAGGCTCTCGAGGACCGTGAACTGGGCAATGACGGGAACCAGAACGGCCGGGGGCCGCTAGAGAAGAAGGGCTCGCTCATTGAGGATAGGGGCTGGAAAAAGCCAGCCCAGAAAAGAATGAACAAAGGACGAGAAGGGGCCAGGGGAAATACAAAGAACAACAAGCACAGAAAAGAAACGAAGCAGCTGCTAAGCACTCAGTGACCCCTGCTGAGCAGCCGCAGGTCAGAGAGACTGGGTTCCTGGAAGCGGGTCCCAACTAGAGAACCAGCCCACGCACAATCCGTGCATGGGCAACGAGGTCGTTTAGGCCATCAATCAGTCGCTCCGGCTGTATTTGAATGTGCTCATATTCTTAGCACACGGACCGCAAAGTCACCCGCAGGTCTGAGAGTGCAGTGGCGGCCGTCAGCGAGCGGAAGTCGGAGAGAGTCGCGGGGAAGTGGACAGTGAGGCGTAGCCGCGCGAGGTTGGGGAAGGCTGTGGCCAGCGCTGGGCCGAGCTCCGGCTTCTGGAGCACCGACGGCGCCTGCCGGTCCCCGAGCTGCCTGCGCTCGCGCAGCGCGAGCTCGGTGACGGAGGCCTTGACCAGGCGGCGCCAGCGGCGGCAGACGCGCGCGAGCGGGAGCCAGCCGGAGGCGCCGAGCGGGGCGTGGGCGGGCGGCGGCGGCGACGCGGGCGAGGATCGCCGCCAGGCACTCGTCCGGCAGGCCGTCCATGGCTGGCGGAGCGGCGTGAAGACTGCGGCTGAGGAGAAGGAAAGAGAGAAGAAAGTGCTCGCCCATTGAGGATAGGGGCTGGAAAAAGCCAGCCCAAAAAAGAATGAACAGAGTACGAGAAGGGCAGGGCCAGGGAAAAGAAATGAAGCAAGTGCTCGCCCATTGAGGATAGGGGCTGGAAAAGCCAGCCCAAAAAAGAATGAACAGATAATGAGAAGGGGGCCAGGGGAAGCGCTAAGAAAAACAAGCACACAAAGAAACAAAGCAGTCACAAATCACTCAGTACCCATGCTAAGCAGCCGCAGATCAGAGATGCTAGGCTCCTGGAAGTGGGTCCCCTGGCCAGAGCTAGAGGCAGCAGCGAGGGCTCTGCCAGCACGAAGGTGCAGCGCGCGGGCCATAGAAAGTGCTCGCCCATAGACCTCTGCAGCGAGACGGCCAGGCGCATACGATAAAGAAGCAAGCGCGGCCAGATTGACATACGATACACTTGCGCCAGCGACCCGGCTGCAGGAAAGTCTACCGGCTCCCCATGGAAGCGACGGGCGACGGTGTGGCGGGCGAGCTGGGTGAGCAGCTCGAACCACCGAGCGCCCAGCGACCCATGGAAATGCGTGTATATTAAGAGATGGGGAGGCCATGTGTGGCCAAGTACAAAGGCAAGCACATTGGACAAATGTACGTCNGCGCGCTGCACCTGCGTGCAGGCAGAGCCCTCGCTGCTGCCTCTGGCTCTGGCCAGGGGACCCGCTTCCAGGAACCCAGTCTCTCTGACCTGAGACTGTTTAGCAGGGGTTACTGAGTGCTTCGTAGCTGCTTCGTTTCTTTTCTGTGCTTGTTGTTCTTTGTACTTCCCCTGGCCCTTCTCGTCCTTTGTTCATTCTTTTCTGGGCTGGCTTTTTCCAGCCCCTATCCTCAATGGGCGAGCCCTTCTTCTTTAGGCCCCTTTCGTCATTTGGCCCCTTCGAACCTTTGTCAATTCTTTTCGGGCTGGCTTTTCACAGCCCTTGCCCTCATTGGGAGAGCCACTTCTTCTGCTTACAGGGCCGCGAATGCATCACCAACCGGGTGATTAGCATATTTTCGCTCCTTGCCCCGGGCCGCCAGGCCGACCGCGTGCCCTGCAAACGACGCCGATCTGGTGGGATTGGCGGAGTCGATGCAGTCAGTTGTCGGAGAAGGGCTCACCACATCGGCGATGATGCGGGGACCGCCGCCTGGCGGGATGGCGACCAGGCACGTCGGCACGTCGTGTATGGGGCTGACCGTCCGCGCCCAGCTGGATGGGCATTATTGAGTTTTCCACAGCCACCTTGAAGCCAGCCTCCGAAAACACCCCCTGCATACCATCTCGCAGGAGATCGGAAGCGGTCCGCCCCCGTGTGCGCAACAGAGCATAGGCGCAGCCAGCTCCGCAGATTCAGCGTGACGGGCACGGCACTCGCACTGAGTCGGACAGTCATTACATACTAGTGTGAGCACAGACCCTCGAGAAGGCATAAATGTAAGCAATGACATGCCTCAGAAGCTTGCTCAAGAACGCTGACCACCATTGTCACTCCAATACGAAGTATGGGCTGATAGGGAGAATATCCTTCCCAACGGAGTAAGTTGCCCTGCTTGCACGTACTTGCCCGCCTGGAGTTGCTCAGTCATTGTGCAGCTCGGTGGCTCCTGCAAGTCGCAAAGTTGACAGGCCAGGGCTGCTGAGGCTTCAGAAGCCATAGCTTCGTTTGTGACCCAACAATAATCACAGTCGATGGAACGGAGTGGAAGACTGTTAGGGAAGCACAGGTCCCTTCCGTTGAAGCTAGTCTTAGTCTGAGGCCAAGAGTCGCCAAACTGGGGGCTTTCCTTTTGCTAAAGCGGCGAATAAGTTGTCAGCATTCAGCCTCCATGCCACCAGCCTGAGCACCGTAAGGGAAGAGAAACCTCTGCAAGCGTGCAGCCACTCATCGAGGTGTGCACCGGCCTAGGAGCCAAGAATGTGAAGCTCTTGCAACTGCGAGCAGTAGGCTGCTAAGTCTCTTATAGCGTCAGCATCATCGTCGCCTTCTGGGAGGTGTATGTTCACAACTGCAACCTTGAAAGAATGGCTGTAGCTGACATCGGCCGCAGCCTATGGCAATTTCAGGACCTCTCTGTTACAGTCACGGAGAGTGATTTCGTTTCACCTTTTGGCCTTTTCGGGCCTTGTTCGGGCCTTGGTTTCCGTGGGTGTGGTCTGGCTCCTCAGCTTGTCAGAAATGAATGTGCTTACTCTTGGATCTTAATGTCCCCCTTAGCCAGCTTATTGCCTCGTTTCCAGGACTTTTGTAAGGCTCGTATTGGCCTCCGTTTCAATTTGATGCGCACCTCGCTTTTGGGTGACCTCTCACAGCCATTGCCTTACTTTGGCAGATGCTGATTTATCTGAGCCACTTGCATAGCTGTGTGCTTTTCAATCCGATCTGCACTTGCTGACTAGAGCTTATTGAGCGTCCATTTAACAGGAGTCGAGGAAAGTAAATTCGTGTTCTTCCAGAACCGGCCCTTTCTTTCACTTTTCCTGACCTCGTCCAATCCTTTTGGCTGGCCTCTCACAGCCATTTCCTTACTTTGGAAGAGCTATCTGAATCGAACCTTTGAACAGTGTAAATTCATTAGGCTGGCCAATTCCAGCATCGGCCTCAGCTCGAAGAGTCTTCTCTATTCGATGTAGCAGATCTCGCCCCTTTCTGGAAGAGCCTCTCTCTTTCCATTGAGCGAAGTTGTCGAACATCACGTCTGTCGTCAGCAGACATACAGCGCAGTGGACGCCCCCCCCGACCATCCGACGACTGCAGTAAACCGTCGCGGCCTGATCGGACGGCCACGGCGGCTCGGCAAGCCGAGGTTTCTGTGGGGGCTCAAAGATAGCGGGGAACCTTAAACCCCTGCGGATCCCCCACGACAGGCGGACCTCCCCTCCCCTCCGCCGCCGCCGCCGTCGCCGCCGCCGCCGCCGTCGTGAGCCGCGGCAAGACCCGCGGGTCGTGACAGAGTACGGCGGGATGGCGGCGGCGGCGCGGCCGCTGGTGAACGTGCAGGCGGCGGAGGGCCACGGCGGCGACGCCGAGCAGTCGGCGCTGCCGGCAGTGCTGGTGTCGCCGATCCGGCCGGACATTGTGGCGGCGGTGCACACGGGGCTGGCCAAGAACCGGCGCCAGGCGTACGCCGTGAGCCCCAAGGCGGGCCACCAGACGTCCGCCGAGTCGTGGGGAACGGGGCGCGCCGTCTCGCGTATCCCGCGAGTGCCCGGCGGCGGCACTCACCGGGCCGGCCAGGGCGCCTTCGGCAACATGTGCCGCGGCGGGCGCATGTTCGCGCCCACCAAGACGTGGCGCCGCTGGCACCGCCGCGTTGGCCTCAACCAGAAGCGTTACGCCGTGGCGTCCGCGCTCGCCGCCTCCGCCGTGCCGGCGCTGGTTGCCGCCCGCGGCCACCGCATCGACGCCGTCCCCGAGCTCCCGCTCGTCGTCGCCGACGCCGCCGAGGCGCTTGAGAAGACCTCCTCCGCCGTCAAGCTCCTCAAGCGCCTCGGCGCGTACGACGACGTGCTCAAGGCCAAGGCCAGCCACAACGTGCGCGCCGGCAAGGGCAAGATGCGCAATCGCCGCTACGTCTCGCGCCGCGGCCCCCTCATCGTCTTCGGCACCGAAGGCTCGAAGATCTCCAAGGCCTTCCGCAACATCCCGGGAGTCGAGGTCTGCCTCTTTCATGCAATTTCTGCCTGACAGGCCAACTTACTATGCGCCAGGCTGAGCTGGCTGTTTGTTGTCTTCATTTGTTGGTTGCCATGAGGAGTATTGCGAGATTACACATTGGTATCGCTTCCTCTTGGTGTCATGGACAAGTTGCATAGGCTGGCCGCCGCTGGCACTCCGGTAACAAGGAGGCCCAAGCATGGGCATCAGTAGCGCGTCTTGCAGCATGCAGCCCAAGAGACCTGCACATAGAAGAGGATGCGAGTGCTGTGGGTGGCTGCCGGGAGGCTTTGCTATTGATAAGGCGGTTTGGCGTGCTGGCAGGTTGCATGTGTTGACAGGCTCAACCTCCTCCAGCTCGCACCTGGTGGTCACCTCGGCCGATTCATAGTGTGGACCAAGGTGCACAATTCAGACCGCGTTAGCTGACAAGGGGGACCCTTTGGGCACGCTGCAGCGGCCCAGATCATTAGATTTGGCCAAGGCATGTGCATTGCAGGCTTGCTGCAGTCTGCAAGCTGAAGCCAGGAGTATTGTTTTGGTTGGGGAACTTTATGTGCTTGGGCTCGTTGGATTTTCATCTTGCAGTGCGCGTTTGAGAAGCTGGACACTATCTTCGGCACAGTTGACACGCCGTCCGCCGTCAAGAAGGGTTTCACGCTTCCGCGGCCTGTGATTGGCAACTCGGACCTTGCCCGCATCATCAACTCCGACGAAATTCAGGTGCACCAAATCGCGCGTGTTCTGCGTCCCAGTCTGATGTAGCCTGTGCTGCCGTCTCTAACCTGGCCTCCTTACAGCTAAAGGGATACCACCTCATTTCTAAGACTAGATTGCGCCAGGTCAGCGGGCCTTTCCCAGTGCCAGGCCTAACTCAAAGGAGCTGCAGGATACACCGTTTCCTGCTCATGTCTGAGCCTCAGGTCTATTGCTGTTGGCAGAGCATAGTACGGCCAACAAAGGTCAGCAACCAGCGGCGTGTGCTCAAGAAGAACCCTCTCAAGAATCTTGGCGCAATGCTGAAGCTCAACCCGTACGCCAAGTCGGCAAGGCGAATGGAGCTGCTCGCGTCAGAGAGGCAGGCCAAAGCCAAGGCTGAGAAGATTGACGCGAAGAGGAAGGTGTCTAAGGTACAGTATTAGCAGTGCAGTTTGTCGACTATTGAAAGCCAGTGCTTAGTGATCACAGCCTGATGAGGTAACGCATTGTGAAGTGTGTAACACATCTGCCAACGGATTGAGCATCACACGCTGTGTTTATTTCTGCTGGCAGATTGGGCCGGAGGTGGACAAAGAGACTCGATTGGCGGCTGGCAAGGCGTGGTACAAAACGATGGTGTCTGATAGCGACTACTATGAGTTTGAGGTCTTCTCCAAGTGGCTTGGTGTCACTCAAGTATAGAGCTCTGTGAGGGGCACAAGCCGTAGCCTCCTCCTGCCAAGCCGTAGCCTCCTCCTGCCAAAGTTACTGAGACGACGGCCCGCCTTGCTGCCAGTGCAAAATTGAATGCAGCAGAGGGGGGTAGAGTGCAATGCAAAGGTGCAAACGGCAAGAGGGCCAAACGTCTTTCTGGGGTTTTGGTGCAAATCCGTGTGCAACTTTGAAGCAGCAACTGTCCAAGCCAAGGGCAGATTCCGAGGCAGCTTGCCCCTGGCAGCGAGGCACAGGGGTGCCATAGAAAATTTCCCCAAAAGAATGTGCAGCCCTCCTTGTGAAGCTTTTGTCGTGGATCTGCACTAGCCCCATTGGTGAAGGCATGGCCGCTGCTCCTTGGCATGAACCGGTGGCGTATCCAGTCCGGCGTATCACAAAGCATTTCGCAGCAACAGCGATCAGAAACTCTGTGGCGGCAAATTGCTGCTGGAGTGTGCTTGTTGGTCGGCCAGGCTCTTTGCAATTGAGGGCCTGACTGGCGGGCGGGCCTGTGCTGGCTTGCGATTCAAAAGATAGCTGTGCAACCATCATCACGAGACTAGGCCGATGGCGTTGGTATCCGGGACGGCGTCACCTTTGCGTCTGCGGCACCTCTCGCTGCAATACCTGCGAGAAGGGCAAGCGTCAGCAACGCAAAGCACCACATGGCAATCGTCCTCCCGCAAGTCACAACACCACAGCGTCAGTGGCCTGTCTGCAGCAGAGTTGAGGGCCTGGTGGCGTCCTCACTTGACGTCGTCCCAGACGGCGGCCCACTTCTTGCGCCTGTCAAGAACAAGGGGCCATGCCACTGTGATGCTTGTAAGAGCTGGCAGTTGACTGGTGAAGCCGGCTGATGGTGGGTCTGAAGCCAGCGAAGGCGGCGGTGTTGGCGGCGGAGGTGGTGGCGGCTCACCACTCGAACGGCCGCTGGCAAACGGGGCAGGTCTTGACGGGCAGGTGGGCCTTACCACGCCGGCCCTCGCTGCCCTTACCGGGGCCCGCATGCGGCAGCAGCCGCCGGCCCGGGCTGCCGCCGGCGGCTGCCACCACCGCGAGAGCAACCAAGGTGGCGCCCAACGCCGGCGCCGGCTTCGCGACAGCAACAGCGGCCGTGGCGGCGGCGGCAGCAGTCGTGGTGGTGGCGACGGCGGCGGCGGCGGCGATCATCTGGCAGCGCTCACCGTCCGGCTGGGGGCTCGGAGCTCGGGGCTCTAGGGGTTCCGTGATGGTGCAGGCAGTGAAGCGCGGAGTTCGGGGTTCAGCAGCTGAGCGAGAGAAGGCGCGCGGTGCGCATGAAATTGAAAGGGAGGCCAATTCTAGCCTTACAAATGTCCTGGTAACTGGGTAACGAGCTGGCTAAGGGGGTCACTCATATCCCCGAGTGAGCACATGCATACCTGACAAGTTGTACCGGGCGGAGAGAGAGGAGGGGGAGATGGGGAAGCAAGGAAAATAACGAAAGAAAGGCAGAGGGGAGAGAGGCCTAGACGGTTGCTGGGGGGGCGCCAGGTGAGGGGCAGAAAGGGGCTTGTAGCACTCGGCCCACGGTCCGCCCGTCACACCTCCATCCGTCTAGCCTGCTCCGCGAGGCGCAACAGGCGGCGGCGGCGGCGGCTGCGGCGGCGGCTGCGGCGGCGGCGGCGGTGGCGGGGCGGGACTCACGGTGAGGACGCGGGGCGAGGCCTGCCGCTTACGGGGAGGAGGAGGCCGGGGCACGTCGTCGGAGCCTGCGGGCATGATGGCTTGAGGAGGCACTCCTCGGGGAGCTCCGGCAGGCCATGGCGTCCAAGCAGCGCGCCCCGCGAGGTGCGCCGCCGGCGACGGCGCCCGACGGCGCTCTCGTGGCCGTGCCGACGAGCGCCGCAGCCGGCGCTCGTCTGACCGAGGCCCTGCGCTCTCTCGATCGGTGCCGCTGCTGCAGCCGACGCCGTCGCCAGGAGGCCCGAGAAACCCGAGGAGGGCGCCTCCTCAGGTGCCGCCGCCGCCGCCGCTGCCGCGCCACTCGTCGGTCTGGAGCACGTGCAGGAGAACATACAGAACAATGCCCGCATCCTGTACTACAGGTGAGGGCAAGGCCGGCCGGTCCAGGCTTCAAGTCCTGGCGGTCGGGGTTGGGAGCCCAGCTGTCTTTTCTGCCTCATCACGCCGCCCTGTGTCGGTAATGAGCACCAGGGTGTGCTGAATGTGCTCGTTCATCAAGGTTCGCAGATGCGCGGCACTTGTCCTAGTCACTGTCAGGGCTTCGAGCACTCATGTCCGCCCCTGCACGAGGTAGGAGGGACTGGCCATCGGAATGGCTCACTGTCAGGGGTGGCCAAGGGACTATCTGGCTTGCTGTCACATTGTGACTGCGCCGAGCTGTCTGCAGGCTGCAGAAGCCTGCAGTCTGCCCGACAGATGTTGAATGCAACTTACAGCGGGTCTGACGGTGTTGCTGCTACTAATTGCTGTTGCCCTTTGCAGCCGGACGTTTCTGTCCATATTTGGTGGGGTTGCAGCCGGCATCCTGGGCCTCACTGGGCTGGCTGGCTTCCTCTTCTACATCCTCGTCATGCTGCTATCGTCAGTCGCGGTCCTGCTCAAGGCACGGCTAGACGTTGGCGCCTACTTCCCCTCATGGCAACAACTCGTCTTTGATGGCATCGGTCAGGGTATGATGGTGAGCAGTCCAGCCCTGCGTTCCTATTTTAAGCAAGCAACTGCCTGACAAGTGAGGGCCCCGGTTGCAAAGCATAGATGCACCTGCAGATTCTTGGCACGTGCTGTCCCTTAGCAATGCCGAGACCATTATAACTTGGCGGCTACTGCTCCTAATCCAACTCTACCTGTGTGCTGTTTACTTGTACCAAGCAGTCGTACGTGCTCTTTTGGACGTATCCTTGCTTTCTGCTGCCTCCTCCCCCTAGCAACCCACATAGTCTGCTTTGCAGGATGACTTGAGCCCCTCATTGCTATTTCTGTCCACCTTACCCTGCTCGTTGTGCACAACCCTTGCGCTAACGGCTGCAAATTGTCATGCTTGCACATTTTCGTTACAGCCGTGCTGTGCCATGCTGTGCTCTGCTGGGCTTTTCTTTGTTGGATACCCCTCAGTCTACCTTTCTGTGCCCGCCCTTTCGTGGCCTCCTTGACTGCCTTACCAGCCTTGCTTACGACATTGTCCACATCTTTTGATGAGGCGCTGCTCCTGGACAGGGGCATAGCCCTCGTAGTACTAGCTCCACTCTTGCCTCCTGTGCTCACATCACACTAAATTGCTGAGCAATAGCCTGATCGAGGGCAATGGCATGCTGCCGCTCCATTCTCCATTCTCTAACAGCTCAGCATTGTTGCTGCTACCCTTGCTGCGCAGTCCTCCACCCTTCACATTGTGCAAGGCACGCATTTATGCAGCTTCGAACAGCAGGTGCAACCTGCCACGCCAGGCGGGTGCTCCTTGCGATGGCCACATTGACCACCAAACAGTGGTGCTTAAGACTGCTTTGGTGCTTACAGACAAGGCAGTCTTTACCAAAGCCCGCTTGCTTAATTACCTGCAGTATTGAGCTGAGCATGCCCCAGCAAGCTTGGGAGCCACTGGTACGTTTGTGGTCTTGATTGTGCTCTGCAACGACCTCTGAGGTTGACATCCTTAATTAAGCACGTGATGGTTGACGACTGCATCTGGGAGAGTTGCTAGCGAGCCTGGTCGCTGCCAGTGCCTCGGCAGACTACTCAGCGACAACCATGGCAGCTATGAGCAAGTCGTGGACATGTGGCCAACGAAGTTGAGGTCCAATCATCACCAGCCCCTGGCCTGCAGGAGGTAGCAAGCCTGCAGGAGGTAGCAGGGCAGACGCGATCTCTACACTAGATGGTCTTATGGAAATTGCTCAGGGGAGTGCTTGGAGTTGGCTATCAAGCAAGGTGTGGACAAAGGGACCAGTTGGGGAGCTGCAGCAGCATCAGATTGCTAATAATTTCAGCGTGCCAGAAGAGCTGAACAAGCTGAGCTATGTGGGGGATGCAATTATGCTGGCGGCGAGATCGATGTGCATGGCAGGTAAACATTCAGCACGTGACAGTAAGAAGCTGCATCTTACGCTGCAAGGGCCGTTGGTCTAGGAGTGCCTTTCACTATGCAAAACTGTGGTGCTTTCAGCACCCAAACTTGGCCGATGGTGGAAGCACCCAAATTTGGCCAATGAAAGGGGCAGCATGCAGGGGGGATGCCCAATGACTGCCTAACTATCTCGAGCTAGCACGCAATTGGCCCTCTACACAGCCTGCTGCTTGAGAGCTGAGTGATGAGGGCACTTGCTTGCACTGGTGCCGGCTCACAGGTCGTCACATTGCTGCAGGCGGAGGTGGTGGCGGTAGCGCGTCAGAGCTCGAGCACAAAGCGCTTGGGCTCCTCCCTGCGGGGCTGGCGCACGCGGCGGTCGAGGCGGGCGCCGAGCCCAAAGCCGTAGCCGTAGCCCACTGCGAGGCCGCAGCCGGCGCCGACGCCGAAGACGAGGCGCAGGGAGCTCCAGGGCGTCGTGTGGAAGCCCGCGCCGCCGGTCAGCGCCAGGCCTGCACCACATATACCCACCGGCGCCGCAAACTACAATTAGCGACGCTAATCCACCTCAGCTCGCGCGCCAGCAGCGCTCCGCGGCGGCCGGCAATGCTAGAGCCCAAATCTTAAACCCCTAAGCCTAATCCCCCAACCTTAGACCCAATATGTCTAGGGCTTGCTGAGTGAGGGCCAGCGCGGCCGTACCAATGCCGGCGCCGCAGCCGAGACCGACGACGCCGGCAGGGCCGAAATTGAGCATCTGCACGCTCTCGCCGGGCTGCTCCGTGTACAGCCGCGGCAGCGGCAGCGGGAAGCGGCCGCCGCCGCCGCCGTCGCCGCCGCGGCTGCGCTCCGGCGGCCGCTTCTGGCGCTGCCGGATGCCGTCCCCAGGGGCCGCTTTTTTTTTTTTTTTTTTTTTTTTTTTTTTTTTTTTTTTTTTTTTTTTTTTTTTTTTTTTTTTTTTTTTTTTTTTTTTTTTTTTTTTTTTTTTTTTTTTTTTTTTTTTTTTTT
>WELB01000124.1:364097-378978 GCA_009602725.1 Spirogloea muscicola
GTCCGGCGGCGGCGGCGGCGGCGGCGGCGGCGGCGGCGGCTGCGGCAATGGCGGCGGCGTCTCTGTGGCGCTCCAGGCGCACCCCACCGTGCGCTGGCTGGCCACCCGCGTGGAGGCGGAGCTGCCGCTGTGCGGCACGCAGGCCCTGGCAAACGTCGCGTGGTAAGCGCGCCGCTCGTATCGAACCCAGACCTCAGAGTCGAAAAGCTCGCAGAGGTCCACCGGGCTGCAGCCCTCACAAGCGGCGCTGGCCGTGGACGATGGCCGGCTGCTGCAGGGCCCACTCGAACGCCCATCACGGGTCTGCGGACCTCATGGCCAAGGTGGCGGTCGCGGCAGCGCGGCAGGCGGAAGCTTTCCGGCCACTGGAGGTTGCCATTCTGGTGAGCACCTTGCCGCAGGGCTCACGGCAATCTGGGCGCCGTGCAGAATGCAGCTGTCGTCCACACAAAATGACCCAAGTATGAGTCGAGGACTCCAGCAATCACCAATCATGAGCGGCCAATGGTTGTGTGCCGTGCTCTCTTGCAGCTGCACGCCTTTGCCAAGGCCAATCATCGATGTCCAGAGCTTCTCGCAACCGTACGGCAGCGCCGGATCCTCAGCCGGCTGCCCGAGTTTACTGTGCGCCAGGTCATGGAGGTTGCGTGGTAACTATCACTTCAAGCAACATCTGGATGCTGGTCACATTCCTGTGCTCATCTTCTCGTTTGACGTCTAGCTTCAGATATCTGCAACTATGAATTGGACGGTCAAGCGGGTGATCAGCGTGACAGCGAGCTTGTATTACATGCACTTGTACTTCATCATGTTGTCGTGTTCAACCTTGAGATGCACCTGTTGCAGGCTGTGCGCTGGTGTAAGCAGCTTGCGTCATCTACTTTCACACATTTAGGGCTTAAAGTCTGGGGTTAGAAGCTACGGGCATGTCAGACGACTTCTGCACTGCACATCTTCTGGACCTACCTGCCCGCCTGCCCATGTGTGCTGAACTTCTCAGCCAGCTTGTGATGCATCCCTGCTCGCCGCTTTACGACGGCGTCCCACCTGGTCAGATGGGGCTCCCGCAGGGCCCATGCGAAGCTGGGAGAACCAGACGACGCACTCTTCCTGGAAGTCGCCGAGCACGTGGCCGTGAGAGTTGGCGAGCTTGACTCTCACTGCCTGTCCAGCCTGGCTTGGTGAGCGAACCCGCTGGCCCCATGGCAATTTCGTAACTTTGGAGCCATTCTTTCAGGTCACCTTGTGCACTGCTGTCCTTTTTCGTGCTAGGCTGTCGTCAAGTACCACATGTGTGTCAGTGCAGGGCCTTCGCAAAGGCTGGCCGCTGTGATTGGCCACTTTTTGAGGCAATCGCTCGGCAAGCAGTGGCGCATGTTGGGAGCTGCAGCCCACAAGACGTCTCCCTACTGGCTTGGTATTGTTCCACTAAGGACAAGCTCAGTGGCCACCCCCTTGTTGTAGACAACGCTTATGGAATCATCAAATCAGACACACATAACATCCATGGAGTTGCAGTGCCTTCGCCAATGCTTGAGTCCTTTGTCCACCTTAACTTATCTGTTGATGACAAGCCCACTCCTGCTGTGGTGGCAGGTCCTTCGCAAAGATCCAGTCCTTGTCAGCAACCTCCGCTCGGCAGGCTGCGCCCTCTGCCTCTGCTACAGTAGCCAGCTGCACGGAGGCGGTCCAGAGCACAGCCGGCAACAGCCTGCCACGACGAGGGCGGCCTTGCTATCAGGAGCTCTTTCGTGCTCTTGCAAAGCGGGCAGTGGAAGTCATGCCCGCATTTCCGGCACAGGCGCTCTCAAACACGGTCTGGTCAGTGCTATACACAACTACATCATGGAGCCCTAGTTGGCCCCCTTTGAGCTTGTCAGATCCTTGAGCCTGTCAGCTCACATTGATTTTGGTTCTGACATTCTTTGAGATCTGCCATGACAATGTCCTGCTAGTCACATAAATAGCCGGTGCACATTGTGAAGGGCATTTGCAACGGTTGGCATGGCGGATGAGCCTCTTCTGGAGGCCTTGGCAGCCGAGAGCTTGCGCAAGCTGCCCATATTTGAGACCCAGGCCCTGGCAAATACTGCATGGTACCTGCAAATACTGTCGGTTCTGATACATAGACGGTCAACCTGTAACCATGCGGTCTGCTGGTAACATACGATGTCTACGTTTTTGTCAGAAGTAGACTTACATTGCCGTGTATGAACGTTGACATCACCCCTACATTGGGAGTGGCTGATTGATCTTTGAATGACCAACCTTTGCTCCTATTACCAGGGCCTATGCAACGCTGCGTTGGAGTAAGCCAGACCTCTTGGACGCTATTGCAGAACGCTGCGAGGGCCTGCTTGAGCAATTTCATGACCACTCGCTCTCCTCCCTCGCCTTTGCGCTGGCCACGCTAGCGCACCCTGCCCCTCGGTTGTATGCCGCAATTTCCGACGAGGTCGAGTCTGCAGCTATAATTTCTTGCACGCTCTCATGACAAGCAATGAGCCTCAGCCAGCTCAGGCCTGCTCCTCTACGTAGTTCAAATCAAGCTCAGCTTCTACTCTGCCTAGCAGAGTCTTGAGTCTCTGCGAGCGGCCTCTTGCGTCTCTGCAAGCGGCCTCTACTTAAGCGCTTTGCATTCAGAAAACTTGGCCCTGCAATGTGCGCACCAGGTCGGCAAGCGCCTGGCGAGAGGTGGGCTTGGGAAGCGGGCTATGGTGGTGATTGCGTGGAGCCTGGTGACACAAGGCGAGCTATCGCCACAAGTGTTCCCGTCCTTGAGGCGTAACCTGGCAGACGCCACAGATCTGACACCCAACGAGCTGTGCCAGCTATATCAGGCAAGTGGAGACCGGGACACGAAGTCATCATATGTGAGCTTGCAGCTCTGTTGTCTAGGCAGTGCAATAACTGAGGCCCGGTTTTTGTTTGAGGCTGATCTCAGATTGAGCTGGCTTTGAGTGTGGAGGCGCCCGGTATTGGTGAGCGATCCCCTGCCCAGGTCGGGGAGGACGCCTATTTCCACGGACTCTGGCTCAGTGGATACATCAAGCAGCAGGCCAAGGTCAACCCAGCAGCCTGCCATTGGCTCAGTCTTTGTTAGGGACAAGTTGAATGCTTCTTACTCATCGATTTCCGTTGACAAGAGGTCATCTACATGCAGTGCAACCTCTCATCCTGACAATTGCATGTGCAACTGAGGACATGAAATTCTGGGCTGCTGTACGACTCATGTTGTGCATTCAAGTTTTTCCTGAAGGCCGCCAAGGCAAGATGAGAGGACTGAACTGTACCTCTTCTGCAGACCTGCTGGGACCTCGCCAATCAGCTGGGCAAGCGGCAGGTGTCGGGCTTTCAGGCGAGCGTTTCGCAGGCCCTGACGCGGCTTGGAGTGAAGCATTGCACAGAGTACCACGACGGAGACTACAGCATTGACATGGCCGTTTTGCCCGCTCCTGGCCAGCGTGGTGCTGCCGGGATTGCCATCGAAGCAGACGGCCCCAGCCACTTTGCTGCAAATGAAGAGAAGCGGCCGCTGGGGCCCACGTTGCTGAAGACACGCCTGCTGCAACGCCTCGGTTGGCTTGTCGTGCAGGCAAGCAACTCACACTCAGAGGAGTAAAATGGCACTTCCATACTGCAAACCTGAAGGATGCTCATGCATGCAGCACCTCGGCAAGGCTGACCTTTGTCTTTGGCAGGATCTAGAGTACACCTGATGCTGAGCCACCGGCGCTCGTTGACATGCGGTCCAGATCCCATACTACGAGTGGGAGGCTTTGTGCAGCGATGCTGAACGGGAAGCCTATTTGTCTACTCGGGTATGCTGCCACCTGCCTCAGCTGGTTACGGCTTATGACATGCCCACCGAGGCAACGGATGTGAGTGTGGGTGAGAGCAGAAGCTTGTCTGTAGTAGCAGGACACGTGCTGCCACGCTTAGAAGAGTTGGCAGCGGCAGGGCTTGAGGACCGGAAAGGGAAGCCAAGAGGCAGGCTGAAGCTGCTCAGGGACGCGGCCATCCAGCGAGGCCTGGCTGGAAGATTTGTAGGCAAGGAGCGGCAGGCAGAGTGACATGGCAAGAAGCAGTGGCCATGTTGGGGACTGCTCTGTACCCTGTGAATACTGCTACTGATATGAGGCATGTCTCAACGATTACAGCTCCTTACTGGAGCGTCAAGAAATCGAAGCCAACTGAAATAAGTAGACATGCTGATTTCTGCCCCCCCTGTCATAAGGAATTGCGTAGCGTTTGCCATCTGTGTAGGTCCAAATGGCACGTCAGAGTCATGTGACAATTGGAAGTGATCGATATCCTGAATAGGCGCATCAAGAAAGCTGTGATGAGCAAGAGGAGGCCGGACACATGTTGACGGGCTGGCGAGGTATACCAGACAAAATGCTGTTACCAGCATTGGAAAGAGCCCAGTGCACTAGGACACTAGGTAATGATACAGCCACTTATGTAAAAGCATGGACAGATGGAGCTGCTAGATTGAAGGGGTGTTGAATGAGGTCGGGCCACCCCATTCCTTATAGCGCTGTCAGTTGGTAGCAAGAAAAAGGGTGCTGGCATGGATGAGCTCCTTTGCAGCCAGCCAAGGGCAAAATTGCATATACACTACCCCACCAAGCTGGAGGCAGGGAAGCTACTGATGCTCTTGCATTTAAAAAAAAGAGAGACACGAGAGAGAGACGAAGCTTCTATAGCGGCAGCAGTGACTGCTATTGGCCAGCCCAAGAAGAGCGCATCACATCCAGTGGCAGACTAAGTCACATTTGTCTAAGATAATGTAAAGCATAGGAAAAATAGTGAGTCAAGGTATGTGCTCACCCGTGGGTACGAATGGCACACTTGTTACCTTAGCCACCTCAGCATAGGGCTTCGCTCCATGGAGCCCTATGATTTGCACTATTTTTGGCCAGAACAACTTATTTGCTTGAAATGGCCTCTCTTTCAAGATATGCGCACCGCGCGCCTTCTCTATTTCTCGGTAGGGACAACCACTTACTAAGCTCTACTTTTGGTGTTTGGGCATTAGTGACCTTTATGTATTGACCCGTGGTTACTGAGCGGGTCAATCTGCCGTGGGTGATGTATGGCATGTGATGTGCTTGCCTTGTACTTTGCCATTTTGGCCTGCGTTTGTTTGGAGAACAACGGGAATCCTTAGTCCTACCTCTTGCGCTCGCCCCGCCGCTTTTCAAAATTCGATTCGCACCGCGCCCCCTCTCCCTTCAAGACGGAAAGAAGTAAGTGCTCGCCCATAGGGAAGAGGGGCTGGCAAAGCCAGCCCAAAAAAGAATGGATAATGTCCAAAGCCAAAGAAAGAGGAGCCGGAAAAGGACTACACTACAAAACACTGCAAAACACATAGCTCAGTACCCACGAGTGAGCAACATCAGGTCTGAGTAGCTCGCTGCGGGGAAAGAGGCACTCCGCTGAGACCCAGAGGCGGCGGCCATAGCACGGCCTGCTCGCGTGTGGACGGCCTGGGCAAGGGAGTGTTGAAGCGATACCGCCAGGCGCATGCGGAAGACTAGAGCGAATCGGCGGCGTTGAAGAGAGAGAGAAGAGGGGCTGGCAAAGCCAGCCCAAAAAAGAATGGGACAATGTCCAAAGCCAAAGAAAGAGGAAAAAAGGACTACACTACAAAACACTGCAGAACACAGAGACGATGCAGGGAAGCTCAGTACCCACGAGTGAGCAACATCAGGTCTGAGTAGCTCGCTGCAGGGAAAGAGGCACTCCGCCGAGACCCAGAGGCGGCGGCCATAGCACGGCCTGTTCGCGTGTGGACGGCGTGGGCAAGGGAGCGTTACAGCGATACGGCCAGGCGCATGCGGAAGACTTGTGCGAGCGAAACGGCGGCGTTGAAGCCGGGCATCGCCCCTGGCAGACCCGGCCGCCGGTCAATGGCCTGGCGGGCAAGCCGCTGAAGGAGATCCAGCCAGCGGCTGCCGAAAGCCCCGTGTACATCCATCGCCAGGGCCGCGAATTCATCCGTTATCCCCAACCGGGTGATCAGCATATTTTCGCTCCTTGCCTCGGGCCGCCTGGCCGACCGCGTGCCCTGCAAACGACGCCGATTGGCGAGTCGATGCAGTCAGTTGTCACCAAAGGGCGTCTCTGGTCGAGAGAGGGCGCGCGGTGCGATTAAGATTTGGGGAGGGCGTGCAGGCCGAGCCAGTACAAGACTTGGGCGGAATTTGACCCGGATCGGCTGGGCACTAACAACGGGGTCTGATGCAGCCGGTATCTGGAGACAAGGCGCGCGGTGTCCGTGACATGGAGGAGTCCCAGCCGACCCAGTGCAATGTTCAGCCACAGTGCCGACGCACAAGCAAGTGCAGACAGACGGCGCGATGGAGAGCGCGATTGCGCATTACAGCGGCCTGCTTGAGCCTCTTCACCTTGTTCCCTTCAGACCCTGGCAGAGTGCTGACTTGGCCAGCCTGTTTTACTTTGCATTTTTAGCTTCGCACAACCTGGGTGAGGCTCCAGGCTGACCTTCTCCACTCAGCTGCTCTCTGCTGCTTGGCAGCAACCGGAGGTCAAGGCGCCTCGCTTCCAACAGGAAGCGTGGAATAAGCTTATTCACGGTCAAAAAGCCGAAAGAAGGGCGTCTCTGGTCGAGGGAGGGCGCGCGGTGCGATTAAGACTTGGGGAGGGCGTGCAGGCCGAGCCAGTACAAGACTTGGGCGGATTTTGACCCGGATCGGCTGGGCACTAACAACGGGGTCTGATGCAGCCGGTATCTGGAGACAAGGCGCGCGGTGTCCGTGACATTGAGGAGTCCCAGCCGAGCCAGTGCAATGTTCAGCCACAGTGCCGACGCACAAGCAAGTGCAGACAGACGGCGCAGATGGAGAGCGCGATTGCGCATTACAGCGGCCTGCTTGAGCCTCTTCACCTTGTTCCCTTCAGACCCTGGCAGAGTGCTGACTTGGCCAGCCTGTTTTACTTTGCGGTTTTTAGCTTCGCACAACCTGGGTGAGGCTCCAGGCTGACCTTCTCTATGGGCGCGCACTTTTTCTTCTCCACTCAGCTGCTCTCTGCTGCTTGGCAGCAAGCGGAGGTCAAGGCGCCTCGCTTCCAAATTGCTCGAGCTTATTCACGGTCAAAAAGCCGATGAAATTCTGTCGAAGTTGTCGACGACTGCCCGTAGTTCTATTTATTCTCCTCCTTGATAAAGTGAAGGAAAATTTGCTGAGCCTGCAGCTTAATCTGCGTACGAAGGCTGGGGCCCTCACACCTATCCTGGAAGTGCTGCCTGTCGATTCAGTCATGCAGTTCACATAGAAGGCCCAGTGGATTTCTCCAGAGAAAGCTTGCCGTTCTACACATCAACATCGCGATCCTGGAGGTCATCCTGCCGCAACCACAATCTGAGTGCTTTTATAGAATAACCAGTGGCCGCCAGCAGGCCAGCAGCGAAAAGAAATCTCGTGTATTTGAAACAAACGAAGGCCAAATGGCCAAGTACAAAGGCAAGCACATCTTAAGACCTACATAACCTACGGTAGATTAAAACGCTCAGTAACCACGGGTCAAATCATAAAGGTCGCTAACCGATGCCTGAATACTAGGTGGCAGATACAAAGCCCTTCTGCCACCAACTAGAGCTCGGCTGGTGCAAAGCATTAGCCTGAGCACGCTAAGCAGCCAAAGTTGTCGAGGAGGCCTTGACCTGCCGGTGGGGTTTCGGAGTGTAGGATTTGCACTTTGCTAGTAGGGCTTTAAACAAAGTCTTGGCGAGGTTTCGGACATCTGACCTGCGGCCCGGAGAGGCAACGGGGTGGAAGAAACTTGCGAAGTATGAAATGATGGGCGGCCAACGTGGCCAAGTACAACGGCAAGCACATCTGATGACGTACATCATCCACTGCCGTCGACCTGCTCAATCATCACGAGTCAGCACACAAGGGTCGCCAATGGATGCCCAAATACTGGATGATGAATTATGGAGGATGGCTTTCAAGCTCTTCTACCACCAACAAGAGCTTTTCTACTACCTAAACGCCCAGCTTTCTTGTGCAGAGCATGAGCCTGAGCACGCTGCAAAGAGTTAACACACGACAGCGCAGGAACGACAGATTATGCAGCAAGCCCATCGCAGGCGGAAGCACATCTGCGCGTCGTGCTTAACATAGATTTGCAATGTTCTCGATGAGGGTGTGGAATCAAGGACTTATAGAGCCAATGATATCGACTGCAGCAGGAGCTCACAGCAGCGGGGGTAGTCGATGTGGTGCTGCAGCTTTCTATATTCTGCACTGCCCACTGCGTGGCCAGCGATGGGGGTCGATGCTGGACCTTTGCATGCCTCCATGATAACGACAACGACCGAAGCCCATGGTCCTCCGCCACGTTGCACGCCCACGATGTCGTCATGCAGCGGAGATGGAGCGAGCATTGATTGATGGAGGGCCCGCATTGCCTAGTACAAAGGCAAGCACATCGACACATGTGCATGACCTGCTGCTAAGTTGACCCGCTCAGTAAGCACGAATCAGCACGTTGAGCTCGCTAGATGATGCTCAAATACGAGACGGCAAATGACAAGCCCTTCTGCCACCAGCTGAAGCTGGACCAGCTTTCTGGTGCAAAGCATGAGCTTGAGCTGGCTGCAAACAGGCTGACACACGTCGCAAAAATGACAGGTCTGCTGCCGTCACGCCCATCTCGGCTGCAAGCATATCCTTACGTCTGGCACATCCTAGACTTGCGATGTTCTCAAGTAAGGTACGAGAACAAGGACACCTGCAGCCAAAGGTGTCATTTGCGACCAGTAGGAGGCGTTTGCTGCGGGGTTAGTCAGAGCATTACTGCAGCTTTCTCTGCTCTGCACTCCCCACTGCGTGGCCAGCAGTATAACTGTTGCTAAACTGTCGTACAACTCCGTCAGAATCACATGACCAAGGTGTGGACCTCCGCCAGGTTGTACCACCACAACGTCTAGGGTGCCACGGGTGGGACGGCGAGGAGAGCGCAAAGAAGCAGCTCTTGCTTAGTAAGGCGGTGGCCTGTCCGGCCCTTTGCACCTTGTCTACTTGAATCAAGCTCTCACAGAAGGGCGGAGGGCTGTCAAAGCTCAATCCGGCAATAACGGACAAGGTTCGAAGGGGCCGGAGAGTGCTGAAGTACGTGTGGGCCTTTCCAAAGTCCTCCAGCACATGCTTCGATGTGTTGAGGGAAGTGAACGTAATGCCACCCACACTCTTCTCAAAGACGCTATGTATGGCTTGGTGCGTGACGCAGGTTACCATGCGGCCTTGGAGGTGTCGGGCATCATGCCGGTACTTCAGAAGCGTGGCACACCTTACATCAGGCGTCTGGATGTGGTTGCTACCTCGCGGAGGAGCGGTGGGCCTCGTCTTCTCCATTGTCCATTCTTTTTTGGGCTGGCTTTGCCAGCCCCTCTTCTCTATGGGCGCGCACTTCGCTTAGCGCTTGTTTTCAAAGAGGCCCCTCCGACGTCGTTCTTATCGACCCATCCCAACCAGGGGCACCCACGGCGATTGTGCCAGGTTGGACAACACATCGTGCCGAGAAGAGGAAGGAGCGACATCATAAGCACCACCCCCGGGGCGACCACTTCTTCCCATGCGCCATGGACATATACGGCGGCTACTACGGAACGAAATGGTCCCTCCTCCTCCATCGCCTGGACAGCATGTCGATGCCCGCCGACGTAGTCGGGCGGGTGGCTTAGGGCATTCCAGCGTCTCGCAAGCCATCGGCTAGAACTGGTCTCTTTCAATTTCATGTGCACCGCGCGCCATCTCTCTAGCGGTCCTTGGCCCGCGCCTTTTATGTGCGAGCTGCCCGTCCTCTGGCTAGCTGCCGCCCATGGCTATCGTCAAGGGACTAGAAGCGCCAAGGCAACCGCTCTGCGGCAGCTATACTTTCGCTCTGTCGGACTGGCGGATGCTTACTAGGGGTAACTAATTGGTGGTACTTGCTTAGATGCGTGTCCATGTTTCTGGGCTGGCATTCACACCCCTCGTCCCCTTAAGAAGAGCCACATTTTTCTTGTGGGAGGCCAGCCCACATTTGAAGGACAAGTCCGAAAGAGCGAGGAGGTGCAAAGACACGAGACTGCTCCGTGAATTCTGCAGATGAGCTCTAAAAGCCAGCCCACAAAAGAATGAACAAGTTCCAAACGGAAGATGAAATAAGCTGGAAGACGTAGAGACCAGGGTGCCTGCTGAGGAACCACTAAACAGCAGCCGCTAATTCGGAGAAAGTAGCAGCAGGAGAGAAACAAAATTGGAGGGGGCGAGGGCTGTGAAGGCCAGCCCAGAAGGACGCGCTTGTCAGTAGCCGCATACGTTGCCAGGGCCTCTGCAGACAGAGGGGAAGAACAGGCGGGTACTGCGGACGCTGTGCTATGCTTCTGGGTAAGCATGGCGAGCGCCAGTGATGTTGTGCAGTCCAAGGAGGTGGGCCGCTGGCTGGAGGTGCGCCTGTAGCTGTGCTCCGTATGGACGATGGTGCACCGAGTGGGAGTCCAAAAGGGGTGAGGCCGCCCAGCAAAGAGAAAAAACAGTAGAGGGCGATGGCTGTGAGTGGCCAGCCAAGTAAAGAATGGACAAGTTCGAAGGGGCCAGAGAAGCCTTAAAGCACACAGAGACTCACACAGAGACTCAAGTGGCCACTGTTCGCTCGATAGCCCCTGATGAGCACCCGGAGGTCACAGAAATTAGTCTCCGAAAGAACAGGGAGTCCGGCACCTTGGGAGCAGCTTCAAGGGGTTTGGGAGCCTTGCGGAGACCAAGCGGCACACTTGTCCGCCCGGATGGTTGAGCTGTGGTGGCCAGCTGCTGCTTGTGGAAGGCGCCGAAGACACCCATCACGTCGCCAGGCTGCCAACCACTTTGATGTCAGGAAGGTCGGCATGATGACGCCAGGGTGCAGCAGTGGCCTTCAAGGCTCAGTTGTGAGCTCACGTGGAGAATTTTAATCTGCCCGTGGCATTGCTTGGCGCATGCCCGTCGTAGATTGCAATACTCCACCACCTTGCCGCTCCCTCTTCGTCAGAGAAGGTCACTAGGGTGGCCAGACGGTAGGAGGGAGAGGAAGGCCTTCCGTAGCTCCTCTGCAATGGCGCCGCGCTCCACGCTGTTGAAACACTCATGCAAATCCACAGGCAAGACCATCCAATCAGGGTGCAAGTCCAGGTTGGCGCATATTTCGTGACCAACAGCTTCATCACCAGTCCGCAACCCTGCGCAGTACTGATGGGGTGGGCCTGAGCCTGCCCCATATATTGCTGCCTAAGCAAGGCCAGCCCCAAATGGATAGAATGGGCCGGGAAGTAGCAACACGAGTGGCTACACCGAATGGGTGCTCAATGACCCGTTGGCAACAGCCGCAAGTCGGAGTACCTAGCAGCCGGAAAGAGTTGCCAAATTACCAGCAGAATATACATATAAAGAACCACGTTGCCTAAATGCTGAGAAGGGTGTCAGTGTTGTCTAGACATCTCGGACACACCCGCAACGGATGCAGCAGGGAGAGCGGAAGTCTTACTTCATAGAAGCTTCAATATGGATAGAACCATCGGGCTCCCCTAAAGTCCTGTCGACGCAGGACATCGATCATCAGGCACTCTGCTATATTCACGGAATCATTGTGTAGCAGCCCAGAGTGACGCTATATCAGTAGAAGTCAAAAAAGGACGCTGCATTAGTAAGAAATCTGTAGATGTGAGAATCGGCTATGCTGCCCTCCTCACATTGGCAATACGTGCGACATTCTATAGCCATTGCGGTGACTCCCCAGCAGAACTGTGTTGACTCACGAAAAATTGCCGCATCAGGGCTTCTGCCTGCGTGATACGTTTTGACAGACTAATAGTGGGAGCTGCACTAGAGCAGGGCTTACTTCACATCATTGCAAGCAATGAGATGTGCTTGTGCCATTCTGACGAGATATAAATTGACTAGCAAATCAAAAGGAGCGAGTGGCTGTTCACGTTGCAAACACAGTAAAGACATGTGCCACCCGCTCCTGCCAGTAGCTGTCAACGAAGATATCGAAAAGGGATATCAAATAGCAGTCTCATGACGAACGCGAAATTTGAAAAAATAATCATGAGCTGAACCAAAGTCGGCCTCCCATCGCTCTTCCACCCTCTCCAGACGGGCTACTCTTGCACAATGCGAATTGATGTTTTTTGCAACATCTTGCGGCAGCCGTTTGACCTGTTCATACGGGAGGCCGGCCACATGCACATATGCTAATTGGCTGCAATTGTCAAGGAGGTCGGCAATCATCTGGATGTGTATATTCTCGGGGCGACGCAAACTACAGCATAAGCGCACACTCTGCAGGCTTGTGCGTAGGCTCGCCAAGCGACAGATACTCTGATAGATTTCCAGACCTCCATTCCACTTTGTGTTCATTGCCACCTCTGTAGGGCACGGAAGTTTCAGTAATCTATCCTCAGTGTGCAATCTATTGTCAGTCCTTGCAAAGGGCACACGACCAAGCTCCAGGCTAACAAGCTTACTGCAATTCGCAAGTATTGTTGCCCAGTCCTTGCTTGAATTCAGGCGAAAGCCGTCAGCAAGTCGAAGTGCTGAAAGGCCAGAGCACCAGCTGCCGAGCTTCCAGAAGCCATCCATACAATTGTCTTCTCTCTGACAATCAATAAAGTCGAGGGAACGGAGCGATGAAAGACTGGTAGGGAAGTCCATATCCGGCCCATGGAGATAAATTTTGTGAAGACTGAGGGCCATCAAGTGGGGGGCCTTGGCCAAGAAGGCACCCAAAAGCGAAGCTGGCAGTTTCCCCAGGACTAACCTCAGCACCAAAAGGGATGAAAGGGATGGAAGCTCGTTGCAAGCGAGCAGCCACGAATCGAGGGCACCACATGAGCCAAGAATGTGAAGTTCTTGCAACTGCGAGCACGAAGTAGCTAGGTCCTTGATAGCATCAGTGTTGTCGTCATCTGGTGAGATGTGTATCTCTACTACCTGCAACCTCAAGAATCTGGCTGCAGCTGACTCCGGCGGCAGCCCGTCGCAAATCCAGGGCCTGTGGCCGAGCAACCGCATCAGCGAGCAGCATGATGACATCAGCGCCTCAGAGCAGACTGACGACAGCCTTGGACACGCTTGAAGGCCGACCTGCTGCAGCAGCGGGCAAGCGGAGGCTAGCGCACGAATCCCGGCGTCCGTAATGTTCTCATAGCCAGTCAAGAGGAGCGATCGTAGCTGCGGCAAATTGTGGGCAATGCATCGAAGTCCTGCGCTGTGAGAGAAGTAGAGGGCCGATGGAAGCTGCTGAGCTCCAGCTCCGTGAGATGCTTGCACGAGACAACAATAGTATGGATGTCCGCGTCTGCAATAGGTGTTATCAATCAGACCTGCCCGTCAAATGCCCATTGCTTTACAAAGAGGGAAGCCGAAATTTCGTGATAGGGTATTGACCATCTATGGCGAGCATCTAGGTCAGAGCACGAAGTACAGAATAGTGTAGCGGCTCACCAGAGAAATTACACGAAATCATGGAGAGACTCTCGATGACCGTGAGCTGGGCAATCATGGGAACCAGAGCGGGTGGGGGGCACTGGAGAATCAGCCCCCGCAAAATTCGTGCGTTGGCAACGAGATCTTTTAGGTCTTCAACCAGCCGCCCTGACCATATGTTTGGTGTTGGCATACGGATCGCAGGGTCACCCGCAGGTCTGAGAGTGCAGTGGCGGCCGTCAGCGAGCGGAAGTCGGGGAATGTCGCGGAGAAGTGGACGGTGAGGCGTAGCAGCGCGAGGTTCGGGAAGGCTGTGGCCAGCGCCGGGCCGAGCTCCCGCTTCTTGAGCACCGACGGCGCTTGATGGGTCGAAAGCTGCCTGCGCTCGCGTAGCGCGAGCTCGGTGACGGAGGCCTTGACCAGGCGGCGCCAGCGGCGACAGACGCGCGCGAGCGGGAGCCAGCCGGAGGCGCCGAGCGGGACGTGGGCGGTCGGCGCGGCGGCGCGGGCGAGGACCGCCGCCAGGCACTCGTCCGGCAGGCTGTCCATGGCGGGCGGAGCGTCGAGACGAATGCGGCTGTGATGAGAGAGCGCCGGGGCGAGCGCTGGACCGGCTCTGGAAGAAAGAAAAAAGAAGAAAAGGGGAAGCGGCTGCTGATATTAAAAGAGCGGCTGTGAAAGCCAGCCAGATGCATACAGGTATTCATGACGGAGCCATCGGCTAGACAGCCAGGGCGCTCTTAGTAACCCCGTGTCAGCAGTAGGAAGTCAGATGAGCTGAGGGGAGGAAGAGCAACCCCGCTGCGCAAGTCAGAGGCTGCTGCAAGGGCACGACCAGCGCGGCGATGCAAAGCAAGCGCTTGGAAACGCTGTAGCGACATAGACAAACGCATACGGTAGCAGGACGCAAGACCCTAAGGCACCGAGCCACCGGGAAGAAGAAGAAGTGGCTCTCCCAATGGGGGCAAGGGCTGTGAGAAGCCAGCCCGAAAAGAATTGACAAGGTTCGAAGGGGCCAAACTACGAGCTAAGCAGCGACTGCGGGGCCTGAAGAGGCTATGGCAGAACGGGGGAGGATGGACCACTTAGTAGTTACGAGTGAGGAGCCTCACATCCGACAGACTAGCTGCCGGGAAGGGCTGCACCCTGTTCCCGGCGCCGCTGGTCAGCTTGAGATGCCAGCAGCGAAAGTAACGAGGACCACCGACCCCCGTAACAGAAGAAGTGGCTCTCCCAATGGGGGCAAGGGCTGTGAAGAGCAAGCGCGGCCAGATTAACTGGTGGCTGGGAGAAGTGGCTCTCCCAATGAGGGCAAGGGCTGTGAGAAGCCAGCCCGAAAAGAATTGACAAGGTTCGAAGGGGCCAAATAGTTACGAGTGAGGAGCCTCACATCCGTGAAGAGG
>WELB01000124.1:380253-409424 GCA_009602725.1 Spirogloea muscicola
TGCTCTCCAACGCCACTTGATATCCCGCCTCCTTGACGATGCCATACATGGCGTCACGTAGGAGGTTGTGGGAGCCCGTGCGCTCACTGCCTTTGGCACACCTGAGCATGTGGTCACCCATGAGCACTTCATCATGCTCAATAAGCCCACATTCACATTGGGTCACCCCTGCCAAGCACAGGGATGGTAAGCCAAGACGGCGGCGCATAGCATCGCAAAACAAAGCATTGTCCATCCGCAAGCCCGCATGCAAAGGCAAAGCGCGAAAAAGAAGGAAGACTCTTCCAGTAGAGGGCGATGACTGTGATTGGCTAGCCCCGAAAAGAAGGCAGTCTCTGGTCG
The DNA here is from genome assembly GCA_009602725.1 of Spirogloea muscicola. Taxonomy (NCBI): domain Eukaryota; kingdom Viridiplantae; phylum Streptophyta; class Zygnematophyceae; order Spirogloeales; family Spirogloeaceae; genus Spirogloea; species Spirogloea muscicola. The sequence continues at coordinate 380,596 of WELB01000124.1, forward strand.
AGAGAGGGCGCGCGGTGCGATTAAAATTTGGGGAGGGCGTGCAGGCCGAGCCAGTACAAGACTCGGGCGGATTTTGACCCGGATCGGCTGGGCTCTAACAACCGGGTCTGATGCAGCCGGTATCTGGAGACAAGGCGCGCGGTGTCCGTGACATTGAGGAGTCCCAGCCGAGCCAGTGCAATGTTCAGCCACAATGCCGACGCACAGGCAAGTGCAGACAGACGGCGCAGATGGAGAGCGCAATTGCGCACTACAGTGGCCTGCTTGAGCCTCTTCACCTTGTTCCCTTCAGACCCTGGCAGAGTGCTGACTTGGCCAGCCTGTTTTACTTTGCGGTTTTAGCTTCGCACAACCTGGGTGAGGCTCCAGGCTGACCTTCTCCACTCAGCTGCTCTCTGCTGCTTGGCAGCAAGCGGAGGTCAAGGCGCCTCGCTTCCAAATTGCTCGAGCTTATTCACGGTCAAAAAGCCGATGTAATTTTGTCGAAGTTGTCGACCGCTGCCCGCAGTTTCTATTTATTCTCCTCCTGATTAAAGTGAAGGAAGTTTTGCTGAGCCTGCAGGCTTAATCTGCGCACGAAGGCTGGGGCCCTCACACCTATCCTGGAAGTGCTGCCTGTCGCCTCAGTCATGCAGTTGACATAGAAGGCCCAGTGGATTTCTCCAAAGGAAGCTTGCCGTTCTACACATCAAGATCGCGATCCTGGAGGTCATCCTGCCGCAACCACAATCTGAGTGATTTTATAGAATAACCATCGGCCGCCAGCAGGCGGAGTTCGCGGAGAGAGAGAAGCGGACTGTGATGAGGTAGCCGCGTGAGTCTTGGGAAGGCTTCAGCCAGCTCCAAGCTCGCGCTCTCCGAGTCCCACAGCGCTGCCATGGCGCCATGCCTTGCCTTCAGCGGCCTGCGCTCGGGCAGCGCGAGCTCGGTGACGCTTGAGGCGGCGCGGGCCAGTGCCGCCGCCAGGCACTTGTTTGGCAGGCCGTTCATGGCGGAGCACCGCGGGGAGCGCGGGCCGGCCCGCTTTCCCAAGCGCTTGCTTTGCACCGCCGAGCCCTACTGGAACGGCAGTAGTCACGCCTGACACGTACTGTGCGCCAAAAGGCTATACGGCCATGCTGTGCGGGAGTATTCGCCAGCAACCTCCTGAACACCGTGAACTCTCGTAAATAGCACTGTTTGGCGCTCACAAGGCGTGGAAATGTCACAGTGGAGAGGTGGGTGATTCTATGGACGATATAGACCAACTCGACTGAACGTTATCGATGGCGGACTTTTTCTCCAAGGCCGTCAAGGAGCAGGACAGGGAGGCGATGGCGTCCATATAGCCCATCTATTGCTGTAGCAGTACGACCTCCATACCGTGCTTGCTCCCTACCCAGTGGCCACTTGAGTTGCTGTCTGCTTTAGCGCTTTCTGGCCCCTTCAAACCTCGTTCGGTCTTTCTTCTGGGCTGGCCGATCACAGCCATCGCCCTCTTCTGGAAGAGTCCTCCTTCTTGCTTGCTCGCATCAGGTCAGCAATCAACAAGTGACAACTCAGATGTCGGAGGGGGAATTTACGAAGCATTCTCTTGGGCTTAGGGGGCTTCTTCACTCTCACAGAATGCATGCTAAGCTGAGTTCCGCCCAGCTTACCAGCAGCTACCACATCGACCTAGTGTACCAGATTCTCAATATAGCGTCATGACACAATCGTATCCCACAAATTCATATACTACTGTAAGTATGGACTCTCGAGAAGGCGTGATCATGCAAGGCAAGCCTCAGAAGCCTGAAGAAGAACGCTGAACGTTTCTCTGATGCGACATATGTGTGCAGACCATCTTTTCAGTCTCCGGCCTACTTAGCCGATGGAAGGTGTGAGCAGCGGGCTGATGGAGTGATTGTCCTACAGTAGCGGAGTAGGTTGCCCTGCTTGCATGTACTCACAATGTAGTGGGACATATGGTGAAAGATGCCCATGATGTTTGGGCTGGATATCAGTATCTCAATACGGGCCCAAGAGTTCTTGTTGACATACGATCAGCAGAAGGGTGAATAGGAAGGTAATCCTTCTTACTTCAAGGAGAAAGATTATTGTCCCTTATCCGTTATCAGTGAGATCAGGAAAGACAGAAGGTCTGGTGCTGACAGTGCCCATAGATGCCTGGGAATGAGACTACTACGACCTTGGATGGTCTCTTCCTAGCCTGGGCCTCTTGCACGTTGAAACATGAGAACAGCCAGTCAACAAAAACGTTTACATGCAAGTCTTCCTCGTCATTACTTCTGCACCACATGCAGCAACTTTTGGACGCTGCAGTGAGCATTACCACAACCATGAAAACTGATTGACTCTGATGATCAGTGAAAGTCCGAGAATCCTGGCAAGGCCGTAAGCTCGGTTTAGAAGGTTAGACAACTGCCCAAGCAAGAAATGAAGCAGCCATTCAAACTGCCGACACAACCTTGACAATGTCACGCTCCCTATACTGCTCTATATCAAGGACTTACAATGACTGCATTGCATGAATAATGCGGAATTTGAAAAATTGAGGACCACCAAAGTCGGCCTCCCACTGCTCTTCCACCCTCTCCAGACGAGAAACTCTTCTGGAATGATGTTGGAGGTCCGCAACAGCTTGCGGCAGCATGTCGACCTCACCAAGAGGGAGGCCTTCCACATGCAAAATTTCTAGTTGACTGCAACTAGCAAGAAGATCAGCAATAATCTGGTTGATATCCATGTTGTGACCAAGCCAGCAGTCATACAAGCGCAAAACTCTCAGGCTAGTGCATGGGCTCACCAATCTAGTCATGACTCTATCAGATTCGGCTTCACCAAAGATTCTGGATGCTGCCTCCGTGAGGCATGAAAGATCCAATGTGTTGTCAAACTCGGAGGTTGCCCTTGCAAAAAGCACACTGCTTGCCCTTGCAAAAGGCATACTGCTGAGCTCCAGGCTAACAAGCTGACTGCAACCTGCAAGAAGTCTAATTGCACAATCATTGTGCAGCTCAATAACTCCGGCAAGTCGCAGTGCTGACAGGCCAGGGCACCAGCTGCTGAGGCTCCAGAAGCCATGCATAGCATCGTGTGTGCCCCAACAATAGTCACAGTCGAGGGAACGGAGGGATGGGAGACTCTTAGGGAAGCAGAGGTCCCCGCCCATAAAGCGAATCTTCTCAAGGCCAAGAGTCGCCAAACAGGGGGCCTTTGCTAGGAAGGCCAGTAAATTGCCAGCAGTCAGTCTCCATGCCACCAGCCTGAGCACCGTAAGGGAAGGAAGATGTTTGCAAGCGTGCAGCCAGTCATCGAGGTGTGCATCGGCCCAGGAGCCAAGAATCTGAAGCTCTTGCAATTGCAAGCAGTAGGCAGCTAAGTCCTTGATAGCATCAGCGTTGTCGTCGCCCTCTGGGAGATGTATGTCAACAACCTGCAACCCTGAGAAGTTGGCTGTAGCTGACTTTGGCCGCAGCCAATGGCAGTTCCAAGGCCGACGGCTAAGCAACCGCGTCAGCGAGCGGCATGATGACATGAGCGCCCAAGAGGAGACTGGCAACAGCTTTTGACAGGCGTCAATGCCAACCTCCTGCAGCAGCGGGCAAGCGGAGGCTAGCGCAATAATCCCGGCGTCGGTGATGGCAGCATAGCCAGTCAAGCGGAAGGATAGTAAGTGCCGCAAGTTGCTTGCAATGGACAGCAGTCCTGCATCTGTGACAGATTCGGATGGCCGCCTGGCGCTGCTGAGCTCTACTTTCGTGAGGCGCTTGCATGCAACAACGACAGTCTGAATGTCCGAATCTGCAGATGACAATATCAACTCAACCGGCCTGTCAGATGCACTTAGGTCATCAAGGACGCGAGTTGGACTACTGCTCAAGTTGGATATCGTCAAGTGTCAGGAATATTAATTAGAATGAGGACAGCTTCCCAATTTGGAGCATGATAGAAGCAGTAAGATTTCTGAGCAGCTCACCAGTGATGTCGAACCAACCCAGGGAGAGGCTCTCGAGACCGGTGAGGTGGGCAACGACGTCAGATGGAAAGGCTGGCGGGCTGTGGAGAACCAGCCCCCGCAGGATCCGCGCGTGAGCGGCGAGGTCACGGAGGCCGGCAACCAGCTGCTCCTCCGGAAGCTGCAGGTTCACGCGCAGGTCCGAGAGCGCGGTGGCGGCCGCCAGCAGGCGCAGGTCGACGAAAGCGAGTTGGACGGTGAGGCACAGCCGCGCGAGCTTTGGGAAGGCCGCGGCCAGCGCCGGGCCGAGCTCGCGCTGTCCGGGCCGGGCGCGCGGCCACAGCGGCCCCGCATCAGGCGGCGGCGGGCGGGCGGGGCGCGGGCGTGGGCGGGCGGCGCGGCGGCGCGGGCGAGCACCACCGCCAGGCACTCGTCCGGCAGGACGTCCATGGCCATGGCGGACAACGACTGTGTTGGGTGTGGTGGAGGGCCTAAGTCCAGAAGAGAACGAAAAACTTCGTGTATTTGAAATAGACGAAGGCCAAATGGCCAAGTACAAAGGCAAGCACATCTTAAGACCTACATAACCTACAGTAGAAAGAGAGAGGCGCGCGGAGCACATGAAGTGAAAGGGAGGCCAATTGAAGCCAATAAATTGTTCAGGCAGAATCTAGAGCATACTAAAACAAGGCTACAGAGAACGGAGCCCTATACTAAGGTGTCTAGAGTAACAAGGTGACATTAGTACCACTCGGGTCCAAAAGTAAGCAAGCGCTTCCAGATTGACAGCACTGGCTGTGAGAAGCCAGCCCAAAAGAATGGACAAGGTCTGAAAGGGTCGGATGGCGCAAGAGAAGGGCTCGCCCATTGAGGCAAGAAGCCAGATACTAAGCACTAAGACGTCAGCAAGGGAGGCTCTCAGTAACCTCTAGTCAGCAAGTGCAGGTCGGAAAGAAGGAATTGCGCCCCCATAGAATAAGAGGGGCTAGCAAAGCCAGCCCAGGAGAGAAGGCACGCGGTGCGCTTAAATTTGACAAGGAGGCCAATTCTAGCCTTACATATGTCCTGTTAACTGGGTAATAAGGGGGACACCAATACCCCGAGTGAGCACATGCATATCTGACATGCTATACTGAGGCGCCAAACCACCACCACGGAAGCCATAAGCCTGGCCTAATGCACGACCAGTACGCTGGTGTATCGCGAGTGCCTGGGAGCGCTGTAGACTCAATGATAGCCGCATTCTGTAGCATGCAACGATTGCTTGCGGGACGCTAGAATGCCCCAAGCTACCCGCCCAACTACGTCGGCGGGCATCGCCATGCAGTGCCAGGCGATGGAGGAGGGAAGGCCTCTTCGTTCCGCAGCCGCCGTAGATGTCCATGGCGCATGGGAAGAAGTGGTCGCCCCGGGGGTGGTCATTATAGTGCCTCTCCTTCTTCCTCTCTGCATGATGTGTCGCCGGACCTGGCACAGTCGGTGTGGGTGCCCCTGGTTGGAATGCGTCGATGAGAACGACGTCGAGGAGAAGACGAGGCCCACCACTCCGGGGGGTGGCCACCACATCCAGACGCCTGACGTAAGGCCTGCAACGCTTCTGGAGCACCGGCATGATGCCCGGCACCTCCATGGCCGCATGATAACCTGCCTCGCACACCAAGCCATACATAGCGTCTCTGAGAAGATTGTGGGAGGCATTACGTTCACTTCCCTCAAAAGGGAATCGAAGCATCGAAGCATGTGGGCTGCCAAAGATATCGCATCCTCTGAACGATGGCCACATTCACACTGTTGAATGCCAGCCAAGCGTTGAGCCAATCCGATGCCCCGGGAGAGCTCACGGAGTGGAGACGAGAGAGCCCACGCCCATCCTCCTTGAGCATCGCCTTGAGGTGGCTCATGTCTCGCCCAGGAAAGAATGGACAATATCCAAAGGCCACAAAAATGGTGCCGAAAAGAAAGAACTGCACAACTAGACACAAGATGATGCAGACGGAAGCTCAGTACCCACGAGTAAGCAACAGCAAGTCAGAATAATCTGAAGCTGGGAAAGAGGAGAAGGGCTCGCCATCGTCCGCCGCTTCCATGGGGAGCCGCTGGACCTTCATGCAGCTGGGTCGCTGGCGCAGGCATACCGCATGCGCTTGGCCGTCCCGGTGCAGAAGAAGAATGCGCGGCCAAATTGACTGGTGGCTGTGAGAGGCCAGCCCAAAGGAATGGTCAAAGTCCGAAGAAACCGGATGGAGCAGAAAGCAAGGTACTAAGTGGCTAAGACGGCAGCAAGGGGACACTCTGTAACCTCGAGTTAGTAGATGCAAATCAGAATAGCTAGCAGAAGAAGAGGTGCAGAGAGTACTATGGCAAGCGCGCGGCACCTGCGTGCCGGAAGAGCCCTTGCTGCTGCCTCTGGCTCTGGTCAGAAGACCCGCTTCCGGGAGCCAAGTTTCTCTGACCTGAGGCTGCTTAGCAGGGGTTACTGAGTGCTTCGTAGCTGCTTAGTTTCTTTTTGTGCTTGTTTTCTTAGTGCTTCCCCTGGCCCTTTCTCGTACTTTGTTCATTCTCTTCTTGGGCTGGCTTTCACTTCTGCTCGCACTTCTGCTCGCCCATTGAGGATAGGGGCTGGAAAAAGCCAGCCCAAAAAGAGAATGAACAAAGTACGAGAAAGGGCCAGGGGAAGCACTCAGCAAAACGACACAAATTAAGCACAAAAAGAAACTTAACTGAGCAGCTACGAAGCACTCAGTAACCCCTGCTAAGCAGGCTCAGGTCAGAGAAACTGGAAGCGGGTCCCCTGGCCAGAGCCAGAGGCAGCGGCAAGAAATTGCTTGCCCATATAAAAAGAGGTGCTAGCAAAGCCAGCCCAGAAAAGAATGGACAATATCAGAAGGCCACAAAGGCCACAAAGCGGTGCCGAAAGAGATTATCCTACACACCAGGACACGAACTGATGCAAATGGATGCTCAATATCCACGAGTGAGCAACAGCAAATCAGCATAACTCGAAGCAGGAGGGCTCTTCCGGCACGCAGGTGCAGCGCGCGTATCATAGACCTCTGCAGCGAGACGGCCAAGCGCATGCGGTACACCTGCGGTAGCGACCCGGCTGCATGAAAATCTACCGGCTCCCCATGGAAGCGGCGGACGATGGCGTGACGTGAGAGCTGGTTGAGCAACTCGAGCCACCGAGCGCCCAACGCCCCGTGCGTGTCGATGGCGAGCGGGATAAGATGGCGGCCGGCGCGCGTGGACGGAAAGCACACTAAGGACGTGCATCACCTGCTAAGCCGACCCTCTCAGTAGCCACATACTAGCAAATGGGAATAAAGGGAGCTCCTCCCTCCAGCGCAGACGAGCAACCACTGGAGCATCTCCGGAGTCTCCTCCAAGGGGATGCTCGAGGCCAGGCTCGGCTCCTATCTGTATCGTCTCTGGGAGCGTCTGAGTGGCTCCGCGCTTTGCCTTTGCATGCGGGCTTGCGGATGGAAAATGCTTTGTTTTGCGCCGCCGTCTTGGCTTACCATCCCTGTGCTTGGCAGGGGTGACCCAATGTGAATGTGGGCTTATTGGACATGATGCAGTGCTCATGGGTGACCACATGCTCAGGTGTGCCAAAGGCAGTGAGCGCACGGGCTCCCACAACCTCCTACGTGACGCCATGTATGGCATCGTCAAGGAGGCGGGATATCAAGTGGCGTTGGAGAGCACCGGGGTGATGCCCGTCCAGCTCCGCAACGGGGTCCCTCGGACGCGGCGTGTCGATCTGGTCGGCGTCCCCCTGGGAGGTGGCAAGCGGCTTCTCATGGACGTCGTCCTAACCGACAGCTTCCGGACGAAGGGCCCCGTAGCTTCTGAGACCGGCTTTGCCGTGAAGGTGGCCGAACAGAAGAAGTTGCACAAGTACAAGGACCACCCGGCGGGTGATACCTTTTACCCCCTGGCCATGGACATCCATGGGTGTTACGGGGGTCGGTGGTCCTCGTTACTTTCGCTGCTGGCATCTCAAGCCGACCAGCGGCGCCGGGAACAGGGTGCAGCCCTTCCCGGTGGCTCGGTGCCTTTGGGTCTTGTGTCCTGCTACCGTATGCGTTTGTCTATGTCGCTACAGCGTTCCCAAGCGCTTGCTTTGCATCGCCGCGCTGGTCGTGCCCTTGCAGCAGCCTCTGGCTTGCGCAGCGGGGTTGCTCTTCCTCCCCTCAGCTCATCTGACTTCCTACTGCTGACACGGGGTTACTAAGAGCGCCCTGGCTGTCTAGCCTGTGGCTCCGTCATGAACACCTGTATGCATCTGGCTGGCTTTCACAGCCGCTCTTTTAATAGCAGCAGCCGCTTTCTCTCCCTTTTTCTTGCCGGATGGAAACCTCCCTCGCGCACAGAAGCATACAAAGCGTAGAAGGTTGTGGGAGGCATTACGCTCACCTCCCTCAACACATCGAAGCATGTGAACCGCCAACTCGTCGTCCGGACTATGGCCACATTACTGTAGTGACCCTACCCCTGTACACAGGCAACTAAGCGGTCAGGTTCTGATTGGGTTCGGACATACGGGTTTAGGAGCATCTTCTTTACACAATTGGAGGTATGCAGTGGAGGTGGAGACGCCGCCTGACGGGCGCGCCACAGGCAGACTTCACTGCGCGGATGCGCGAGTGCTTCACAGTGTAGAGGTTTGCTCCTAAAGGAGGTGGAGACGCCACCTGACAGCGGCGCCACAGGGCAGACTTCTGCTGCGCGGATGCGCGAGTGCACAGTAAAGAGGGTTTGCTCCTAAACCCTATGTCCGAACCCAATCAGGACCTGACCGCCTAGTTGTCTGTGTGCAGGGGTCGATTTGCAACATGCACACTGTCGGATGCCTGCCAAAGAAAGTGGGGGGAAGCCAAGAAGGGAGTGGACGGCCGTCCGGACGAGGCGTGGAAAGGTCGTCGGAAGTGGTCGTAAAGTCAAAGCAGTCGGTGGTGCGTGACCCCCCCAAAGATCTCGCCAACGACTTGGAAGCCTGAGGATGCGCCCCTCGACGCCGCGACGGACGCGGAGGACTACTCCAAGGGAAGTGGCTCTCCCAAAGGGATGTGTAGTGTAGCGGACTGGGCTTTCGCTTACTGATACTTAGTAATTAGCGGTTGGCGGACGTTGTCACCGTCGATGACCATGAATACCGGGAACCGGCCGGGTGACACCCTTTGGTCTACGGCCCGCGCGCTGCACCTGCGTGCCGGCAGAGCCCTCGCTGCTGCCTCTGGCTCTGGCCAGGCTGGCTTTGCCAGCCCCTCTTCTCTATGGGCGCGCACTTCTCTCTTGCCAGGAAGAAGTGGCTCTCCCAATGGGGGCAAGGGCTGTGAGAAGCCAGCCCGAAAAGAATTGACAAGGTTCGAAGGGGCCAAACTACGAGCTAAGCAGCGACTGCGGGGCCTGAAGAGGCTCTGGCAGAACGGGGGAGGATGGACCACTTAGTAGTTACGAGTGAGGAGCCTCAAATCCGACAGACTAGCTGCCGGTAAACTATCCCCCTGACGAAAGCCGGAGGCCGCAGCGAGAGCACGGCCAGCACGCAGATGCAAGGCGTGGGCCATGGACCGCTGGAGGGAGACGGACAAGCGCATACGATACACCTGAGCCCACGAGCCAGCGGCGTTGAAGTCAGCCGGCTCACCGCGCCTGCGGGACACAGCGCGCCGTGCAAGCCTGGCCAACAGGTCGAGCCAGTGGGATCCGAGAGCCCCATGCACGTCCACAGCCAGGGGGACGAACTCGTCGGCAGCCGGGTGGTCGGCGTGTTTGGCTGCCTTGCTGCGAGCGGCCTTTGCCGCAGTGTGGCCAGCCCGCGAGGCAGAAAGCCCCGGGTTGGAGCGGTCGACCACATCGGTGGTGACCACATCGGCAATGATGCGCCCGCCACCGCCCGTCGTGGACGCCACCAAGTCGACGCGGCGCGTTTGGAGTCCGTCGGCCCTCTGGAGGAAGGACTGCCAGGGGACCCACTCCCGGGAGCCTAGCTTCTCTGACCTGAGGGTGCTTAGCAGGGGTTACTGAGTAACACGTAGCTGCTTTGTTTCTTGTTGTGCTTGTTTTCCTTAGCGCTTCCCCTGGCCCCCTTCTCGTACTCTGTTCCTTCCTTTTTTGGGCTGGCATTTCCAGCCCCTATCCTCAAAGGGCGAGCCCTTTCTTCTTTGGGGTACCCGGTCCGCCTGGACCTCTTGCCCGTCAACAGTAAGCCTGATCGTCTCCTAGCTGTAAGTAAGCGTGGAGACGAAGCCAGCGCACGAGTGTCACGTCAAGGACGCAGTCTCCGAGTGTCACGTCGAAGACGCACTAGCGCCACGGGCGGGCGGCACGGCCCGGCGGCGGGCCGGCCCGGCGGCGTGCCATGCTCAGGCGTGCTAGCCAGCATGGGGCTTGGCGGGCCAGCCTCGGGATCTACGCCCTGCGGTTTCACCGACCTGAGGCTGCTCAATTCTCGGTTGCTACTTGATTCACTGTGTGCTTTAGCGCTCTCCCTGGCCCCTTCGGAATGTGTTGATTCTTTATTCTGGGCGGCCTCGCTAAGCCACCGCCATCTCCTGCAAGCGTCCTTCATCTTTTGCCCCGGGCTCGCCCCTCTAGGGACCTTGTCATGGACCTCGTTCAGTGCTTCTGGGCTGGCCATTCACAGCCCCCGCCCTCTAGAGCTCACTACTTTCATTCTTCTTTCTGGGCTGGCCACTTACAGCCATCGCCCACTGCTGGAAGCGTTTTTCTTCTTTCTAGGCTAGCTTTTCACAGCCATTGCCCTCTACTGGAAGAACTTTCTTCATTGTCACTGTCAAAGCCCCCGCCCCTTTGGGAGAGGTCACTGCTTCTTCCAAAGCCTGCGCCTTGGTGCCGAGCCAGACACACTGTCAGACGAGCTAGGACAGTGTACGTTGCTGGACTGCCGCAGCAGCTCAGGGCGGCCAACAGCGCCCAGTCCCGCTTAATAGGGAAGCAATGACTGCTCGTACCACCCTCCGTGTTGGCCTCATCGACCTGCGTTCCTCCTCGCAGGCGGCCGACAAGCCTGATCAGCTACAGGTCGATGGCGATGGGATCACATCGGAAGAAGAGCCTACGCGTGTGCGCAGCATCGCCTTTCCGCCATCGGTGACGGCTCGACAGCGGGCCGCCCTCCACGGTGATGCCCATCCTCCTTCAGTACTGGCCTTCTGAGTCAGCCTGCTGGAACGGCGCACAACGTGCTCTTCAGCGATGTTACGTAAAGGCCCACATCGATGGAACCTCCCTGGCCATCACTGTCTTGATTTAGGACCAAGCCCCCATGTTGGACCAAACTTGTGCCTTCACAAGCTTACTGGCTGGGTTGCCTTGCTGGGCTATGATTGGTCAATAGACAGCAGCTCCCACGTTTTTTCTCATGCCAATATGCCAGCTGGATGCTGCAGAGGCGGCCAAGGAGCACGGCCTGCAGCATGGGAGCAAGACCAACAGCCAAGGACAACGCATGCTCACTATCACGCGACCGTCTGCAAAGGGCCGCCATGTCGTTGTCCCTATGGAAGAGGCTGGGCTCACTGATGCTTGCTCGGGCGAGCTCACTGAGTCCCTCCTGGGGCTCAAGTTGGACGGGAAGCTGCAGCTCTGCAGCGGCACAGCAGCCATGGGCTTGAGAAGGGAGCAGGGTTCTGGGAGCTCTGGCAGAAGGCAGTCCGCCGAATTGCTCCCATTGAGAGCTTCGTCCGTAGCATGGACAAGCTACTTGACCTCGAGAAGGTCTTGCTTGACCTGCGCATGTGCCTCAGCCCCTTTGATCCTGGCCGGCTGCCACTCCATTCCACGTTTGACATGAGAATATCCTGTGTCACTTGCTTACATGACAAGCTTGACTTCACAACCTGAACAAGCTGTTGGGCATTGCAAGATTCTGGCAACTTTTGCCAAGGCATTCACAACATGCTGTTATATTTGCGCTGCCATAGACGGGCAGTGTAGTGGACGTTCCAAGTAAGCTATAGGGAATTGGAAAACCTATAATGCAGCTGTACTTTGTAGGCATCGTCTTCTCACTCGTTTTCTTCGCCTCCCTGCTCACAATCATTCCAACTGTCGTGCGAGGTGGCTTCCAGGACGCGGAGCTGGCGAGATCCATCGAGCTTGCGACGCTGATGAAGCCCGAGACAGCCCAGCGGCGAGGGCTCGCGCTGCTTGACCTCAAGTGTGTCAACGAGGTGCCTGGCCTATTTGGCAGGACGCTGCTCATTCTTAAGCCGAACCAGGGGGAATGCAGTCTTCCCCCTCACAAGGTGCCCACCTGGCGCCTCGCTGCAGAGACCAGGCCTTAAAGTCATAGGGTATACAGAGCTGGGCTTCTCTTCTTGTAAAGCTTAGGGTCAGTGTAATTGTCGGCTTAAAGGCTTGAGATATGTATATAGGTGTTCTTAAAGCGTCTGTTGCGTTTCAGTCTCATAGTACGCTTGGCTGCTCTGTCCTGCTATGCAGTTCTGGCGGCCTCGCGATATTGTGGCGTTGAAGCGGAGCAAAGCAGAGCCAACCAGCCCGGTGCTGGAGCAGGGCATCGTGTACGACCTCAAGGAGGACAGCATCACTGTCGTTGTGGATGACATTCCTGAGAAGGACCTGGACCACCCTATCCATCTTGAGAAGCTGGTCAATGATGTGAGACATTCGCATTGCCAAATTTCTTGGTTACTTCGTGGCGTCTAGGTGTCGGTCTACGCAACATGCTACTGAGCTTCTCCTGTTCATTGGTCGTCTTTGTGTCCTGCTACTGCTTTGTGACGTGAATGTGCACGATCCTTTGGGCTGTGAGCCAGATTGCTTCTATCTGCCGAAGCTAGTGTGCCTTAGAAGTGGCAGCCTTTCCTGCAGGCTGCATACCAGTTGCTGAAGGACACGCTGATGCAGTTGACTGAAGGGGTCCTGCAAGGCCCTGCAGCGGATCTTGTACTGACGCTGATTGGTATCAGGCCTCCAACCTTTGCTGGGGTGCCGCCGGTAGTTGACTTTTTCAACGGGCAGCTTGACCAATCACAGCAGGCCGCTGTGTTCAAGGCACTGTCAGCTAACGACGTTTTTCTGCTGCATGGCCCGCCTGGCACTGGAAAGACCACTGCTGTCGTTGAGATCATCCTGCAGGTACCAAAGCTTTGCGCAGCGTCCTGCTCAGGACTATGCAGCTCTTGCGCCAATCAGCTTCTTAAGGAGAAGGAGATAGGTGAGAAGGTGGTCTTTCCAGGTTAAGAATGTCTGGTGTTGGCTTGGGCAGGAGGTGAGCAGGGGCCGCAAAGTGCTCGCGTGCGCAGCGTCAAACATTGCGGTGGACAACCTCGTCGAGCGGCTCGCCACGCAGAACGTGAAGCTCGTCCGGCTGGGCCACCCAGCCAGGCTGCTGCCCCAGGTGCTCGAATGCTCGCTGGATGCGCAAGTTCTGCGGAGTGACAACAGTGCCCTCGCCAACGATGCCCGCGAGGAGATGAAGGTGCAAGTCAGCACTTGGCTGATCGCCGTGACCAGATTGCGTCAATGAGATTGCCGTGGTTGCTGAGGTAATGGTCATATATGCATGGCTGCTGGGGCTCTAAGACATGGCACCTTGACGACCTTGTCTAATGAATATTGATTTCTGGCAAGTGCTCTCTTATTGTCCAGCAACTTGAGGACAAGCTACTGGAAAGCAGTGATCGCAGAGAGAGGGCGAGCCTGCGACAGGATATGCGATGGCTGGCCAAGGAGGAGCGCCGTCGCCAGCAGCCGCTTGCTGCTGCCATCATCAGGAACGGCAAATTCATACTTGCAACTCTCACCGGCGCTTTGTCCCGCCACCTGCGCGTAAGCCGTGCCCATGTATACAGACTGTATACGTCCCCATTGGCACAATCACTCACCAGGATATAGCCTCCACATATGTGCATGCTAAGCTAGCCATATTTGTCAGTGTCAGTACGACTTGTCAAGCAGTCTTAAGCCAGTCAACCAGAGCCTCATTGTCTCTTTAAAGAATCTACCCCATACCCACTCGGGTGTGTACTTGATACAGATAGTTCATTCACAGCGTGCAGTTTATTTTGTTCCAGACATCGACGTTTGATGTGATCGTCATAGACGAGGCGGCTCAAGCGCTTGAGGCGGCCAGCTGGATTCTTTGCTCCAGGGCAGGCGATGCGTGCTTGCAGGCGACCATCTGCAGCTGCCGCCAACGGTTCTGAGCAAGGAGGCCGAGCGACTGGGGCTAGGAGTGACGCTCTTGGAGCGGTTGTCCGACTTTTACGGGGACGCCATCACATCGCTCCTGGACGTACAATATCGCATGCATGAAGACATCATGCGGTTGTCCTCGGAGGCCCTCTACAGCGGCAAGGTGTGTTCTGGAGTCTGGGGCTGACATTGGAGCCAGAAGGTTATCTTGACAGAATGAGAGCCTAATTCTCTCAAGTGCCTGAGATTGACTGCTTCACATTGAACAATTGTTGAGCCGCAAATGTGTTGTACTGGCAACCTAGTATATTCTGGCACAAACACGTTCAATCAGGTACAAACAAGAAACCCCTTTGAGCTGCGATTGTATGCAACTGCTAACTCCAGCACTAATTGGACAACTCTTTTGACACATTACCCACACAGGTGAAAGCTCACAGCCTCGTTGCTGGGCACAAGCTGTTGAACTTGGATGGCGTGTCACGGACGGCAACCTCTGAAGCAACACTTGTTCTTGTTGACACAGCAGGGTATTGCAAATGAAATCAAGATTGCACGGCTCGTACTCCTTCTCTGTTATGGGAGTGCGCAAGTAGACTACATGGTCTTCCTGACGACTACGGCAGCTTTCTTGATCATGTCAGAGTGAAAGATGTGATGCATGAGCATACAATTTGTGACAAACCGTAATGCTGGACAGATGCGAAATGGAGGAGGCAAGGGAGGAGGAAGGGGACAGCATGCTTAATGACGGCGAGGCTCACGTGGCTATTGCTTACGCTGAGAGGCTCCTCAATGCAGGCGTTGCAGCAGCCGACATAGGCATCATTACGCCCTACAGTGCACAGGTATGCTCAATGCATATCTTCAATTTGATGACCTCTTCAGTCTCAAGATCTGGCTTTTTTGAATGTCAAAGGACAGCTATGGCGGCAGAGCTCTCCATATGGGCGGTGGCCTTGTGTGAGCCTGACCAAGCGAAGGCTGGACAGTGCTGGTCAAGATCTTATGCCAAACTGTGGGAAAATTGAAGTCACTAGAACATGCGCTGTTCGCTGTTTATGCAGTATCTTGCTGGCTGTGCGTCTACACGCTGAGGTATAGGGCATGCACTTACTGCAAGTCAGCAGTGTAGCTGCTTACTTCCAGCGTCAGATGCTCTTCATTGACAGGTTAAATGCCTTAAGCAGCTGAGGGACGATAAGCAGGTGCTGGCGCCTGTGGAGGTGTCGACAGTTGACGGCTTTCAGGGCCGCGAAAAAGAGGCAATCATTATCAGCATGGTCCGATCGAATGGCAGAGGAGAGGTGAAGATGTGGGAGACTATCATTGCTACCTCAGCTAATGTCAGCACCTAGAGCAAGGATTCTGCCAAGACACTTGCTGCTACAAGTACCCGATGAAAAGCGAAATGTGTTGTCCAAACGAAATATCTGAGTAGTGCGCTTATCTTTGTGCTGCAGGTGGGTTTCCTGGCTGAAAGGCGCCGGATGAATGTGGCAGTGACACGAGCGAGGCGCCAGTGCTGCGTCATTTGTGATCGCGACACAGTGACAAATGACGTATTCTTGAAGGACATGATCGGCTACTTTGAGGCTCACGGAGAGCTCCTCACTGCCAAGGAAGTTTACCCCCAGCATTGAAGTTATTGGCATGACAACGCCCGCAAAGCACTCATGAAGGCGACTTGATGGCAACATGCAAAAGCCGAGAGCCAGGTGACAGCCAGTTGCATGGAGGTGCTCGGCTTTGCCGCATCCAGTCAGCACATGCATGTCACGTTGCTCCCTTGTGGTTCTGCGCTTCAGTTGACACACTTTCCTTGACATTGTTGCCGTCGATGTGCTGAGGGGCAGGCCAGTGGAAAACACCAGCAGCAGCTTGGCAGCAGCAACTTGGACAGATGAGCAGGGAGCTCTTGCCAGACCGATCACTGCAGGCACGTCCGGCTGCCTTTGCATGAGGTCTCAGGTGGCAAGTTAGCTCCTCGTGGGTTTAGGGGTTATGGAAGAACACTTTCTTTCAATATGGGCAAGGGCTGTGAACAGCCAGCCCGTCTTGCCACAGCTCTTGCAACTTACAGGAGGTGCCAAATTCTAGAAAGTAAGCTCATACAAATGAGTCGAGGGCTGTGAAAAGCCAACCCCAAAAGAAAGGACAAGTCCAAAGGGGCCGGAAAAGGGCCACCGACACTCTAGAGTAGGGTAAGGAAAAGAGGACCTATGCAACCATAAATGTCGACTGCGGCTGGTAGGAGGTGATTGCGGCAGGGTCAGTCGAAGGAGTGCTGCATTTCTGCTTAATGAAGGAGCTCCAGGGCATTGAAGACCCAGTGAAATATAGCGGCCCAAAAGATTCGCACACCTTGCTCTGCCTCCTTCAATGTGACACAACTATCACTAAGACTCTTCCAGCAGGGGCTTACTTACCACCTGAGACCTCATGCAAAGGCAACCGGACGTGCCTGCCATGACTGGTCTGGCAAGAGCTAAGACTGGCCCTGCTCAATTATACAAGTTGCTGCTACCAAGGTGCTGCTGGTATTCTCCACTTGCCTGCCCTCAGCACATTGCTGGGGTTTAATTGTATGGCACTGAGGAGCTCTCCGTGACTCTCAAAGTAGTCAATCATGTCCTTCAAGAACTCGTCATGTGTCACTGTGTCGCGGTTACAAATGACGCAGCACTGGCGCCTAGCTCGTGTCACTGCCACGTTCATCCGGCGCCTTTCAGCCAGAAAACCCACCTGCAGCACAAACGTCAATGCACAATTCAGACATTGCATTTGGACAACACATTTCGCTTTTCATCAGATACTTGTAGCAGCAAATGTCCTGGCATAATCCTTGCTCTTTGTGCTGACATGAGCTGACGTAGCAATAATAGTCTTTCACATCTTCACCTCTCCTCTGCCATTCGATCGGACCATGCTGATGATGATTGCCTCTCTTTCGCGGCCCTGAAAGCCGTCAACCGTCGACACCTCCACAGGAGCCAGCACCTGCTTATCGTCCCTCAGCTGCTTAAGGCATTTAACCTGTCAATCCAAGAGCATCTGAAGCTGGAAGTCAGCAGCTAGACTGCTGTCTTGCAGTAAGTGCATGCCCTATACCTCAGCATTGGAATTTACAGCCAGCAAGATACTGCATAAACAGCAAGAATCGCATGTTTGGAGTTGCATGTTCCAGTGACTTCACTTCTGCCACAATTTGCCATCAGATCTTGACCAGCACTGTCCAGCCTTCTCTTGGTCAGGCTTGCACAAGACCACCGCCCATATGGAGAGTACTGCCTCCACAGCTGTCCTTTGGCTCTCAAGAATAGCCAGATCTTGACATGGAAGGGGTCATCAGATTTGAAGATTTGCACTGAGCAGACCTGTGCACTGTAGGGCGTTATGATGCCAATGTCTGCTGCCGCAACCCCTGCATCAAGTAGCCTCTCAGCGTAAGCGATAACGATGTGAGCCTCGCCGTCATTCTGCCAGCTGTCCCCTTCCTCCTCCCTTGCCTCTTCCATGTCGCATCTGTCCAGCATCAGGGTTTGTCACAAAAGAAATGCTCATGCGCCACATGTTATCTCTCTGACATGATTAAGAAAGCTGCCGTAGTCTTAAGCAGTTCCATGTAGTCTACTTGCGCACTCACGTTACAGATGGAGTACGAGCCGTGCATTCTTGAGTTCATTTGCAGTACCCAGTTGTGTCAATGAGAACAAGTGCTGCTTCAGAGGTTGCCGTCCGTGACACGCCATCCAAGCCCAATAGCTTGTGCCCAGCAACGAGGCTGTGAGCATGCACCTATGTGGGTAATTGTACCAGAGGAATTAAGTGCTGGAGTACTTGCGAACAATTGCAGCTCAAAGGGGTCCTTGTTCGTACCTAATTGACTATATATGTGCCAAAGTACTACTAGGCTGACAGTACAACACATTTGCGGCTCAACACATCTTCCATGTGAACAAGTCTTGTTCAGGCAATTGGGCTCTCATTCTGTCAAGATAACCTTCTAGCCAATCTCAGCCCCAGACTGCAGGACACACCTTGCCGCCGTAGAGGGCCTCCGAGGACCACCGCATAATATCTTCATGCATGCGATATTGTACGTTCAGAAGCGATGAGATGTCGCCCCCGTGAAAGTCGGACAACCTCTCAAAAAGTGTCACAGCTAGGCCATGTCGCTCAGCCTCCTTGCTCAAAACTCTTGGCGGCAGCTGCAGATGGTCGCCTGCAAGCACGCATCGCCTGCCCTTGAGCAAAGCAATCCAGCTGGCCGCCTCAAGCGCTTGAGCCGCCTCGTCTATGACGATCACGTCAAACCTTACTTCCTGGAACAACATAAACTGCACGCTGTTAATGATCTATCTGTATCAGGTACATACTCGAGTAGTCATGGGGTAGTTCCTCAACAAAGATCAATGAGCCTCTGGTTGACTGCCTCAAACTGCTTAATAATTCGTACTGACTTTGACAAATGTGGCTCGCTTAGCGTGCACATATCTGGAGGCTATGTCCTGGTGAGTGATTGTGCCGATGGCATGTGGGGACGTGTACGTGGGCCCCACTTACGTCCAGGTAGCGATTTGAAGCGCCAGAAAGAGTTGTGAGTATGACTCTACTGTTCTGAATGATGGCAGCAACAAAAGGCTGCTGGCGCTTGCGCTCCTCCATGGCCAGGCATCGCAAGTCCCGTCGCAGCTTCGCCCTGTCTCTGCGGTCTTTGGATTTCAGAAGCTCATCTTCAAGTTGCTGGACAGAGAAAGAGCAATCGCTTGCAATCAATACTACTCATCAGACAAAGTCATCAGGTTGCCATGTCCTAGAAGCTCCTGCAGCCATGCATAGATGACCATTACCTTAGCAAACACGGCAATCTGAGAAGTGCAAGTTGGTCAAGGCAATCAGCCAAGTGCTGACTTGCACCTTCATCTGCTTGCGGGCATCGTTGGCGAGGGCACTGTTGTCACTCCGCAGAACTTGCGCATCCAGCGAGCATTCGAGCACCTGGGGCAGCAGCCTGGCTGGGTGGCCCAGCCGGACGAGCTTCACGTTCTGCGTGGCGAGCCGCTCGACGAGGTTGTCCACCGCAATGTTTGACGCTGCGCACGCGAGCACTTTGCGGCCCCTGCTCACCTCCTGCCCAAGCCAATAATTACATTAGATGAATCTTTGACTGGAAATACCACCTCACATATGTCTCCCTTTTCTCCTTCAGAAGATGGTTGATGGAAGAGCTGCACTTTCATGAGCAGGACTCTGTGAGAAAATTCGGTACCTGCAGGATGATCTCAACTACTGTTGTGGTCTTTCCAGTGCCAGGCGGGCCATGCAGCAGAAAGACGTCATAAGCTGACAGTGCCTTGGCCACAGCGGCCTGCTGTGAGTGGTCAAGCTGCCGATTGAAGAAGTTTACTACCGTAGGCACCCCAGCGAAGCTTGGAACCCTGGTACCAAACAGTGCCGACACAAGATACGCTGCAGGGCCTTGCAGGACCCCTTGAGTCAATCGCATCAGTGTCTTCTTCATCATCTTGTACGTAGCCTGCAGGAAAGGCTGCCACTCCTGAGGCACTCTAGCTTTGGCAGATATAAGCAAGTTGGCTCACAAGGTACAGTTCAAAGGAACACGCACATTTATGTCACCAAGCAGTAACAGGAAAAACGAAGACCATTGCACAGCAGAATCTCAATAGCACGTTGCGTACAACGACACCTAGCGCCACGGAGCAACCAAGAAATGTTCTACTGCATATGTCTCACTTTGTTGACCACCTTCTCAAGGCGGATAGGGTGGTCCAGGTCCTTCTCAGGAATGTCATCCACAACGACAGTGATGCTGTCCTCCTTCAGGTCGTACACGATGCCCTTCTCCAGCACCGGGCTGGTTGGCTCTGCTTCGCTCCGCTTCAACGCCACGATATCGCGAGGCCGCCAGAACTGCATAGCAGGACAGAGCCGCCAAGCTACTGTGAGACTGAAACTCAATAGCTGCATCAAGCACAACTATATACTAATCTCAAGCCTCCAAGCCGGCAGTTATACTAACCCTGAGGTTTACAAGCAGAGAAGCGCCGCTATGTACCCCTGTGACCCTTAAGCCTGGTCTCTGCAGCGAGGCGCCAGGTGAGCACCTTGTGAGGGGGAAGGATGTCATCCTGGTTGGATTTAAGAACCAGCAACGTCTTGCCAAATAGGCCACGCTCCTCTTTGACACACTTGAGATCAAGCGGCGCGAGCCCTCGCCGCTGGGCTGTCTCGGGCTTCATCAGTGTCGCAAACTCGGTCGATCTCGCCAGCTCCGCATCCTGGAGGCCACCTCGCACGACAGTGGGAGATGATGATGAGCAGGAAGGCGATAAAAACGAGTAAGAAGAGGATGCCTAGAAAGCAGAGCTGCAATCTATGATTTCCAATGCCTTAAAGCTTGGTTGAAATGTCCAACGTCCAGTACACTGTAGAATAAGAGATAATGACGCCCTATGGCAGCGCAGATACAACAGCAAATTGTGAATACATTGAAACAAGTGACACATAACATTTCTCATGTCAAACTTGTAATAAAATAGCAGCCGCCCAGAATCAGAGGTGGGGTTGAGGCACTTGCGCAGGTCAAGCAAGACCTTCTCGAGGTCAAGTAGCTTGTTCATGCTATGGACGAAGCTCTCAACAGTGAGCACGTCGGCGGACGGCCCTCTGCCAGAGCTCCCAGAACCCTGCTCCCTCCTCAAGCCCATGGCTGCTGTGCCGCTGCAGAGCTGCAGCTTCCCGTCCAACTTGAGCCCCAGGAGGGACTCAGTGAGCTCGCCCAAGCAAGCATCAGTGAGCCCAGCCTCTTCCATAGGGACAACGACATGGCGCCCCTTACGCCACGGTCGCGTGATAGTGAGCATGCGTTGTCCCTGGCTGTCGGTCTGGCTCCCATGCTGCAGACCGTGCTCCTTGGCCGCCTCTGCAGCATCCAGCTGGCATATTGGCATGAGAAAAAACTGCTGACTTGTCACCAATCATAGCCCAGCAAGGCAACCCAGCCAGTAAGCTAGTGAATACGAAACTTTGGTACAACATGCGGGCTTGGTCCTCAATCAAGAGAGTGGTGGAAGTTCAGTGAGCTTCCAATAACATGTGCCTTTGCGTGACATCGCTGGAGGAGCTCGTTGTGCGCCGTTCCAGCAGGCTGACTTAGGAGGATGGGCATCACCGGCCAGCTGCCGAGCCGTCAGCGACGGCGGAAAGGCGACGCTGCACACAGTCGTGGGCACTTCTTCGGATGTGATCCCATCGTCATCAGCTTGTAGCTGGTCAGGCTCGTCGGCCGCCTGCAAGGAGGTACGCAGGTCGATGAGGCCGGCACTGAGGGTAGTACGAGCAGCCATTGCATCCCTATGAAGCGGGACTGGGAGCTGGTGGCCGCCCTGAGCTGCTGCGTCAGTTCAGCAGTGTACACTGTCCTAGCTCGTCTAAGTGACTGTCGGGCTCGGCCTCAAGGCCCAGGCCTTGGAAGAAGATGTGGCCTCTTCCTAAGGGGCGGAGGCTGTGACAGTGACAGTGAAGAAGAGTCTTCCAGTAGGGGGCGATGGCTGTGATTTGCCAGCCCAGAAAGAAGAAGGACGCTTCCAGTAGAGGGCGATGGCTATGAATTGCCAGCCCAGAAAAAAGAAGGACGCTTCCAGTAGAGGGCGATGGCCAGCCCAGAAAGGACTATGAAAGACGTGAGCTCTGCCAAAGGGGGCGGGGGCTGTGAATGGCCAGCCCAGAAAACATGAACAAGCTCCAAGACAAGGTCCTTGAAGGGGCGAGCCGGGAGCGGTGATCCCGACACTGCGCCGCCATGCCCGATGCAGGCCAGCATGCAAGAGCATGGCATGCGGCCGGGCAGGCCCGCCGCCGGGCCGCGGCGCTGGTGCGGCGTTTACGTGACACCCGAAGACGCGTCTTTGATGTGACACTCTGTGCGCTAGCTTCGTCTCTACGGTTACTCACAGCAAGGAGACGATTAGAATTCCTGTTGTGACGGGCAAGAGGTCCAGGGCGGACAGGGTACCCCGATGGGTGTGACACCCGTCCAGTTCCCGGCCTTTACGGTCATCGACCGTGACATCGTCCGCTAATCGAGAAAAAGGGCTCGCCCATTGAGGATAGCGGCTGGAAAAGCCAGCTTATCCCTGACTACTGATTATGCGTTAGCCCGGTCCGCTAAACTACTCCCCCATTGGCTGAGAGTGGTCCTCCGCATCCGTCGCGGCGTCGAGGGTCGCATCCCCAGGCTCCAGGTCGTCGAAGGGCGAGATCTTCCGGGGGGGGTCACGCGCCAACGACTGCTTTGACTCCTCTGACGCCTTTGCCCCCTTTTGGGCCCGCGCGCTGCACCTGCGTGCAGGCAGAGCCCTCGCCGCTGCCTCTGGCTCTGGCCAGGGGACCCGCTTCCAGGAACACAGTCTCTCTGACCTGAGGCTGCTTAGCAGGGGTTACTGAGTGCTCCGTCGCTGCTTAGTTTCTTTTTTGTGCTTGTTGTTCTTCGTACTTCCCCTGGCCCCTTCTCGTCCTTTATTCTTTTTTGGGCTGGCTTTTTCCAGCCCCTATCCTCAATGGGCGAGCCCTTTCTTCTTTTGGGAGAGCTCCCATTTACTTTCACTCCAGGAGCTCCCAACTGGGCTGGGCCTTCTCACAGCCATCGGCCTCTACTGGAAGCGTCTTCTCTTTCCCGGCGATTGGTGGAGGAGGCAGGCTATGAAGTCCGCCAAGCGACGGGCGCCAAGGAGAGGAAGTACGCAGATCACCCCGCTCGCGACGAGTTTGTCACGCTTGCAGTCAACGTTCACGGGGCATTTGAGACTCGATGGCTCGACCTTCTCCAGCGACTTGCGCAGCGAGCTGCTTCTCGCCGCGAAGGACAGCAGAGCGAGCAGCCCAGCCCGGCTTCAATGCTGTAGGGTCGCTTGCTCAAGTGTCCAGCATGCGCCATACAATCTCCTTGCAGGGGTCCTTTAGCATTTGCCGTCCACTTGCATGCAGGCCGCGCCTTGGCTGCTGCCACTGGATACCGTCAAGGCGACGCTTTTCCGCCCTCTAGTTATTCGGACTTGCACTTGCTGATTAATCAATTGAGCGCCCAATTGCTGACGTCATTTTGGACTCTGAATTCCCACCTTTTTGCGCCATCCGGCCCCTTCCCAGACCTGGTAAATCTCTTTGGTCTGGCCTGTCACAGCCGTTGCCATAACTTCGAAGAGCTGTTTCTGATCTTGGGGTACGCACGCGCCTAGCCAGGATGCGTTCAGCCCCGCCTCCGCACCCGAGGCTTCGCCCGCCTGGGCCACTTAGGCAGGCCGCTCTCCCACCGTGACTCTCCGCAGGGATCAGCGCCCCTCAGGAGCCAGCTCCTCGGGGCCGGCGCGTCTAGCCGGACCCCACCCTGCCCCCCTGGCAATCTCCAACCTGCAGGCCAGGGAGTTGATCCCGCGACCTGTACCCCGACTCTCCATCAGTGTGACGGGCAAGAAGGAGGCGCGCGGTGCGCATGAAACTGAAAGGGAGACCAATTCTGGCCTTACAAATGTCTTTTTGACTTGGTAATGAGCTCGCTAAGGGGGAAACTAATATCTACGGGTGAGCATATGCTATTCTGACAAGCTATGCTGAGGAGCCAAACCACCACCACGGAAGCCATTAGCCTGGGCCAATGCACGACCAGCACGCTGGTATATCGCGAGTGCCTGGGAGCGCTGTAGACTCAATGCAAGAGGTCCAGGGCGGACAGGGTTCTGCAGCGGGACTGGGCGCTACTGGCCGCGCTTAGGCTGCTACATGTGTCCGGCCATGTACACTGCCCTAGCTCGTCTGAAGGGTCTGTCTGGCTGGGCCCCAGGCCTTAAGAGTCAAGCGGCTGCTGATATTAAAAGAGCGGCTGTGAAAGCCAGCCAGATGCATACAGGTGTTCATGACGGAGCCACAGGCTAGACAGCCAGGGCGCTCTTAGTAACCCCGTGTCAGCAGTAGGAAGTCAGATGAGCTGAGGGGAGGAAGAGCAACCCCGCTGCGCAAGCCAGAGGCTGCTGCAAGGGCACGACCAGCGCGGCGATGCAAAGCAAGCGCTTGGGAACGCCTTGGAGGGGCGAAGCCGGGGCGGGAGCCCCCGAGGCTGCCCTGCCAAGCCCGATGTTCGACGGCGCACCCGAGCATGGCATGCCGCCGGGCAGGCTCCAGCGCCGGGCCGTGCCGCCCGTGGCGCACGTGCCTCTTCGACGTGGCACTGGAAATGTCGTCTAAGCTAGCGCATCGTCACTACGAATACTTGTAGCTAGGAGACCATTAGGCTAATCATCGACGCTTAAGTGACGTATGCGCCACGGCACCCCAAAGGGTGTGACACCCGTCCGGTTCCCGGTATCAATGGTCATCCAGCGTGACATCGTCCGCTGATCGCTGACTACTGATTATCGGTTGACCCAGTCCGCTGGGTCAACCCCACACTAGCTCGCCAAGTGACGTGTCCGTCACACCTAGACACAGAGATCCAGATCCTCGACCCCGAGCTTGGTGGCCACCACGCCGGGCGGTGGCCCGCGGGTCCCGCCGACGTGGTCACTTCAGATGTGGTTGACTGCTCTTACCCGGGGTCCTTGCTTCGAAGGCTGGGCATCCACTGCAGCGAATGCCGCTCGTGGCAAAGAGGCCAAGTACGCGGACGACCCGGAAAGGGACGAGTTCGTCCCACTGGCCGTCGATGTGCACGGGGCCTCGGGGTCTTAGTGGCTATACCTGTCGGCTCGGCCTGCGCAACGCACTGTGTAACGCAGGCGGGGGCGAGCAGGCCGACTTCAAACGCCGTTAGCTGCCTTCCGCAAGTGTTTCGCATGAGCCTGTCCATATCCCTCCAGCAATTCATGGGCCACGCCTTGCACCTGTGCTGGCCGTGCTCTAGCTGCAGCCTCTGACTTTCGTCAAGGGGATTGCTTTGCGGCGGCTGCTAGTCTTTCTGACTTGCAGCTACTACTTGGTATACTACTATCTATAAATACTACTTGCTTACGTCTTCCACGTCTTTCAGCACTTTTTTCGGCCGTTTCGGACCTTGTCAATCTTGTGGCTGGCTGTTCACAGCCGGCGCCCCATTGGGAGAGCCACTTTCTCACACTTCAGCGTTAAGCTTTAGAGATTGAAGCATTTGACCCTAGTAGACATGCGCCGTAAGGAGCGCAACTTTGAGGAAGGTGGCCAGCGCAAGTGACGGCACGCGAGCGAGGGCCGCCTGAGTGCGGATTCCAATGCCTTGAGGTGGTGGACGGGCACCCACGGGCCCAGGTCGTGCATCCGCAGCGGCTGCGGCGGCGGCGGCGGCGGCAGCGGCCGCTCGGCAGCCGCCTGCGCCACGCTTCCCGGCTGCCCCAGCCTTCTCGTCGGCTGCGGTCTTCCTCGCCTCCTCGGAGATCATGCCGCAGCCTCGGCTGCAAGGGCGGCGCTGCGCTCAGAGAGGCGGGCTCTCGGCCCAAAAGCGGCCCGGCCCCGGCCGCCGCGAAAGGCTCGCTTCGCGACGGCCCGCGGCGGCGGCGGCGGCCCTGCCAAGTCAGCAGGCCGCCACGTGGTGCCCGCCGGATCGAACATGCATCAGCAGCGGGGCGACCCACGTGGACCACGGTCAGGAAATCGGCGGGAGCCGAAGACCTAGCCGCGCCCTAAAATCCGCAACCATGGCCCAGGGTGCGACGACCTAGCCACACCCTAGTTTACGACAACCCTGGCCCGCGGCCCGGCCAGGCGCGGCGGCGGGGCCATGGCGTGGAGCGAGGCCCTGCTGGACGCGGTGCTGGTGCCGCCGGCCGTGGCGGCGCTGCTGGCGTACCACGTCTGGCTGGCCGCCGCGGTGCGCCGCCGCCCGCTCACCACGGTCGTCGGCGTCAACCACATGGTCCGCCGCGCCTGGGTGCACCACATCATGCGGGTCAGTGCTCGGCCCGCCCACGATAAACCACCACCAGTGCTAACGCCCCAATTGTTCCTCCACCAAGGAGTCGTCTGCCTCTGGGAAGAGTCGAATCCCCGCCGTCTGCGGCATGGGACCTCGCCGGCGGCTGAGCCAGCTCCAGGTCCAGGTCCAGGTCCCTCATGCGCCGCCAGCCGCCGTTGTTGCAGGACAACGAGAAGCGCAACATCCTGGCGGTGCAGACGCTGCGCAACTGGGTGATGGCCTCGTCGCTGCTGGCGTCCACTGCCATCGGCCTGTCCACCGCCATGGCCGCGCTGCTGCGCTCCGCGCTGGACCCCGTCGTGCGGCAGGCCCTGCAGAGCTTCATCGTGGGCGCCGACTCCGACTCCGTCGTCGCCGTCAAGTTCTTCTGCCTCCTCCTCTGCTTCCTCTGGGCCTTCCTCTGCTACATCCAGGTGCGCTACGCCCTGAATTATGCTGCCCACACCACCGTTGATGTGCTTCAGAATAGAGCTCCTACAAGATAGCCTGTCTCAGGTCTTAAGACTTGGGGCTTGTACAAGTTGTGCGCTTGAGTATCTAGCTTGGCAAACAATGGCGGCCCCTTGGCCTGTTGGTGCCTCGGCCGGGCGAGCGCGCCCCAGCGCGTGCCGTTCCGTGTGGGGTGACGCCACAGAGCATGCGCTACGTCAACCACGTCAGCTTCCTGGTGAACATCCCCATGGGGCCCGAGCTGCCGGGCTTGACGCCGGACTACGTCGCCAAGGTCCTGGAGAAGGGCTCTGACTTCTACACCGTCGGCACGCGCGGCTACTACGTCGCCTTCCCGCTCATCTGCTGGCTCTTCGGCCCCATACCCATGCTGGTCGTTTCCCTGCTCATGATTGCTCTACTGTACAAGCTCGATACGCCTGGCGGCTACCACGCACCAACCGGCAGCAGCGGAGGCAGTGCAGCATTTTTTGGGCCTGCCTCTGAAGACCGCACCAATGGCGACAACGGTGACGCCCTCAGCAGCATTCATGTAGTTGAGAATGATCACTACCTCAAGCACGGGCTTTAATCAGCTGCATGATCGTCCTTAAACTCCTCGCTCCCGGAGGATGCAAATGCATCACATTCTTTGGCAGAACTCAACAGTTTTAGTATATAAATTCTTTGGCCAGCAAGCAGCGTGGCCTGCAAGGGGCAATTAGGGGCACTTTTCAAGAAATCTGCTAGGACCAACACCACAGCACCATGAGATGTTCATGTGGTGTTACATTGGACTGACGCAGAGGTGTACTCGGCCGGCCTGCCCTCGTGGTCAGAGCATGGAGCCCGAGTCCCAAGGCCTGGGCCCGGATCCTCATAATCCAAATATGTGCAAGCCAGAATTGGGCAGCACAGGATACCCTTAGTCATAGTACATTGGCAGCATCAGCACATTGGCAGCATGCTGTGTGCTCAGACAGGCTGCTTGATAAATCATCATGGCGTTGCTCGCTGCGATGTACTGGTAATGGCAGCACGGTATAGATCCTCCATTGTCCCACCTGCTGCTTGCTGTTTGTAACGCAGTCAGTAACCAAGCTTTCTGGGGCACTCGCTTATGCTTAGCCGCTGCAGCAGCACCACTAACACGTGTGGCCACCGATGCCTAGCATGGAGCCCCCTTACAAGGGCTCTTAAGTTGACCAAAGAGCCCATTTTGCAGGACGAATGGCGTCCTGGCAGTACCAGCTCCACGTGTCTTACTTCTCGGCAAGCCAGCCGCCAACAAAACTCGCACTTGTGCCTTGAACGAGTGGGTCTGCGTGAGTCTGCGAAACACCAAGGACGAGAAAGAGAGACCGACCAAATCAGCACAAGGATTGACAAATCTGGTGGGGCCTGCTTCATCCTTCCAATAGCCTGTTTTTGCAATCTCGGGGGGCCATAAGAAATTGACTTACGCACCTGCATGGCCGTCGATTGCCCTCGGCTTGGAGCCAAGCGGTTGTACAAAAGCTCATCTTCGTCATGGCCGTGAGCTCGGTAGACGCCCCTGTTGTCAGTGGCTGCCTGCAGCCATTTGGCTGGCTGCGTTGGAGGACGCGTGCTCGCAAGGCAGTCCTCCAGCACGCCAGCCAAATGGCTGCGGCTGACAGTGGCAAGGTGCACATTGGATCGTGGGCTCTGCTGGGCGCACGCAGCAGACAGTCAGCGCGAGCTGACGGCTACACAGATGTGGAGGGAGCAGGATCCGCAGGGGACGAGGATCTCCGCCTGTGCCGCCTCGTCGGGGCCAGCACCGCCATTCACCAACTGCGCCTGCCGTTGTCCCTGCCGCCGCTGCTGGTCGTCCTCCTCGTGCCCAGCTACTGCGGCGGCGACGTCCAAGCCTGCAGGAAGGTCATGAAGCTTGCTTTGGCTGCGGAAAGACGTCTGGACTTGATGGCTTCGTGACACTTAGATCGTCACACGAGCTCCCCAGGCGGAAGGCAGAGAGCTGGCCACCATGGCGGCTCTGCGAGAGCTCACCGGTGAGACGGTAGGCGTCGCCGCAGCGGCAGGGGTGCTCGTATTCGGCCGCGCCGCCGCCGCCGTCGCCGCCGGCGCCGCCGGTAACGGCCATGTCCTCCAAGCGCACCACCTCGGAGACCACGCCGCCGTCCTGCCGCGGCCGCCGCCGCCGCCGCCGAAAAAAAAAAAAAAAAAAAAAAAAAAAAAAAAAAAAAAAAAAAAAAAAAAAAAAAAAAAAAAAAAAAAAAAAAAAAAAAAAAAAAAAAAAAAAAAAAAAAAAAAAAAAAAAAAAAAAAAAAA
>WELB01000124.1:409767-421658 GCA_009602725.1 Spirogloea muscicola
AAAAAAAAAAAAAAAAAAAAAAAAAAAAAAAAAAAAAAAAAAAAAAAAAAAAAAAAAAAAAAAAAAAAAAAAAAAAAAAAAAAAAAAAAAAAAAAAAAAAAAAAAAAAAAAAAAAAAAAAAACGCGGCCACGGGGCCGGCGGCGGCGGCGGCGCGGCGGGCCAGCCAAGTGCGCCTCGCGCCGAGCGACGCCGCGCGCCTGCTGGAGCTTATCCGGGTGAGGCCTCCGGCCGTCGCTCCAGCAGTGGCGATCTCCATGGCCGACGTCGACGTCAGCTGTGTGGAGGCTGACTGGCAGCTGTGGTGGCAGGCGCTGCGGCGGCCACAAGACGACGACGGTGGCCGGGCCGCGGCCACCGAGGGGCCGCTTCTAGCCTCGGAGCGGAAGCAGGCGGCCCGCCGCGCGCTGGCGGCGTACGAGGCGCTCGCCCGCGAGGGCTTCTCGCCCGCGAGCATCGAAGCCGCTCTGAGCTCGCTGCCACCCGTGAGCTGACGCCACACCTAAACACGAAACCTAATCGTAACCCTAAACCCCAGACCCTAAGTCCTAAACCCTAAATACTCTGCGCGATCTTCGACTGTATGCTCCTCCACTTGCAGCCCCTGCGCTGCGGCTCCAAGGCTGCTGCTCACCAGCCCGTTGTGCTGGAGGACAGCGAGTGACTGACTGTGTGCGTTGCGGTGACGACCTCCCTCTCCTCTCCTCTCTTCCACGCCCTCCTTGCCCTCCTCCATCTCTCCAGAGGAACATAAGCCTGGAGGCTGCGCTCGACTGGCTCTGCCTCCACCTCGCCGCGGACGAGCTCCCCATCAAGTTCTCTGCTGGCGTCACCGCAGGCTCTGTGGAAGGTGGCCACTTCTAAGACCCAACTCCATTTGACCCTGAAGCGTGTAGATTCCAAGTTGAGCTGACCTTCCCCTTCTGTCACCAAGCCTGGCTTGGTAAATTGAGCATCCAACAAGGCCGGTCCTTGAAGGCTCAGCTTCAAGCTTGGGGCTCTGGGACATGTTGCGAAGATGCTGGTGTGCTCTGCCCGGAAGCCTTGCGTGCTCAGATCCAGGCGCCATTGGATTGCACCGTGTGAAGCGGTCGCCCTTGGGGGCCCCCGCTTGCCTGGGCTCGTTGTCCTGGCCATCAGCCTCGTCTGCCAAGTATCATAATCAGTAAAAAAATTGTTGTGATCTGGTAGCTTGTATTGCCAGCCCAATCGCGTCATGTCATTTTGTGTGAACTGGGTGTAGGTGAAGCGGTGCATGTCATTGTAACGGCGCAGCAGCTGCAGCCCATTGAGCAGCCGCCAGCAGTCGCCACCTCAGGCAAGGAGATGGAATTGGCCGCGATACGGCAGGCTGCCAAGCAGCAGCAGCAGAGGGTGGCAGAGGAGATGGAGAAGGAAGCTGGTAGAAGCCGCACTCAGCAGGCGGACTGGATCCGACACTACATGGAGCAGCAGGAGGAGGGCAGTGACGAAGACAGTAGTAGCGACGACCACTCAGATGACGGCAAGGCGGCTTTGGCGTCCAAGGAAGACAGTTGGGAGGTCAGCATCGCCTTCTCCATGGGCAGCATATGCCTGGTGTCACTGTTTACAGGTCTGGGTGCTTGGCTGAAAGACCAAAACTCAACAGTAACTCATGATAAACAATGCGAGGTTATGGGATATTGGTTACAGTATCCGGTCATGGCTATGACATGATGGGGGTGCCTGAATGTACGCTCTTGCATTGAACAGGCGCAACATGCTTCTGATGTTCGCATCTTGCTGGCAGGTGTGGGCGGATGCGCGGGAGCGGGGCCGTCGCAAGGAAGCCAGGAGCACCAATCCACAGGTCCGTGCGCTGTCTATTGCATCTGAGCTAGCAGCAGCAAGGGATGCCGCACAGCGCGCCAAGGCCAGGGGCGACCGGCCCCGCCAGGCATCGGCCGGGCACGTCATCCGGGAGCTCAAAGAGGAGGCGGCGCGCCTTGGCAAGCACTTGCTGAGCCCCACTTCCCTCGTGTCCCACTGCCTTGTCGTCTGGAGCTAAGGACTTTCTGATAGGACTGAATTTTACTTCACGTCTTAAGTTGAAGGCTTTTGGGTGCTCAACTCTCGCTTCGCGCTTTCTCGGGTTAAATGGTCCGAGATATTTTGTTGTTGAACTAGCAGCCGAGCGTCTATGAAGCACAGATTGAGGTCGCCTATGCCTGACATAACAGCAGATGTGTCACTATCATCAAATTGGAGGGCCCGGGAATGGAAGCTGACAGATTGTGCTGGTGGCATTGTGCTCTGTGTCCCGATTCTCTTGCAAGCTGCTGGAGTCTGACAACCTCAACGTTGCGGGGAACTGTGCAGGCTTGTCGCTGGTCGCACTCGAGAGC
Organism: Spirogloea muscicola; assembly: GCA_009602725.1. Lineage (NCBI taxonomy): Eukaryota > Viridiplantae > Streptophyta > Zygnematophyceae > Spirogloeales > Spirogloeaceae > Spirogloea > Spirogloea muscicola. Next base: position 412,132 of record WELB01000124.1, read on the forward strand.
GCGGAGCAGGCCTTCTTGCCTGGATCGGCCGCACCTGCAGCGCCTGAAACAGGGGCTGCTTTGCTATCCACGGACGGGGGGGCTCTGTCTTTGTCAGAGTCTGGCGGTGAGGGCGACAATGAAGGAGTTGCACAAGCGCAGCCAGCTAGCGGCTGCACAGTGGTAGCAGATGAGCGAGGCCCAGGAGTGGGCCACCCAGCGAGCAGGACTGCAAAGGAGGAGGAGGAGGAGGAGGAGGACGATGGTGTCATGGGTGGCTTCTTCGACGAGGAGGCCTCCGGCGAGCCGCTCCCGCCGAGTGTTGCGCAGCTACAGCGACGCGAGGAGCGCGTCGCCGCATGGGGGTACGATCAGGATTCCCGGGTGGCGATGGGCACCAAGAGCGGCAGCCACAAGGGCCGGCCCCCAACGCCGGTGAGTCATCATCCCATGCTTTACTTTCAGCCCATACAGGCTTCACATGCGGTGTACTTGTCTCAGGTGTTGGTGCGAAGAGAAGGAGGCTTGTGTTCAAGCATCATTTTCGCTTCGAATCTGAATTGGTGGAGCGTTGAGTACAAGAAGTCATTTCAAGCAATGTGAGAACCCTGTGGCAGTGCTATATGAAGCAAACATTGTGCATGTGGCCAGGAGGAGGCGGCGCGGCTGCCCAAGGCAGTGCTGCAGCAGCACTGCCAGAAGGCGGGGTGGCTGGCGCCCAGGTTCGTCAAGCTGCCCGCGACAGAGTCGCCGTGGGGTCGCCAGTATCGCTATTCCGTCATGGTGGTGAGGGGGCCGATGGCTGCCGGCGGCAGCAGCCGCAAGAGCAAAAGCAGCCCCAGTGGCCAGGTCACATTCCAGCTCGAGGAGTCAGAAGACGGGTTCGAATCCATCGCTGTACGTCGCCTTCTGCTCTAGCACCTGCAGACGAAGCACTCATTAAAGAGGTTATAAGATGGGCTAATGTATGTACGAAGAGCACACAGGGTGCGCAGCTGCTGCTGATTAAGCCCCACCAAGTAATCATGTCAGGAGTGGTCACGGGGTCCTTGGCCGTCTGCGGCACACGGAGCTGGAGTGGGAGCAAGTGCCCACTAAGTGTCATGATGTTCCTTGACTTACTTCGTTATAGCAAGGTTTAAGTAAAACACTTGGCAAAGCAGGAGGCGCAGGATGCTGTATCTGCGCTGGCGCTCTTCAGGCTGCTCCCTGAGCAGCCTCTGTATCGGATCTTCCCTCCTCCTTTCCGAGCGATGTGGCTTCGCTGGCATGATGAAGGTACTTGCCCGTTCCCCTGCCTCCATTCTGCTTCATCCTCATCTTGGAATGCCCCAGAAGATTGCCAGGAAAGCTCACTGCACAGGCAATGGGATGGGCTCTTACCATTTAAGTGGCAGGAAGTTGACTTATAACTCTGTCTGTTTGCAGGCCTTGCGAGCAGTCAGGGAGATGCACAAGCAGAGGAAGCCCGACGCTCATCTTTTGTAGATTCTCTGTTGACTGAGCACCTTAGGGAGGACGCACAAGGACAGAGCCCTGCAAAAGCGGCAAGCATTGGCCAGCACATCGACTGGCATCCACCAGAGGTGCTTGTTGGAAAAGACACACCAGACGTACTGCAGCGACGCCAGAGCAAAGGTACCAACTGGGGATGCCTGCAAGGCCTACAATGTTGCGCGCCTGTTGCTCTTTCTGTGGCCCTTGTCATTTCTGGCCATGTTGGTAGTGCAAGCAATGAAGTTATCACACGCTCTCGCGTTCCTTGTAGCCAGATGTGCTGCGGAGGAAGGGCGCCGGCTCCTGCAGGCCTGGATGGCAACCTGTGCAAGCCGCGCCTACCAGGTGGCACAGCTGCTGCAGACCCCATTGCATGTAGACGTGCTTTTGTGAAGCTGCCACTTTGCCTGCTCTAATTGTCTAGAGTTTGGAACTCAAGCACACACACACACACAGTCACAGTCAGCCTGTTTTACAACGTTTTGAGCACCTGCTGGACGATCTTAGGAGGCAGCCGAGGCAAGAGCAAAGCTGCCCATGGCTGAGAAGCGGGAGGAGCTTTTGGACGCGCTGAGGAAGGACAATGTCGTTGTCATAAGCGCTGAGACCGGCTCCGGGAAGACAACGCAGGTATTGAGCGTGAAGGATGATGCCTGCCTTTCGCGACTTACGAAAGAGCATACACTAATTGCGCCTACATTTTGCACATCCTGCAGGTACCTCAGTACATCTTGGATGAGATGATTGCCACAGGCCAGGGCGGCCTCTGCAACATTATCTGTACTCAGCCTCGACGCATTGCAGTATGAACAGCTGTCAAACCTCCGCAGAAACGTTGTTGGGCTTCTCTAGGACCTTGTGCCCGACCCTGCCATGGGTTCTGCAGCACGGACTCGCTGATGATGAGGACCTTTGCTTCAAAGAAAGGAGAGACAAGCATATGCTGTGGTCCTATCTTCCTGTCCTCTTAAGTGCAGCTATGAGACGGTACCCACTGCTGTCTACGGCAGGCTGTTTCTGTTGCTGAGCGAGTTGCGGCAGAACGGTGTGAAGGTCCGCCAGGAGCAAGAGACTCCCTTGTTGGTTACCAAGTTCGCCTGGATGCTGCGAGGTTAGCAGCACAATTACCCAGCCTCTGGTGCAAGAGCTTACTAGCTGGTTCAGGCAGTGTCCTGCCAAAAATCAGGCTCTTGCGGGCACAGTCAAAGTGACTCTGCTCAGGCAATGTGTCGACTCGGCAGGTCTGCCAACACGCGGTTGCTCTTCTGCACGACTGGCATACTTTTGCGCCGCCTCGCAGTGAGGACCACGCCACCTTCACTCCTAGCTATGTGGAGGTTTCATGTGCTGCCATTTATCTTCCCCTCATTTCATAGAATAGAGATATAACCTGCTATCATGCTGCTTTGACATGTCACATGGCATGACTGTGTATCATATTCTCCCTCTTATGCTGGAGTTGCGCTTTGTTGGCATTTTGTTCGCAAGGCAGAGCGACGGACTTTTAGCGGGAGTTTCACACGTTGTTGTTGATGAGGTTCATGAGAGAAGTATTCAGGTAATTTCATGGGAGACCATACAGGATTGTGTTGTTGTCATCATTGTTGAGGTGATAACAGTTGTCCTCCTGTAGTTCTTCTCTCGGAACATTTGTGCTTGCAACTCACCAGGTCCATCAACCCTTGCAGGGCGACTTTTTGCTTGTGATTTTGAGACAGCTGGTAGCCCGCCGACTGGCTGAGGGTCTTCCTGTGCTCAAGCTTGTTCTCATGTGAGCATTATACGAGTTGACAAACTCTTTGGTCTACCACGGTCTATCACGGATGTGACAAGTTGTAGAGTTGCTGTACACTAAAGTGGGGTTGGACATAGCAGCTGAACTCTGTTGCATGGGTGCTTCTTGACGCTAACAGGCTGTTGGCATATGCAGAAGCATATGCACGCTTCAGTTTGTCAATGTGATACTTTGCTTTGCTAAAAGCAATTGGGTAACCCGTGTATGACCGTCTGTACGTTTCAGGTCAGCTACGCTTGATGCAGGCTTGTACTCAGCATATTTTGCTGGCTGCCCAGTGATCCAAGGCAAGGGAAGGACACATCCAGTGGAGATGATATTCTTGGAGGATATATATGAAATGCTTGAGTACAAGCTTGCTTCAGACTCTCCAGCAGCACTGAAGGCTGCAACTGGGAGGCAAATCAAGGTTGGTGTACGTGATACACTTGCGTCACTACTTATTCTGACTGCACTGTTCACATAGATGGCGGACACTTCTTCTGACTACATACTTTGTTCTGCTTGCAAACAGGGAGCCAAAAGTCTCGTGGATACTGGTCGAGGAAGATCCGAGCTCGTGGCCACAGGCTTTGGAGATGAAGCGGCACTGGCAGACGAGGTTGTCAACCCATTTTATCGGCAGGAGCTCTACCGTTCCTTTTCGAAAAGCACCAGGCACAATCTGGTCAGTGGTTAATGCTCTACTTGGGTGGATTCAGGCAAGTGGCTCCATCTGCCTAAAAATATGAGTGCAGGCTCCTCATAGTGTTGCTCACAATTGACTTGCAAGTCTAATTTGGGGTTTATGGTGCAGATGAGTCTGAATGAGGATGTCATTGACTTTGAGCTTGTGGAGGATCTGGTGGCGCATATCCACCAGAATGAAGAGGATGGTGCAATTCTCATATTCTTGCCGGCAAGTGTCTAACCATCACAAACCGCAATAAGTACTTCTACTGTAGAGCAGCAAGGCTGACAGCTTTCTAGAACTGACACCCTTTACACGCTGACAGCCTTTCAAGGCTGACAGCCCCGTGTGTCGTAAAGGCGACCCCTCATGCAGAAGTGATATGCAATGACACCGTCTAGCCAAGTCTTCTAAACCAGGGAACTGATTGCAGCACCGTGAGTTGATGCAACTCAGGGCTTGGCAGAGATACAGGGCCTCCACGAGAGGTTGTCAGGATCACGGCTGTTTGGAGCCGGTGGAGCTGAGCACTGGCTTATCCCCCTGCACTCCTCAATCTCCCCTCAAGACCAGCGCCGGGCATTTCACAGACCGCCACCTGGCATAAGAAAGGCAGGGCCTCTAAGCATACATCCTTATCCTAATAATATGTGGTGGATGCTGATGCGCCTCTGCATGGTGTGAAATGCATGATCACACTCACCTGCAGTTTATGAATGTCATTAAACCTGGCAGCCGATAGCACAGTCCTCTGTGGGCTTCAGTCTGCTCAATTTGTGTGCAAGCAATATGCTCCTGTGGAAAGACATTGTTTGCTTAAGAAAACGAGGAAGCAATCGTAACAAGCAAGTGTTCATTTTTGATAGTGTGATGACCTGATGTGCAGGTGGTAATTGCCACAAATATTGCGGAGACTTCAATCACCATAGACGACGTGGTGTTTGTTGTGGATGCGGGCAAGCTTCGTGAAAACCGCTTTGATCCCCGCAGGGTAAGCTCAGTCTTCACACCTTGTCGAGACAGATGTGTCGTTGTGGACCACATACAGTATTGCCTGCAAGCCCAAACTCCTGCGTATATTTATCTCTCTTTTTCATTGTTGTTGTAAGTACAAGAGCAAGGTGGACCAGAGCAAGCATCTTCTGCGAGCACAGGTTGGTGTGCACTTATCCGACTGATTGGCTGATATGGTTTTGGTCCAGAGCATGTCAAGCTTGGTGGAGGCGTGGATATCACAAGCAAATGCCAGGCAGAGGGCAGGACGAGCCGGTCGAGTGCGGCCGGGAAAGTGCTTCGCTCTGTACACTCGCTACAGGATGACGTCAGTGATGAGGCCCTTTCAGGTAAGGATCCTAAAGCTGCACTCAACTTGCTGCATTAGATATACTGAATAGCACATGATATCTTGTGCCAGTTGCCCATTGTGATGGTCTTCTATGGCCATTATGCAGGTGCCGGAGATGCTGCGTGTGCCGCTAGTGGAGCTCTGCCTACAGATAAAGCTTCTGGCTCTTGGGGATGTGGCAAGCTTCTTGCAGCAGGTCTTGCTCTGCCTTCATGGTCGCTGCAGCCTGCATTGTTCAGATTCCCTGGTATATCAGACTCATGCGCTGCTCAGGATGTGTACATCCGCAAAACCATGATGCTCGCACTGCAGCCCACGCATTGTTGACATAGAACGCATCCTGCAGGCAATCGAGCCTCCAAAGCCAGAGGCCATCACTTCAGCTGTTGAAACTCTTAAGGAGGTACAGCTTGACTACTTTTCTTGTTTGCAGTTCGTCTCTTGCCGGACGTCTTGGCAGTCCATGTTATGCATCTGCTTCCAGTGCGTGCTCTTGCACAAGCATGAGAATCATGCATGACTCCATGGGCCTGCCTTCATTGCAGGTGGGTGCTCTTGACGAGCGCGAGCAGCTCACCTCCTTGGGAAGGCACTTGGCAGGGCTCCCTGTTGATGTCCGCATTGGCAAGGCAAGTACCTTAGCGGGCTAACTTGATTGCTGGTTCTGTGATTCAAATCCTCCCAATTTTCATGGGATTGCCCTGTGGCTTCCTGGACGACTTTTTGATGTAGATCCTTGAGCTATGATGTACAGTCCTTGCAGCTGTCCTGCTCCAAGTCTGTATGTTGTATGCCGAGTAAGTTCCTCTGAATAACTTCGATAGACATAGTGTAGTACATTCGAAGGTCAAGAAGCAAGCAGTAAAATTCACAGAAGCAAAGTCATTACCTTATTGTGATGCAGATGATGCTGTACGGAGCGGTGCTGCAGTGCATAAGCCCTGTCCTCACCGTGGCTGCTTGCCTCAGCTACAAAACCCCATTCGTGTCTCCTCTCGATCAGGTGCGCAGAAATCAATTGATGGCTGGCTGGGTTTCGTCTACATTGGAAACGAGGCACTCGACCTTCCAGTGTCCTCATTCACATACAGCGTCCACTACTTCAATAGTGAACGCCTGTCCAAGGTCTAAGGCTTAAATTGAGAGTCTATGGTACAGGGCAGTCAATCATGGGCAGGCCCCACTTGTCATCATCTTCCCAACTTATGCGTCGCTGCTTTTGCAGAAGGAGGCGGCTGATCGGGCCCGGCAGGTCCTTGTGGCACCGGTCGATAGAGAAGCTGTCGTTAGAAACCTTGCCATGATAGCAAGAGGCCAGCAGTCTGATCACCTGGCCATGGCTGCCTGCTACCATCACTGGGCTGACCTCCTGCAGAAGGTCAGGTGCAGCACTCTGTTGACGTGGCATTTCATCGGATCACCTCTCCACGTAGCATTGCCCTCAGGCATGTGGTTTGCCATGTCTAATGGTCACTGTACTACAGCAAGCGCAGCGCATGGCTTGAACATGCGTCAGACTCATGCGTCAGACTCATGGTTATGGGATCAATCTGCTTTTCTGCTTGTTTGAGCCATTTCTATAGGCATTATAGCTTCTCCTTTGCTACCTGCATATGACAGGCTGGTCCAAGGGCCGCCCGCGAGTACTGCCGCAGCTCCTTCTTGAGCTACCAGACTCTCGAGATGCTCAGGTCTGCTTAGCCTGGCCTCTCTTCTGGTGCAATGTGTTCATGAGCAGTCGGGTGAGGTGAGGAAAAATCATCTATCTATGCGCCGCTGATTTTATGCTGTGTCCTGAGTTGGTCAATGCAGAGACTTGCGCAGGCAGTTTGCTAACCTTCTGGCCGACATTGGCTTCCTCAGAGTCCCTCAGGTGACTGCTGTAACTACTATCAAGCTGCTGCTATAGACAGGTCGACTTGAGTCTTCTTGTCATCTCTGGTGCTGTACTGATGACAGAAGATGCACTGTCAAGTTGAGCTCCAGTCAAGCACAGCCACATCAGATCTGTAACTCCTGTGCCACACCCAACAAGCACAACTGGCCGTTCTGCCCTTTGGCTTGGCAGCAGGCGAGTTCAAGGTCTGTGGACTGGGCCGACGATCTTTCCAAGCCATGGAACACACATGCAGCATCCGCTTCCATTATTAAGGTAATTGTGAAAGGTTCAGCTTGATGTCTCCATGAAAAGTGCTGTCTTCACAAGTCACAATATCTTTGTGCTTCAATATATGAACAAGAAGCTTGACATCTTATGAGCGACTTGGGTTGTGTTGGTTGAAGTATGACTTGGAAGTGGGTGAGGTGTGGCTGTGCTGCTACTCCCCCAGGCTGTGCTGGTGGCTGGGCTGCACCCCAACGTTGCGGCCATGACTGACGAGGGCGGGCGGCCACGGTGGTCCGACGGCCGGGTTGAGGTCTCCATCCACCCTTCATCTGTCAACCACCGGGCTGCAGAGTTCCAGCGACCCTTCCTTGTCTTCCATGAGAAGGTGCACCAATGCATCCTTTGATGACGCTTTGATGACGCTGACGCTTGTGACATCATGCCTTGATGAAAATTGGACGCTGGCATCAAGGCTCCTCATGGTGGGTTTGAGTCTTTGCTTCGCTAGGTGAGGACGACAAAGGTGTACATCCGCGACTGCACATGCGTGTCGCCATACCCACTGCTCCTCTTCGGAGGCCCCGTGTCGGTTAATCACCTGGTCAGCTGCTGCTTTTCATTCCTTGACAGCCTTGCCTCCGGCCTTGCTGGCCATCCCTGCTATTCAGGACACAGAAATGTCATGTCAGGGATCGCACTCAGTGCAATACAAACCTGTATTTGCTAGGGGTTGTATTGTGCTGCCTGCGGTATGTAGTTGCTCGGTGCAGCAGTCACTCCAAGCACGGCCTGGGTGAGCCTGCTCAGGCACTGTCCTGAATTCTGCATGCAAGTGCAGGCTGGCGAAGTAGTGGTGGACTCCTGGCTTCAGCTGCGGGCACCCGCGCAGACGGGTGTCCTTTTCAAGGAGCTCCGCAAATGCCTGGACTCCCTCTTTTCCCGCCATGTCGATCGACCGCAGGTCATTATTACCCCTGGCTTGATTTAGGCACTGATTGATAGCTATTTGGCAGAGCAGAGGATGAGATGCACTTGCGAGGACCATCTGTGTCAGAAGGACCGCATTGACAGCTCTCAGGAATTCTGTACGCTGCTGCTCTTTGCAGGCAGTGGATGCTGGCGAAGCAGACGGTCAGCTCATCCGCATCATCGCGAAGCTCTTGCTGGAAGAGGACAAGGGGCACTGAGCATTGCCATCGCAAGGTCGTGACATTAGATTCACGAGTCCCTCTCTGCAGAGGCCGCCTAGAAAGCCTCAAAGCCGGCAATCTGAGCAGGCGATTCATGATGAAATGCCCACATGTTGGGTGGAAGCAGAAATTATTGTCCTGATTGCCAACTCCAGCGATCTTTTCGGAGCAGGAGAAGGTACTCTCATACAAAGAGCAGTGGCTGAGAAGGACCAGCCCAAAAGAATGAAAATGAATGCATGAGAAATAGCTCAGAGTCAGACTTCCAAATGGCCGCTTGAGAAAGCCTTCGAGTGCAGTCACAGGCTCAAAACTTGGTACATACAGCATCGCTCGCAGCTCGAGGTCGTGCAGGCTGCGGCGATGCAAGCTGTGGCAGTGCTGTCTAAAATTGAGCACTGCGGTGCCAAAAATCCACCTTATGACGCCAGTGTATCCTGAACACCACTTTACCTCCAGGTCATGCCCTTCTGCAAGGAGCAGGCGGCAAGGCTGGGGACTGAGGGGCACCGCCGCAAGCTTATTGTACGTGCTCTACGCGGCTTGGCACTGGGGCGCCACATTATTGGAATGCAATCAGCTGACTGAATCACAGTGATTGATGATCGAAGGCCAGGCTGTGGCTTGAGGGCCCGACGAGGCCAGGAAAAAAGCATGCCTCGCTGCCTAGTCACTGGCTCAGTCCTGTGCGGCGCTGCTAGTAGAGGCGGCGACGGTTGAGTGCCCTGGCGGCGGTGGCCGGCGGCGGCGGCTGGTAGTTGTGGTGGCCGACGCCCGGCGGGTGCTTGCCCTCGCCCGGCGGGTGCTTGCCGGTGCCGGGGGGATGATGCCCTACGCTGCCCGCATGGTGCCCGACGCCGGCGGCATGGTGGCCGCCACGTTTCGGCGATGGCGGCGGCGGTAGAGGGCGGCCGGCGGCCCCGCCGAGTGGGGCGCCCGACGGA
>WELB01000125.1:16713-28330 GCA_009602725.1 Spirogloea muscicola
AGCCCCCTCTCTGTCTCTCTGTCTCTCTCTGTTTCCCTCAACCCCTCAACCCTCCCCTCCCCTTCTCACTAGCCTTCCCCCTCCTCCTCCCCTCCTAACCGCTCTTCCCTACTCCCTCTCCCTCTCCTCCTCCCTCCCTCCTCCTTACTTCTCCCCTCCCTCTCCCTCTCAATCTCTTGCCCTCCTCTCTGCCGCCTGCCACTATCTCCTACCTCCCTTCAGCTTGCCTTCCTCCCTGTTCTGCCCTTGTAATTCCTCTCTCTTTCCCCTTTCCTATGTAATCTGCAAGCCCCCAAGCCAATTTACCCCAGCCCCCACCTCCTTCCTTCCCCTCTCCCCCTTGCCCCCTTGCCCCCTTGCACCCATGTGCAACCTGCTCTTCCATCTTTCTTGTCCTATTCTTTCGCATGCTAGGCCCCACCTTCTCTTATTTCACATGCCCCACTCCTCTGAGCCCTTGCTCCAACACGACCGGTATGTCGTCGCAGTTCCCCGGCGTGGGTCCATAACAGCTCGTGGATGGACGTGTGGGCTGGCCTTGATGACTACCCCAAATTCAACCAATCGGACCCCATCACCGAGCGGTTTGCACGCATGGTGGAGGACAACATCGTGCCGTGGACAAAGGTCCCTGGCATCGATGCGCTCATGGGCTCTACTGGTATGGTCCACAAGGAGACATTGCACCGCATGGGCGCCTACCCACAGGTTCGCCGGCACTGGTAGATCATAATGAGGGCCTTCATTGTGCCTGACTTGCCAGCAAGAGTATAAGGAGATTAGCTATATTTGGTATAAAGGAGCACACTCAGATTGTATGCTGCACTTTGAGCTCGCCTCCGCTTTACCCCCGTTCAAGCTGCGTGGTCGACCCTCCCTCCTCTTTCCTCCATGCGTCCTTCCTCATGCCTCTATCCCCTTTTCTCCTCGCGCCTCCCCTCGCGCTTTGCAGTTCATGTCGTGTTGCGGCCACGTGCGCATCGTGGACGGCAAGGTGTACTTCCGCTATGGCGGCTTCATCAGCGTCTGGTATCGACTCCGCCGCTTCAACCAGAGCATCAAAATGCTCCAGGTTTGCGCCGACGCCCCACCCGCCCTTCCTCCTGCGCAGTAGTATTTACTCGTGTACTTGCATATAGATGTAGTAGCAGCAGCCTTGTCCACTTGAATGCAAGGAGTGAATGCTGCTGAGAGGAGGGAGGAAAGAGAATGGGAAATGAGGGAGTTGGGGTTTTGGGGTTGTGGGAGGTTGAAAGTAGAGAGGGAGAAATGTCGACTAGAAGAGGAGGATAGGAATGGGAGGGAATGACGCTGAGAGAGGGGAGTAGGGATGAATGAGAGAGAAGGGTTTTTCGGAGAGAGGTGCAGGTGCAATGAGAGGCAGGGAGGCAAGCCATGGAAAAGAGAAGCTTTCATTATGTGATCTCTCGTTTAGCCGCCACCTCCGGCATTGAGGAGCTGACACCCCGCCCGGCTCTTTGCAATCTGGCCCGAGCGTGCAGGACGCGGTGGACTGGTACGGCCTCACGGATCTTCGCGCTGAGTTCTTCCTGAATACGTGCGACCTGCCAATCAGCTATGACAGTGCGCAGAGCCCTGGACGGTCAGGCTTCCCGGTCTTCTCCACGCAATTTGCGCCAGGCTCCACGGACTTGATTGTGCCGGATCCGCTTGACCTTTCTGAGGGCTATATGCCGTCCATTGAGAATGAGGTCAGTAGACATCGCCGTCTGCCACCATAGCTGGCACTTTCTGCCACCCTGCAGTTGATTTTCTCCTCCTTCCAGAAACAGTCACTTGCCTCCTCTTTCATAATACGCATCATCGCCCTCTTCCTTCTCTTCTCCAAGTCATGCCTGCAAGTTCGGTCCGCCAACTCTTCTTGCCTTCTTGCTGTCCTATTGCCCTTCTCTTCTCCATGTTGTGTTGTAGCTCTTCTCAGCTGGCCCAATGGCTCAACCCTTTGGTGATCCACGCTGCGGTGTGCACAGGTTCCGTGGGAGGAGAAGGTGAGCAAGGCCATCTTCCGTGGCGCATCGACAAATTACGACCACAAGGACTGGAACTGGCGCGCCAACCCCCGATTCCGGCTCCACCGGTAAACCCCTGGCCCTGTCTGGTCCTCCATGCTCATGCTCCAAGTTTGCCCTGCGCCAGACCCCTTTTCTTCTTAGCCCCTCACTCTCCCTCCACTCACCAAGTCATCTTGGACCATCTCGTGAGCACCCGGTCGCTACAATCCCTCTCTCTTTCTCCTTTTTCTCTCCCTCCTCCACCTTCTCACCTCCACGCCAAGCCGGGCATGCGCAGGATGACAGACGTGCACCCGGACCTCATGGACGCCAAGGTGATGCGGTGGAGCCACGCACTGCAGGCAACAATTCGCGAGATGAAGGCAGATGGCCTTGAGCTGGGCTCGTTCTTGCAGCAGAAGGACAAGAATACCTTCAAGTATGAGATTGTGGTCGACGGGGGTGTCGGCACCTGCCGCACCTGCGGTGTCCTCGCCAGCAACCAGGTTGGTGGCAGCGCTCGCTTCTCTTCCTGAGTCTTCCTCAACCTTCAACTTGTCTCTAAGTCCCTCCCCTTCCTCCCCCCTTCCTCCCCTATTCCTTCCTGCTCTGCTCTGTCTTGCTACTTCACCCTCGGTCTTACTCTGCTTGCCGAGTCGCCCCATTCCTTCTCTTTCCTTTCCTGTTCCATCTGTGTCTTCTCTGCCCCACCTTCCTCTTCCTCCACCCCCAACGGGCCCGGAAAGTGTGAAGAAAGAAAGTTGTCCACCGCTCCGCTACCACCTGCCGCTGCTGAGGCTGACGTCGCTGCTCAGCATGCGCGTTTGTGCAGGTGGTTATCCGGCAGGAGTCGGCTTACTCACAATTCTTTGAGCCGTTGCTGGTGCCGGGCATTCACTACATTCCGACGCGACACCACTTCCAGGACCTGCCCGCCAAGGTTGAATACGCGCGCAACCATGACAATGAGATGCAGCAAATCGTGAAAAACGCCAATGAGGCCTCCAAGTGAGGAGCCACACTCTCCCTACTCATTTCCCTCGCATGCTTCCTCAAAACCTGTCCCTCCATGTCATGGCCTTCGCTCTGCTCCCTCCCTCCTCCAACTGAATCCCAAGCTGCTTGTTGTAACAGAAGGGCCAAAAAGGACAGCCCCATCACTCTTATAGACCCTTCCTTCTGCCCTCTTTCCTCTTCACATGCCTCTGTCAGTCTTCATTCATCTTCTTGGCGTGCCCTCCCCTCGCTTGAGCACCTCGGGCTGCTCTCATCTTGGCCTCGCCAGCCATCTGCAACAGCCCCAGCTCACACTTTGACGGTCGTCGCCCTGCGCAGGTGGGGCTGCACATGGGAGGGGCGGACGCTCTACTGGGCGATCGTGCTCGTCAAGTGGCAGAAAAATGCGATGGAGGAGCCGCAGGCGGTTGAGGCCCCCGCCGAGTTGTGCGACGGGCCTGCCGTGTCAAAACCCATCGACCAGGTTCCCAACAACACGCCCAAGTGCGGCACCGCCGAGGCCGACTCATCGGACCAGCCCAAGGTGTGACACCCCCTCCCTCCTGCCCCTGCCCCAAGATGTTGTCTTCTTTACTTCCCTGTCCTCGGCTGCAAGTCCATTTCCTCGCCTGTAGCTGCCTCCACCTCTCTCCCCCTCTACTGCGACCTCCCCAGCAGCCCCTCAAGCCCCATCTCTGTCTCCACTCCCCCCTACCCCTCTCCCCCCCCNCCCAACATTTCACTCTCTGGCTCCTCAGCAGCAAGTTCGTCGTACCAAACCCAATACTCACTCCTTCCTCCGTCCTTGCTGGTAGCCAGCAGCCCTTCATCCTCACTCTGCCTCCCACCCCCCTCCTTCCCTGTCCCACTTAGCAGCACGCAACCCCTCCTCCCCTCTCTTGCTGCACCCTGTCTGACAGCAGCAGTTGTCGCTCTCCTTTCTGTCTCCCACCTTCAATGTCCTGCATCATGCTTTGAGGGCCTACTGCCGCCACTGCCGCCTCCAAGCATTTGTGACACGTGGGTCTGGGCTGCTGAGCTGTCAACCTGATCTTATTGAGATGCTGAAGCTTGACCCCACACTCTTCTGTGGCTCTGTGCAGTGCACGTTCTTCTGCATCAACGGGCGCATTGACGAGGAGAAGTGGTACTGGCTCTCATCGGAGGTCTTTTCAGACCTGCCGCGCCTCGGGCCAATGCTCACGTCGACCATGTAGCCTGCCGGCGGTCTCCCTCCTTCTCCTCGCCCTCCTCCTCCCTGCCCCCCCATCTGTCCGTGCTGGACCGACGCTGTTGCTTCTGCGCAACACCTGACCCACACACTACCGTCCTCCGTGACCTCTTACCCATGTCCAGGATCGTAGATGTGGGGTGGCCCCCTGTCCCTGCCCTGTCCCCGCTTGGCCGGCCCAGCCGGAATGGGGACCTGGGCCATTCTTAGCCTGCTCGCCGAGCCTGCAAAAGGGATCCGGCTGGCTCCTCATAGCCTGCATGCGAGAACCCAGCCAGTGTATTATTTCCAGCGGTATTTGCACAGACGCGTATTTGCCTCGCAGCTCTGCAGCCCCTTAAGTCTTTACACTCACAGGCCTGGAATCACCTACTAGCAAACTTAATCACTTACTACACACTCCACTCTCCCTATCCTGAACACCTCAATACCTTCCTCCCTGGTCTCCCCTCCTCGTTTGCCCTCTCTCCTCTATTTCTCCCTCTCTCCCTCTCACCCTCTCTCTACCTCTTCCTACGTTTCCAGTCTTGATGCATCTTTTATCCCATCTTGTATCCTGTCCTCCTGCTGTACATACACACTCCACCTCCCCCCTCTGCATCGCATTGCATGCTTCTCCTGCTATATACTGCAGACCTGGTTCGATCAATCAACCCGCTTTCACAGCCCGCCACTTCCAGCGCAACCTGCCATGACCATCGCCTATGCTATTGCTAAAGCCCTTGAATCTGTTATATCAATTGTCTGCCCTGGATCAGCAATCTGGGCTCTTGGTCACCCGTGCCCAACACATCTCACAGTATAGGCCTGCATCGCTGACTATCTGATACCTGCTCCGTCCATCTACTCTCTTTGACCAGGACCAGCACTAGGTTAATGGGACCGGAACCTGTCTTTGTGATACTGGCCCCTTCATGTTGTGCCATCGACTGCAGACACAAATTTAGTAATTCCAGTTGAACCAGTTCTTGACTTTCAAGTACAGCAGAAGGCTCACAGCCTTGAGGTACTGTGAATGAGAAAGTCTCTTCCCGTAGAGGGCGTAGTTGCTGCTGTACAAGCTGTCCTATGTATGACCGGCAGGCAGAGCGAGGCCGGCCGTCGCAGGGCCAAGACGCCACAGCCACTGCAGCGTGGCGCCAGGGCAGCAGCAGTGGCGGCGGTCCTCCGAGCGCTGCTGGCAGTGGCACGGCAATGAGCACGGCCGCCTTGCGATGAAGCAGGCGACCACTGACCGCTGCCAAGCCTGGCCATGGCGGTCCTGAGCAGGCTGCTTTTGAGCAGGCTCAGGTTTCTGCCAGTCGCTGCCACGCTGCAACGCCGCCCTGCACCACTCACAGTGCGAGCAACGCTTGCTGGGTTACGCTGCCGCCGCTGTGGATGGACGTCGTCAGCTGGCAGCAGCCGCTGGCGCAGCTGCAGCGGCGGCGCCGGAGGCGCCTGTCTCGGCGCTGCGGGCCAGACGACAGCGGCCACCCACAAAGGGGCAGCTCGAGACGATGGCGAGAGCGGCACAGCCCACGTACCGGTCTTACTGAGCGACGTGCTGGCGGCGTTCGCCGGCCGGAACCTCCGCGCCTTCGTGGACGGCACGCTGGGCGCCGCTGGGCATGCCGTCGCTGTGAGCCCCCCTTAAATCCTAAACTCCTATATCCTAAACCCCTGAATGCCTAAAACCTATACCCTAAACCCTGAAGCCCTAATACCAGCCCATGTCAATCGCTGGATCCTAGCAGGCCTAAGGTTCACCTTGAAGCCATGACCACATTCTGGAGTCTGTTAACTCCTGCCATTCCAACTAAGTGCGCATATACAGCCCCATGGTGCTAACGGGCCTAACCTTCACCTTGGAGCCACTACTACAGTCTGGGTCTTCTTTGACTCTTGCTGTTAAAACCCAAGTGCGTGTGTATAGACCCATGTTATGGAGCTGAGTGACCTGAAGCAGAGGTCGCAGCCTGACCAGCTGCCGGCAGGTCCTGGAAGCTCACCCCGAGATGGAGGCGTTTGTCGGGCTTGACGTCGACCCCGTGGCGCATGCGGCAGCCGAGCCGCGGCTCCGGGCAGCAGCTCGGCGGCAAGAGGACGGCGGGACAACGCAGGTCCACCTCCTGCAATCCAATTTTGGCGACATGAAGGCCGTATTGCAGAGGCTAGGCCTTGTTGGCGCCGTCGGCGGCATCCTTCTGGATATAGGCATGTCGTCCATGCAGGTGCACCCTCAGTGAAGTCGTTCAAAGTCTGATTGCCTTAGCAGGGCTAAAGTACGACTGGTAGACAAGAGCAGGCTCACGAGGCTGACATTATTATGATCAGTTTGAGCCCTCCTATGACAACAATGGATCCCGGATTGTGCTGAGTACAGCTTCTTATCACAATCATTGTCTAGTTCTAGGCCACCATATTAGACATCCCTGTAATCTCTTAGAGGTCACTCCTGACCTGAAACGTTCTCAAGTACACCCTGCTCTGGTGGCCAGTGCGCTCCTCAACCCTCCGCTGAAGTGGACTCACTGGCAATGCTTGCCGGGCGCCCAGATTGACACTGCCGAGCGAGGCTTCAGCTTCATGCGCGAAGGGCCCCTCGACATGCGTATGGACCCCGCCGTAAGAACTCGCAGGGCCGGTCTTTACTTCCTTGACCTTTTGATAACATCCATCTGCTCCTCCGCAGCAGCTAGTGCTGTCTAGACTGAGTAGAGTGGTTATGAAGCGACAGCTCTCTCATTCATGACCAATCTCAGAGATCGGGATTCTGATCGCCTGTCGTAGGTAGCCTATAGGAAACAGAGTTTCAAGGTCCACCCTTGATTCCAGATTGGCAGCTCAAACACAAAGCTAAGCCTGCAATTTGACCGGTACCCACTGTCAGCTTCCAATATGCTCAGAATCTCTCCACCGATGGCGCACTTTGCCAGCCCTTACACTCCCTCGTTGAATTGGACATTCAAACAACCACTGCCCTCCTGGTTGCACGGACTTACAGACTGCTGATTGAGCAAGCTGCAAGTGTGGCAGGGGAGCTTGACCGCGGAGCAGATTGTGAATGACTGGCCAGAGGTCGAGCTGGGCCGCGTGCTGCGTGACTTTGGGGAGGAGCTACGGTGGCGTGCGCTGGCGCGACGCATAACAGACGCACGCGCGGAGGGCCCAATTCGTACTACGGCGCAGCTTGCTGGGATTATTGGCGGCCCGCATCGACCAAAAGGTCGTCTCAGGGGCGAGTCAGTGTCAAGTGTGCTGCCACAACCCAAATCTTGCACATTATCTTGCAGAACTTTTGGTACACTTGATTATAGACCCTTAGGCTCTGATTGGCCTGTTATTTAGTGCTATCATTGTAGTCCTGACTCTGGCATTGTGTGGCAGGTGCAAAGGGCAGGCCCGGCCTGGGACTGCACCCAGCGACGCGCACGTTCCAGGCACTGCGCATTGCTGTGAACGACGAGCTGGGCGTGCTGGAGCGCGTCATCTCGGACGCTGTCGAGTGCCTGGCGCCCGGCGGCCGCCTCGCCATCATCTCATTCCACAGTCTCGAGGACCGCATCGTCAAGCGCGCCTTCCTGTCCCTGGCGGCCACTGCTGGCGGCTCTGCGCCAAGTAGTGACACTTATTCTCTTACCAGTACGGATTACTTGCACGTGCCTGGGCAGACGAGGTACAGCAGCTACCGCCGGAAAAGGGGTTTAGCAGAAATAGCTAGTAGTTCCAGTTACAAAGGTGACGTAGGACCTAGCACAGGTACAGCAGGAATGGGAGATGGTCCCGTTATCACCAACAAGGCAGGCAATGGTCACTCAGGAGGGCTTGTGCGAATCCTGACCAAACGACCGATTGTGGCCCAGGAAGCAGAGCAGGCGGCCAATCCCCGCAGCCGGAGCGCAAAGCTTCGCGTAGCTGAGAAGCTCTGACATCTTTAGTCCTCAAAAATTACACATAGTTACAGCACTCTTACCTTACAATCCAGATTACTTACATAACTTTGCACTTCTTCTGTTATCGTCACTTTCGTGACGAGCTTCACTCAACCTCAATGCTGTTCTTTTTCTGCTCTGACCCAATCAAATGTTTCCACTAATGTTGGGGCCGGGTGTTTGTATTTTGTGTAACAGGTTTTTGTTGCCTCTGCGCCATCATTGAACTCGGCCTATGCAAGTGCATGGTGCATAACAACTACTGATCGCCTTGCAAGAGGGGGAAAGTGCTTCGTCCAATCCGATGCAAGGTCCAGAGCTGGCCATTGTTCCTCAATATGTCAACGCTGATTTCCTTGAAGGTCCTCCATTGCAACAGCAACTGTCAACTCGCTCGCTCATATTATTGAAGTCCAAAACAAGAGCCACTCTTAACCCAAGCTTTGACTTAAAACGGACTGAGCCCTATCGAAGAATTACTAGCTTCCAGAGCGCAAGCTCATAATGGATTGGAATACATCTAAAATACAACGGTGTCAAGCATGGTGCCCAGCGTTTGTGCAATATTGGACGACATGAGCGTCGTGACCGACTCCTCAAGGTGCTTCTTGGCATCCTGCCGTCCCACATTTGCAATTGCCAGCTTCTCCGGCGTGAGCAGGTCCTCCTCCACCACCGCCTTGCTGTACTTTGACGCCATCTCCAGCATCTCCTGCAAAAGAACGCCGCCGCTGCCATCATCAGGATATGCACTTTCAGGGCATTGAGGCCACAGATTCCACCAAACACACCTCACTGAGTACAGCAAAAGCTTCTTACTACAATGACTTATCAGCTTTTGCGCTTATTAAGAGGAACAATCTTGTTTGTTGGACCACACTATAACAATCACCCAGATGTACCATCCCTAAGTCCAACTAGATTGGCTTAAGCTCACACTATGAGGGCCAGATCAAGGGAGGCAATAGTAGACCTGGATGATCTTCTCGTTGTTTTTGGAGTGCTGATCAAACCTCTCCACAGCGAGGCCATCCGTCCACTTTTTCTTGTGCAGATTCAGCAGCATCTTCTCCTCTAGCT
Source organism: Spirogloea muscicola (assembly GCA_009602725.1). NCBI lineage: Eukaryota > Viridiplantae > Streptophyta > Zygnematophyceae > Spirogloeales > Spirogloeaceae > Spirogloea > Spirogloea muscicola. Next base: position 25,947 of record WELB01000125.1, read on the forward strand.
CGTTCTTGCGGTAATTGATGCCTATTGAGTAGTAGTGCCGGTTGAGGCCGTGGATCAGAGCCTGCCAGATAGAAACATCTGTGTCCCAGCCTTAGTCGAATTACTGTTGGCTATGTCAACCTTCTTGAAGCAATTTCTATGAGCAGCACCACAAAAGACTGGTCAGCTTTCCAAAGTTGCGCACAAAGTGCAGCCTTGTGCAGTACAGCATTGTTATGTTTCACCTCAACCAGAACATCGCTTTACACTTACCCTCTTCTGCATCCCAACCCAACTTTCTTGCTTGGCAGGTAACATTGTGGGCTCGTCTAGAGTATCTGTTGGTGGAGTCTAGTGTAGCTAGAACAGAGTGCAAAGAAGGTGCACAGAGGCTGCGCAGAACCTGAATGGACGGCTTGTTCAGATGGCCGAGATTAGATGTCGTCTGGCGCGGCTCCTGGCCCAGCATCATCGTCTGCGGATTGATGAGCCGGAACGCGTCAATGACCACCTTGCCCTTGACGCTCTGGATGGGGTCCACAACCACCGCCACCGCCCGCTGGTTCAGAGCTTCGAAACTCTGTCGTGCAGGCAGCCGAATGCAGTCAAATGAGGCGTAGCACTGACAAAATGTACAGAGCCTTATGTATGATTCAAATCAGACTCGTTGTGAGTGTGAATCAGCAGGATTAATGTGAGAATTGTTTAAGCACGTGCTCAAGATCCGTACGCTATTAAGCCTCGGTCACCATATGTCATCTCCTGATTGCACGGCAAGGGCTACTCCACTCGCAGGAGCGCAACTGGTTCCAATGTTTGCTGGTCATGCAGCGCATCTGTGCATCTTTACTTAGACAGTAGAGCGAGGTGATGGAGCAGCTGCCGCTTCACTAGCCTGCTGGGTGTTGATGTCGACGCCGGAAAGCCAGCACCCGAAGCCGGGATGCGAGTGATACCAGCCAACCACCATCTCGGGCCTGCAAGGCGTGCAAACGGGCAACATCAGCAGGGGAGCCGTTCTGCTGTGATACCTAATTAAGTTGCATAGAGTCAGGAGATGAGATCCATGGGACCCTCATCTCCTTCTCTCCCACAATACACGTCATTCTGTGGTTGTGCTGCCTCTTAGGAAGCATGAGACGGCGAGCGAAGTGCAGGTGTCTCCCCAAGGACATGACAGTTCAGACGATGTAATATTTTTAAAAACCGCCAGGGAGATTGATGACACGAGCATAAGATTGCATGTTAAGTCAAAGTCCTCAGTGGGCACTTGATTTCAGCCACTTGGGCACGTCCTCTAATGGAAGCAGCTACATGACCAGTATTTTCACTAGCTATTCACGTGTAAGCAAGGCAGCAACGTGGGCGCCCAAAAGGAAGTGCCGGCGAGTACCGGCCGGTCTGCTTGAGCATGTCCAGCATCTTGGTCTGGAACACGGGGTCGACGGCCTCCACGGACACGCCCGTGCCGCTCTGCGGCATGGCGAACACGTCCACGACGCGCACCGTGTAATCGTCCACGAACTCGCCCAGCATTAATCCCATCACCTCCATCGGCACGCCCGCGCGCCCTGCTCCCAGCACTTATGTCATTTTACTGTTGTATTCATTTAACAATTTTGACAGTCATTTAAAGATACATTTGCTGCTCACAGAGAACCCCAGGACTGCACAGACCCATGACGAGCTTAAGGTATAAGCTCTCAAAAGCTTGCTCGGCGGCGGACTTCGGAGTCGAGGCTGCGCTTCATGATTGAAAAACTCTAAGCTCCGATTACTATCACCCTGAGCCCTGGACTTAGAGAATTCCCGTAGCAAAGCAGGGGCCGAACAACAGGCGAGCGGATGCGGCCCGTGTCGGAGTCGAACCCGTGCGTCGTCTCCGCCACGGGGAGGTCTTACCGTGCTTGAGCATCTTGAGGAGCGCGAGCGAGGAGATGTACACCTGCTCGCTCGTGTCCACCAGCGGCGCGTCCGGCTGCGGCCCGCCACCGCCGCCGCCGCCGCCGCCGGCCGCGCCCGTGAACATGCGCTGCAGCCGCTCCATGGCCCCCAAACCCTACCCCTGCCGCCGCCGCCGCCGCCGCCGCCGCCGGGCGCGGGGGCGCAGGCCGCGGAACCCTAAACCCGAAACCCTAAGCCCGAGTCCAGACTGCCGGTTAGTCCTGACTGCCGCCGTGAGTGGTTTCCATTTGAGGGGGCCCCGGTCGGACGCCCCTCTCCTCGGGGCCGGGGGCCCACTAAGGGTAATCACTTAGTAGCTTATAGATAGTAACTGCAGGCCTTTAGAGCTAACCGCGGCCGGTAGCGCCATTATGGAAGTCTCTCGGCGGGGGCCCCATGCTGGCCCGCCTCCGCGCCGACGGCCGCCCGCTGCTGGCGGCGTGCCCGCCGCCGCCGCCGCC
>WELB01000125.1:28470-65881 GCA_009602725.1 Spirogloea muscicola
CGCAGGGCGCGTGGCGGTGCCCCGGCGACGTCGCCGCGCTCCTGCTGGGCTGGCAGGGCGGCCGCCCCGGCGAGCCGCCGGCCCAGGCCCCCCTGCTCGTCATCGTCTGCACCGATGGCCGCGTCTGGGCGGCGCGTCAGGCCGAGCATAAGGCTCAGTGTCGGTATTATTAATGCTTCCACTCATCTTCTACATATTGTCCCTTTCACTTGCCGAAAGCAAGAGCCTGATTCTATCACGTCAAGCCACTAGCCTGTACCTTACAAATTCACGGTGGCGAGATTGGAACCCTAAGGTTCGGAAACCCCAGTGTTAGCGTCTTACCCGATCCACAAGTGCAGGCATCTGAACTTATAGCTCCAACGTCCTGAACTACGGCTTTGGATCTTAGCCCTCAGCCCTGCCCTAAGGTCTAACCTACGTTAGACTCTCAGTCCGTAGTCTCATACTCGAAGTCGCACTTCCTGTGTATCCATGTTCAAGCCCCAGACGATGTTAAGAGGCCAGGGTTGTGATAGGAGGGAGGGGTGTCCAGTGGTGCCGGTGTCTCAGCACCGCTGGCCTGCAGCTCACCAGCCTGATGCCGCAACAGAGAGGCTCTGTCTCACTTCTGTGCTAAACGGGTCAAAATTAGATACTGAGGTTCATAAAGACAGTACGAGTTCGGAAGCTCCAGAGGGTGCAGAAGGGCATAAGATATGACATTTAGGGTCTACGTTTAGGCATATGGGGAAGACCTTAATCTCAACCTCCAGACTGTCAATTGTGAGGTCTTCTAACTGCGAGCCTTGAACCCTGAGCGTTGACTTCTGAATTCTGAACCCTAAGTACAAATAGCAGTGCTTGAGCTGTCGCAGAGGTGAGCAAACGCCCCAAGAATTCACCACTATAATGAGCAGCTGACACATGTTTTGCTGCCACTGATTTGGTGCAGGCCAGTGGTTACTAGCAGGCAGCTCAAGAAGCGCAAATCGCCGCCGGCTGCTGCTGGTGGCGATGGTCGGCAGCCGGCCAGCCAGCATGACGACAGCAGGGGCAGCATGCTGGCCGAGGACTCGGAGGAGAGCGGTGGCGGCATTGGCAGCGACAAGGACAATGGCGGCTCAAGCGCTGTGTGGGGACTCTTTGACGACATCGACGTGTACGCCGGTCACCTTGGCACGGCGGCCGGCAGTGCCAGCAGCAAGGGCGGCGGCGGCCATAGCAGCAGCCGCAGTGGCGGCCACGCCGGCTTGCCGGAGGGTGTGGAGCACCTGGCAATCCCCGCTGCTGGTGCCGCCATCGTGCAACTTGTTGACAGCGGCGCGGCTACGCTCCTTGGCACTGTTCCTGCGGCCTCAGCGGCCTGCTTTGGGCCTGCCGGCACCGTGAGCTCTCGTGCCACGCCGACATGACTTGACAAGGCCTCGCGATGCCACAAGCTGGGCTACTTTGAGCCAGATCCAAAGGCGCCCTCTGCCAAACTGGACAGATGGTGCGCCTCAGAGGTCCACTCACGTTCTAGAATGTCTGGGTAGGTCTACGAGCTAATGAGGGCTTGGTTGTATGGCACATAATCATTGACATATACCAAATCACTTAGGCCACAGAAGCTGCACACTCATTACAACGTCGTCAGCCACTGCATGCCACTCTTAGCACCTCTTTAGCACCACTCTAGTAACCCTCAGCTTAGCATGTGTCAATTGGTTGGTGGCTGGATACAAGGTGTGCTTGCACAGAGTCACATGACCCTGTCAAGGTCAAGTATATGCATTAGCGCAAATTCTTTGTATTTTGAATGAGTGCTCAGGACATCCAGCTAAACCCATTGTCAAAGTTGCAATTGACGAGTTAATCTTACGTGTTGGATGTCTTGAGCTTTGTCAAGTGCTGTCACTATGATATCCACTGATTCCATCTGCCATGCAGGTGTTCGTCGCCGGGCCCTCTGGGCCACCACAGCTCCTCAAACTCCCCTCGCCGATGGCGTCGCCACTGCCGCCGCGGGCACTGTCACCCGGCGACTTCCGGGATCCTACAGCTCTCCTGCACGTAAGCACCGAGGGCGCACCTGGCAGCAGCCGAGCCATTGGCGGTGCCTGCATCACGGACGACCTTTTCTCGGGGCTCTTTGGGGGCATGTGCGACCTGTCCTGCTCGCAGGGATCTGTCCTCCTGCAAGGTGTGTGAATTGTGCATTGAAGGTGGCAGATTGTATGACTGTCTATTAAGCACATGAGGCTTGCTTATAGGCCATGCTATGGAGAAAGAAGGTCCTCCTGTGTCTATTAGCACCTATGCAGGAACAACAATCGGAAGTTCATAAGGTAGAGGACTACACACTGGAGTACAGAGTTACTACTTAGATTACTTAGTCATGGAGGTGCACAGCTGAACTGTCATGTCTGATGGACACAGAAGCAGCCAACAGAACCCTCTATCTTGACTGCTGTGATCTGCTAATTCTGACAACAGTGTCGCAGCTTTCAGAGATTGGTGGGCTGCCGTGACAAATAACACTTAAATTTCGACGCGCTGCAGGCGACACTGATGGCTGCGTGTACGTACTTCGCGGCGATGCTCAAACCGCTGGTGGTGGCAATGATGCAGTGCTGGACGACCTTGAGCAGCCGATTATGGCTATCCTCGTGGCGTCATCGCTGCACAGCAGGAGTTCTGCAGCTGCCACGATGCTACTGATTGTCGGCCAAATGGGCAAGGTCAAGGTGCTATCCATGGGCAGGCAGCCAGGACATTTGGCGACGTCTGAGTTGTCTGTGGAGCCCTGCCCAATTCTGTCGGCCTGCATCACGGCGGGTGGCGGCCTTGCCTTCAGCGCGCCAGATGGTGCATACCATGGCAATCTCCTTGCAGCGGCTGCCAGCGCTCAGAGTTGCAGGATCAATGGGGCGTGGGACATTGTGGAGGACTTTGTGGGCCACAAAGTCGTCGAAGGCGGCTCAGTTGTTGCCAATGCTGGCCAGGTTGATGCCAGCTGCTCTGTGTTGGCTCTGGGTTCCGACGGTTGCCTAAGGCGAGTCCTTGTGGCACGCGGCTTTGAAGCTCCACCTGGAGACACACCTGCAGGAGAAGTATACGAGTTGGAAGATGGAAGCCAACATATGCAGGCTGAGCCAGACGTGCCGTCTGGAGGCTGCCAGGGCCTGACATTAGAGCAGCTTGAACATGACATAAAGGTCAGTGAATTAACACCATGTAATGCATTGGTTGCACACCATGGCTAGGGACAATCATAGATGTTAATTTCTGGTGAACTTGCCTCAATCTCATCATGGTAGATGGGGTCTGAGATTAAGGTAAAGTGTGTTAGAGTTGCTTCGGCTGCATACAGCTTGAGCAGAAACTGAAGTCGTGCTCGTCTTCGCAGACATCTCTGGCGACAATCGGCGAGCTGGAGGTGCGCACGAGTGCCGCAAACTTGCAGGCAGCCGAGCTAGAGGGCGCGATCGCGGAGCTGGCCGTATCGCTGCCCATCTGCCAAGCCCTTGCGGCGAGCTCCTCCGCCGCCGTGCCACCGCTGGGCCTCGCGTGCAAAATTGCAGTGGGGCATAGCATCTTTGGCATGCAGCCTACACTGGGACTCAGTATTGCTGCAGCATCGTCATCAAAGGAGTTGGCGGCGCGATCAGGACCCTGCAGGCCGGACGGACATTTGGCCATCACTTTGTCCAACTCGTCACCATATGACGTGTCGCGCTGCTGGGTCTTGCTCGTCCATGTCGCGATGGCAGGCGTGCCTTCTGCCGAGGTCCACAGCGTCTTGATTCGCGGCGGCAGGGGCCTGCCACGCGACTCGGCATGGACTCACACCATCCCCATGGAGGGCCTCTGGTCTGACAGCCAGTTGTCCAGTGGGACTATCACCTGCTACCTTTGTCATTCTTCTGCTGCGCACCTTTCAGTTGCCAGGCTCCAGGCGGCCCTCAGCAATGTTGGCCGCGACAGGCACCTCGCAGGCGTGCTGCTTGCCTCCGTCGAGCTTGATGTCCTGGCTGCTGCGCAGCCTCCTGGCCCCGCCCTTGGTTCTGGCGCCTCTTTCGCCAGTGGGTCCAGCAGTCGGCGAAGCTATCAAGAGCCAGATAATGAATGCGTGACAGCAAGCTTGATGCTGCTGCTTCCCACTGCCGCTGGTGCCGCTGATTCTCTTGGGCATAGCTCGCTGTGGCACTTTCTTGGCTTTGAGGAGCAGCATACTGGCCTGTTGGAGCTGGTGAGGAAGCCGCCTATAAAGAAAGCGTTCCTTGTCATCCATTCTATTTGATTCAGGGTCTTAATAAAGGAAACAAGCGGTTGAAGTAGAGGAGTATGACCATTCTCTGGGTCCAATTTTTGACATCTCACTTGTCCTTATGCATCGAGTTAGCAGTTGTCACGTCCTCATACCACTCTCTTACTGCTACAATTGTAGCAGTAAGAGAGTGGTATGAGGACGTGAGGAGGCTAGTGTCTGGTGTCTGTTCTTTGTGATTATGGTCTCCAGGGTATCTTGGCCAATGTGATCCTGCACTGTGGGTGTCAGAGCAGGACAAGGCTGGAGCTAGAGACGTCATCTGGAGACCTCTTCACACTGCAGTTGTACAAGCCCTCAGCAGTTCCAGGATCCAGCACCACGGCTGCTGCTGGCGGTCCGTGCTCAGAGCTTGGCAAAGAGACGGAGACGCCGCTGCCGTCGGCTTTTCACAAGATGGAGCTTAGCATTCGAGCGTACTCGCTTGAGCTCCTGGTGCAAGCGCACGAGGCCGTCGCATCCCGCTGGGTGCGGAGCATTGCAAGCGCAGCCGAGCAACAGTGCCACCTATTGTCAGAACAATCACCGGAGCTGAATGATGCTGGATCTGAGCATGATGGTGGGATGAAAGCCTCAAAATCTGCGCTCAAACTGGACAAAGGTGAGAGCAATGCAAGGGAGTGCAGACAGCTGGAAGAGGAGAGCACATCATACACAGAAGCCAAAGCCCTACACTCAGAAGGAGAGACGGAGGCTCCAGCCAGTGCTTGTGCAGGGAGGTCTCGACTGAGGAGGCGACTGGTCGAGATCATTTCTCAACTGGAGGTGAGATTATCAAAGGATGTTTGCATGAAGGCGTTCAGACAGGTTTCCTAAGGATCACCAGCACTTACCATGTCGCATGTAACCTATATACTCAGCTCTGATCCAGGATTCTTGGTCGTATCGTAGTTGAAAAATCCCGTCAGGGCTCTGCACAGGCGTCTTGCAAAATTGGCACATCTGTATGCACATGGCTGACATACACAATTATGCACGATGGCAATGTGATTGATTTGGAGTAAGTCTTGAGCTCACAAGTAGCTCTGAGCATGCAGGCCTTGAGGTGCTTGCGAGGTCAAGGTGGCCAAGCATCCTCAGGTATGCTACTCACAGTCTGAGCCCCGTGCTATGATTAAGCTGGTCAATGGCGGCCTTTGGCTGCGCCACTCCATCTCTTGGCATTCTTGGCAGCTGCAGAATCAAGGAGTCAGCCATCCTTCAGAGTACATAGACTGATTGCTAGGTCCAGGCCCCTGCTGCTTGCCGAAGGTGCCACTTTTCCTGAGACCTGAAGCATCGCTGATCCCCAATCGCAGGCAGAGGCCGGCAAGCTGTGGAAGAGGCCGGCAGTGTGCAGCGAGAGCTTCTCAAGATCTACCAGAGCATGCGCAGCCGCTCAGACCTCCTTGGCGATTGATTTTGTAAGGAATGGTGTACTTGCAGGGTTGACATAGTCCTACAAGGCGACTGAGTGTAAGCCAATTTCCAAGCCAAGATGAGACAAATCAGTGGACAAGCTAAGAATGGACAGCGACATTGTATATTGGCTCAGAAAAGACTGCAAGGCTGAGCTTGTCGATTTGGACCTTGTGCTTGAGGTTGTCACTTGACACTTGAGACCTGGCAATATTGTTGTGCGGAACATGCTCACGGCTGTTGTGGGATTCACCAGCGGCGAGCTGCTGCTTCGTCCAGACAGGCAGTTGATAGATCGGCAGGCTGCTTTGAAAGACCGCCACTTGGCTGCACGCTAATTACAATGCACGCACCATTGCTGCAACTTTCCCATGTCTCAAAGGCCACCTCCAGTCCTTCCTCTTGGACTGAGCGCCTGAATAAAGTACGTGCCGCCCGAGTGCGTGCAGCCCAGAAGCCTCGCTTGGCCGGAGGGGCTTGCAGGCCAGCAGCTCTTGGAAGGCCAGCGTTTTAGGTGAATGCAAGCAGCATACTTAGTTGGTACAGTCATCCAAATTTTGTATCACCAGCCCAGGTGGGGTATTAAAGGGATGTCACTCACAAGCTTTCTAGCTGGCTGCATGGTGGCAGCTTGGTGCCCTGCAAAGTTCTCCTGGGGTATTGTAGAAAAGTCGAGTCCATGTGGGTGTAAATTTGATGTTCAAGAACTTCAGCAATCTCAATTTTCTGCATTAACAAAAGGTCGTCCATTGAGACACATTCTTTGGAAGTTGCTGGTGGTAGTAGCCTAGGTCCCGGTAAAGTAGCCATACATCAATGTCATGACATCTTTGGCAGCACTGCCTATACGAGACTCCTGCCTAGGCCGCCCCTTAGCCCTCAGCCTTCAACTGATACCTTAGTTCGACAACACATACTCATGTTCAGTGCACTTGGTCATTACGATGCCTGCACAGCTGCTCATCTGTCCACAATGATGTACTTGTCATTGACAGATCTGCACTAAGTGAAAGTTGGGATGGCTCATAAAGCACATTGCTTACTATAAACGGCGAAAACGCAATCACAATTCGTGCAATCATTGATTTTGCAAACCGCATGAGATGTATATGATGGCAAGTTTTGGATAACCCGGCAGCTAGACAGGTCATGCCTCGGAGAGTCAGAGGCCAGAGAGAAGCTTTACTTCCACTTCCGGCAGGCCAGATCATGACTGGCGTATGACATAAGGACTACCCTCACAGGGCTACTACCAGAGGCGAATGCTGCTGTGGCAGCGTCAAGGCATTGTCAGCCTCAACCAGACTGCAGCACAGACTGATACACGCTTTGTTGAGGGTAGCTGCAACTAGCTGTACATAGCATGCCCTGTCTGCTTGCGCTCTGCATGCCCAAGCCTAGTTGCTCTTACCATTGACACTCTCCAAGGCTTCGTCGTGCTTGGGCACGATAAGTCCATAGCCTCCGTGCTTCCTCTTGTAGAGGATGTTGACCTCTCCTGCAGATGTACAGATGTAAAGTCATCCATTCTGAAACAACCACAATATAATATATTGCTGCTTTGGCAATGGCAACAGCTGGAAGAACTTTGGGGACAAGCATGCTACAGGACAAGTAGGCTACATGAGCTATGATCTGACAGATAATCCAACAAATACTTGGTGTGGCCGATACATGAGTATTGGTCTGAGGACTTTCTGCCTGACCTGACTCTGCATTCCGGAATGCGTAAAAGTCATGCCCTACATTCACGAGTTGCTCCAAGGCCTCATAAGGCTTCATAGGCAGCATCTCAAAGTACTTGGTTCTCACAACCTGCACAGATGAATAGCAGAGGCAGTAAGGCTCACTGGATATTGCTCGAGCAAGTTCTAGTGCTATCAAACTAACTCTAACGGCGATGCAGCCCAAGAGCCAGTTTCATGAATGCACACCGTTTACCTCGTCAGGAAGGTCATCTGGCTTCTTATTCAAAATGGGATCCATGTCAACAAGCTCGTCTGATAGTAACTCGCCAATCTTGGGAGTGTGTCTCATCTGCCAAGTTCGCCCATGTCCACCATCCTTCTCCTTGATTTTCCTCAGCTTTCTTGTAATGATGTCAGAGACGCGATCAATAGCGGCATACATTGAATCAGCCTCTTCCTCAGCTCGCACTACCCCGTGCTTCTTCGTGAACAACGTCACCTATCATCATAGTGAGGGGTACATTAACGAGATCCTTTGCACTCCTACCTTTGCGACCTAAGATTACGCATGTCCTAGGTGAGATGCTCTGCCAAATGTCATACTTGCGAGCAATTGCCCAAGCTCAGCTCTTCACGTGTATTTGGCCCCCGACAGCCTTCAGGATGCACTTAATCACAAGTGAGACAGAAGAGTAACACAATATACGCACATTCACTTACCTCACAACGTTGCAATTTGGCACCCTTTGCCGTCTCAGTTCCTCTGACAGACAGTCTGACATCGACTTCTCTGACCAGAGAGCCATGATTTTGCACGCCATGGCCAACCTTCTCCTCGACGTATGCCTTTATTGCATCAGTCAGCTGCCCCACAGATAGCAATACTTCATTCAGCAACTCATCAAAGACCCAGGATAATTTAAGTCCCGGTGTAAGAACCATGTCTAGCTCCAACAAGCCTAAGACTAATGGAGCCCTATTGGCTCTTGACAAGGATATACCCCTAGTAACTCTGCTGATCACTTGTGGAGCAATTGGCATGAACAGCTTGCATAACGTGTCAGCTGAAGTCTAACTTCTGAAGCACTGCCTCTGAACGAGGAAAGCTGACCAACTACTCATTGGCAGATCACATAGACTGGTGTGACTTGCTCCTGATCTACAACAGTAAGAACCAGTGAGATGGACATGTGTCCCTTATTTGCTTATTTCATCAGTATCATGATCTGAGTCTCTCTCTCTTTGACCAAGAGCTGTGCCCAGAAGTCCAGCAGGGAGGCTCCTCACCTCAAGATTCTTTCCCTGGACAATCAAGCGCACAGCTGCCAAAGCTCCACCCCAAGCCATGCAGGTGACGCCGTTCTTGCCTGAACAAATGCGGGGTTCACATTGCACTATGCATTTTTGCAAGCCACCTCTCTGACAAAGAGGTACTCGGTTCGTCTCATTGTGACTTACAATTTTATAGCCGTGCATTCTGGTCTACTATGGTTAGATAAACCATATCCGAGTGAAGAGCGACAGCAAACTCTGTGATATCATGCAGCGCTGCCAATGCGTACTGCACACTGTAATACTGTATAAGTCCCTTCCTACAAGAAGTACGTCTCAAATAAGAACGGTAGCAATGCAGAGGCCTTCCTCCCCAGTGAGGCAACTTGAGGAAGACATGGTCCTAAAGTCGGCATTCTTGATAACAAATCTTATCGTAAATTCCAAAAATCATTTCAGACCATTCTGCATAAGTCGGCCTCGACTCTGAGCCCCGTCCTTACCTTTGATAATTAACATAATCTGTAATTACCTCGATCAAGTCCACATAGGCCAAATTTTCGAGCTTATTCATAATGTGCACTTAGGTGACATTTGCAACAGACAGACTTGAACCGGCGCGGCAAGACTCACCAGAAGAGCTCGCCTCGCGACTCCGGGCGAGAGGCGCGGCGACGGCGGCGCCGAGCGCCTTACCCCTCAGCGCAGCGTCGCGGCTGGCGAGGCCGGCGCCGCGGGTGGCGGCCCCCGGTCCNCCAAGCGCGCCGCAACCGGCGGCGGCGGCGGCGACGGCGGCGGCGGCGGGAGGGCCAGCTTGCGCTAATGAGAGAGGTGCTGCCGACTAACACCCATTATGCACTTCTGTTATCGCTCAAAGTCGACTTCACCGTGCCGGGATGATTTGCTCACGGGTTCGATTTCGCTGCCGGGGGTGTGTCTGGAGGCCGGAGAGGTCGGGGTAATTGTGGGGCTCTCGTAAGACTAGCCTGGCGGTAATATCTGCATAACGGCGGCATTAGAAGTCATTCAGTGATTCTATAACTCTTGGCATTCTAAAACTGCGCCGACTTGGCCCGGGTTGGGGCGGGCGGCGCCGGCCTGCCCCGTCAGCAGCCCCCCAGCCAACTTCCCGGCCGACTTGTCATCCACTTTGCCCCAAAGGTTGCTCAACTTTGTCTCACAAGAAAACAACCAGTCCCAAAGTATGGCGCTGAGAGAAGCAGCTCTTCCGATGGGGGCGATGGCTGTGAAGAGGGCCCATGATCAAATAGCTTCTCCAATCGAAGGCAATGGCTGTGAGAGATTGTGTGAGGCTGTGTGAGGGCCGCCCTAAACAGAGTGAACAAGGTCCGGGAGGGCCGGAATGCACAGTAAGAGCTTCTTCTCCTTCATCGTATTTGGACAACCTGACTGAATCACACACCGGGGCTTAACAATCGCTGCATACGTAACAGGAACGGTGGCACAACATATCGTGTCACGTAAAGCGACTGTACCCATTTTGGGGTGTCCTACTCCTTCGTGCTTTCAAAGTACTTTCGACAGTATTTAGTGGGTCCTTCGCACTCGGTCTAGACACTCACACACCAGACTACACACGACCAGGATTTACAGAACACAACGTGCACGGTCTAGGCACTCACATCCACTGCCCTTGGGTCGAGCACGCAAGCATAACCTTCTTCTGCAGCCCCCTGCACTTATTCAAGAACGCCGTCTGCTGAATCCAGCAAGTGGAGTACTCTCCTTTCCTGCTCGTCACCGTTAGCAAGCATTGGAGATGGAAACTCTCTGATTAGCGAGCAAAGAATAAGGTTGACGAGAGTCAGGCTTGAAGCCGCCACCAGGAAGATGACAGAAGCTGCGGTCAGAGCTAAATTCTTAGGGCGTCAGGCGCCTGATATGCCAGAGCTGCGCAGAGCTTGGTCAGCGCCCACTCCTCAAGGCACATTGGTGACAAAAAGCTTGGTGGGATGACCACCTCCCCTCGCACGCTTGATGTCAGACGCTTCCAGATCCCCCAACAGTGGCCCTTTCAGGGTGGCGCAGGCCCATTTGCCTTGGCGTGCGCTGATATCAGGGTCCGTCTCGCCCTCAGAGTGGCTCCGCTGCTCTTCATAGTGGCTGAGAGGGGAGCCTATCTCTGCGTACGGATTTGCGCAAGCAGGGGAAGTGACCAGCTCCAGCAAAGCGCCACAGTAATTGGCATCATAGCTCTGGCAGCCGTGTCTTAGCCTCTGCCGTTGAGCACATCTGGAATAGGAGCCCGGTCCACGGTGCCATTCCTCGGCCCCCTCTCAGTCTGCCCAAGCACACTGGATGTCACCATTGCCGGTGTCCACCTCGACAAGAGCTCTTTCGCCGTGTGTCTCGACTGGGGCTGCTTGATCTGCAAGATGCCACCATACAACAGCAGCAACAGAATCTTCATTGGTGCATTACTGTGGTACTGTTTGTGTATGCTGAATGACAACATGACCAAAGTGTGACAGCATCCTATCCACGCTGTGCTATCTGACCTTCTTTTCCATCAGTGGACTTCGCCTCTGTTGCAAACCTCGCAAGATGACCCCTCCGGCAACCATGCATGCTAATAGGCCTCCAGCTGTCGCCCCTAAAGCGCGTCCCAGCCGCAATGCTGGCTTGCTGGAGGGCGCCTCCTCCTCCACTGTCTCGCCAGGGGCTGCCGGTGTCGCTGCTCCCAGGGCGACCCTTTTCTCAACGTCCACACCGTCCGGCTGCTCATTGTCTGTCCTCCTGGTGACCGTCAAGTTGCGCATCAATGCCTCCTCCTGCCACAAGGCGAAGTCGTGAGGCTTCGCTACCTCACATCTCCAGAAACACAAGACTCATCTCTTACTGTCTTGTAAAGAACGATCAAACGACCGACCAATCTACAACTGATCTGCCGATCTACTAGCCAGGCCTACCAAGATGATCACCTCCTGCTCGGTGGGAGCTCCGAGCGCCCGGAGCTTCAGAAAGTTAGCAACAATGTTCTCCTCTCCATTGCTGAGCACGTGCTCCTCGTGCTCCACTGGCACCGCCTTGGCCGGGCCAGGCGGCAAATGTCTCGCCGAGCTCTTGTCAGCCTTGCCGAAGTCGTCCTCCTCGCCGTACAGCAGCGGAGCCTCGTACGGCGGCAGCGGCAAGTCCTGCTTGTCCTCCACCGGCTCGCCGGCGAAGGCCAGTGTCTCATGCACGACCTGCGCCAGATCCAACGGAGCTGAGAAGGCAGTGAGCTCTGAGCTAGCGGAGGACAGCAATTCTTCGCATGCCTTGCTGATGACACTTTGAGAACACCGCTGGAAGCCACACCTCCCACTCCTGCCCGCTGTGCGCTCGGAGCCGCTGCAGGAGGATGTGGCGGCTGCCCTCGAGCTCCTCGAGCGCCGAATCCTTCGCGTGCCGCTGGTGTGACTGCAATGCCGATAGCTGGTCGAGCTGCTCCTCCAGCACCTCGAGTGCGTCGCGGATGGCACTCAGGCTCCGTGCCTCGTCGGCCGCCTCCTTGGGCGCCGGGAGATCGTCCCCATTCTCCGAGCTGCTGTCCGACTGCTGCAGGTAGTAAAGGCCACAGCACTCAGTCCTCCATGACAACCGGTTGTGACAGACTCGACAAGCAGCGCTGATGAGGCACTCCAGGAGAGATAATGACCGGCGGCAGCGGCCTTCTTGCAGCAGGACTACTGCGACTGGCTGACCTTCCGGAACTCGGTCTTCACGACGCGCTCGACGGCGTCCGACAGCCGGCTGTGCAGCTCCGTGGCGCGTGCGAGCACGACGCTGATCTCGTCGCTGTCCATGCGAGCGGCGGCAACGGCGGCAGCGGCCAGACAGCGCACTGAGAGCTTGAGGCTGGCCGGGAGATTGGCGCCGCTTCGGTCCAATTAACCAGAGGCAAACACGGCCTCGCCTGTGAGCGTCCGCAGAGCGCGAGGCGGCACTAAATCAAGCGCCGCGAAGGCGGCAGCGAGGCCTCATGCCGCGGCCGCCGTTGGGGCGGAGGCGGCGCAGATGTGCCAGGGATAGGCGCGGACTGGTCGCACCGCAGGGCAGGGAGCCCTCGGGGACTCGGGGGGAATGGCGGGCCTGGGGGGGAAGGGAGGGGCGCGGAAGAGGGGGTGGGGAGGGAGACGGAGACAGAGACAGAGAGATACAGAGACAGGAAGGGAAAGGAAGAGAGAGGGAGAGAGGGAGAGAGAGAGACAGGGCAGGGGAGAGAGAGGGAGAGGGAGAGGGGGGGGAGGGAGGGGGAGAGAGAGAGAGAGAGAGAGAGAGAGAGAGAGAGAGAGAGAGAGAGAGGGAGAGAGTGAGCGAGGGAGAGGGATAGAGGGAGGGAGGGAGGGAGGGAGGGAGATAGGGAGGGAGGGAGGGAGGGAGGGCGGCGGAATGGAGGGAGAGGAGGTGAGGGGGAGAGGGAAGAAGAGTAAGAGGTAAGAGAGGGAGGAGCCGGCCAGAGGAGGGAGGGGCCCCCAAGCCCCGAGGGGCCAGCCTGCAGGCAAGCAACCGTCCTCGCCACCCGACAGAATTCGTCGGTTCCAACTACCGCCCGCCGCCTCGTCAATTTTGCAAACGCTCGCCTTCGCTGGCTGTGCTTAAGCCATGCGCCTGCTCGATTGCCAGCCGTAACGGAGGTCGAACGACCTCTAGCCTCGGGGAGGGCGTCCCCGCGCGCACCAGGGGGTTTCAGCAACGGGCGGGCGCGCCGCCCTCCCCGAGGTTCGAACCCGTCGTCTGCCGCCCCGCTCTGGCGACGTCGTTCCGCCTGCTAGCTATTCAGACTTGCATCTACTGACTAGAGGTTACTGAGAGTCCGCTTGCTGTCTCAGTCCTTAGCACTCCGGCTCCTCTAGACCTTGTCCATTCCTTTGGGCTGACCTCTCCCAGCCACCAGTCAATCTGGCCGCGCTTACTTTCTGTGCAAGAAGGTGGCTCTTCCAAAAAGCTCAGCGCCTCCAAGTTGACAGATAAGAACAGTGAGCTGAATACAAGACAAACAGCCCAAATGGATGGACGAGATCCTTGAAGCGCCAATACCTGGACCAAACAAACCTCTGTGCCGACTCTGCCTGGGCTGCTCTCCATTCTGCACTAGTGCACTTGGGTGTTTCCTGCTGGATGTCAACCTCATCAAGCACTACGAGTGTGCACAATGCTGTAGTATCTTTTATGAAGTGAGGTGCTTATTACATCTAGAAATTGGCTAGTGTTTCCTACACCCTTGATCAACTGATTTCAAGCAGTCTACAGCCATTTGCTCTTACCACTGGGCTTATGAACACGGGATTCCATTCATTCTATTTATTCTCTTGACAATTTGGGAGAACGTGCTTGTGTGGCTATCTCTTATTTCATTTTTCTTGCTTCACCAGGATGGCCCAGCCACAGCTCCCTGGATGAGGCCTCTCCATCCGTCTGTGTTGGCCATTCACGGGCATCGGTCTCCTCGCTTCTGGCTGCTGAGGTGAAAGGTATGCGTGTCTTCGAGGCTGGTTGTCATCACCTTGTGGATTATAGCTGGGGCTTGCCAACACAGCCACCGCTCTGAAGGAGGCCCTCCGCTTGGCTTAAGGAGGGCTTTGCTTCCCAGTTCTCCAGCTCGTCTATACCCCATCAGTTGTGTACTGTTGACATCTACTTGACTAACAAGGAGCAGTTGCTCCACTGCAGCAGCCATACTTTGCCTTGGCTGCCACTCACTGCAGCTCTCAGTCGAAAATACTGATTGCCGACCCTTTTTAGCAATCAGTTGGAAGAGCACCTGGGCACGAGATGAGGTGCTGGCTCGAATACCTGTCCCGTCAGGCAAGAGGCAACAGCCTGCACAAATTGCAGTTGTCGAGGAAGGCCCACAATCCCTTGCGGAAAGCTGGCATGCTTGCTTAGCAGCATGTGCTGTGGCTCACAGCCCCTCACACCATATGACCTTAGTCGGCAGCACCTCAAGTTTACAAAAGCTGATCAATACAGCAGAGCTCATCCCTCCTTATGAGCTAAGAAGCTGCAGAGCTCGTTGAGCTTTCCATTCGACCATAGATGCAACTGACAACATAGTACCCCAGCTTCACACTTGGAATGCGTTGACGACGCAAAGGCTTGGGTGGCTAGGTTGCAAAGGAGTCCAATGCAATGCTCCATGTACTGGGCGCCAGGCTTCGACGTCGTTCACATAAGGAATCCGTAGAAAGTGCCTTAAGTCGACTAGCTAGTACTCAGTCTTGAATTCATGCAAGTGGTCCTCACATTAGCATCTCAATTTTTGTACAGAATCCTGATGGGTGAATAGCACCCTCGTATGAATGAAAGAATGTCCTAGCTACTAAACACGTCACCAAGCACAATGGGGCAATCTGTTAAGTAAGACAATGCCACTTCTAGCTGGGCAGCTACATATCTAGATTGTTGATCAGCCAAGTCAGGGAAAGGCAGGACACCTTTGTTGAGAGCTTGGGTTCTCACAGCTAGGAGTCAGAACTCCTTCTTAACGCCACATTATCAAATTTGGAATCCTTATTTCAGAGCAATCTGGCATGTGTTGAGAAGAGGTTCCCAGCGACTCAGCCCTGTGCCCTTGCTGGCGCAAGAACACAATGTGGCCTTTCTTGGGCTCTTGGTTGCTTTTCTGCATACACTTGACCTGGTCAGCGACCATGGCTTTGAAGGCGTCAAGGAGCGAGGTGAGGCCCTCTGTCTGCGGCTCCAGCAGCTGCAGCGCGTACACAATCGACTCTAATGTCGACATGCAATTTGCCTGCAGGTGGACTTCAACAGTTCAATCAAATGAGGCTGTATTACCACTTTGACCAAACAATCACTGTAGCAATCACAAGTATTACTTTGTAACCGTAGTGCCTTCTCCAGCTTCCGTTTAGATTTGCTTAGTGTGACACGGGCATCAAGTGCTATCTTGCCAGATCATCACGCTGACCTTTGGCTGGCGGCGTATGTAGCTGTAGTCGCTGGGCGCTTGCAACGGCGGCAGCTTGAAGTGGGGAAGGTCCTGCAGCCAGGTGTTCTCATGGTACAGCCGTTTCGCCTTGGACCACGTGCCATCTAAGACGACAAGGTGTGAGGGCGGCGCTCCTGGGCCTCGACCATTCTGAACCAAGTCGCTTGTTGTTGGTGGAACAGCGTCCAAAGCCAGGCTGTTGAATTCACAATTAGGAAGAGTTGAGCTGACGCATGACAGCGTCAAGTCATGGGCCTGCTCGCTAGGAAAGAGGAGGCCGGTGCCAGCGGGGAGCTCCATCCAAATTGGGGTGGGGGTGTTGGCCGGGGCAGAGCCGCCTTTGGGGGCCTCCACGTCGCCGCCCATTTCGTCAACCTGTCACAGGTATGTTGTGGGAGGGGCTTCAGAGAGCATAAAGCCGGTAAGCTTAGCTTAAGTAGTATACTATCGAGTATGAAAAATAATTAGAGCGGCGAAGAGAGGGTAGGGTTCACCAGCACGGCGGGGTCCGGTGCATGTCGGCGGCCCTTGTTGCCGACGCGCCCGGCAATGCTGCGCTTGGAGCCGGGCACCTTGGGCCGCACGCGGAAGGAGGCCCCAGAGGGTCGCTCGGGAACGACGAGCAGGCGCACATTCTCGAGGCCCAGCAGTGCAATGCGCGCCGACCCTAGTGGGTGCCTGCACTCCTTGGTGTGCTGCGCAAAGGAGGACAAGAGTGTACATAATGCAGGTATTAGCAGCGCACTGAGTTGACGGCTTAGGGCTCGTCTGCAGCAGTGTGGCTCTGGTAGTTAAATAAGACACCATAAGTACAGGGCTCAACTTGGAAACTGGGGCTTTCTCGGTCATAGGAGGTTCTATATCCCTTAGGCTTTGAGAGACGGAGAATTGGCGCGTCAACATTCCGTCTTCTGGTGAGCAGGTCCTAATGGTCATGCCGACGACAAGGACGTCTTGGGTGCTGACCCGCGCTCGTAAGACGTGAAGGAGCGAGACAGTCCGAAAGCTTCAGCTCCTGCATCAAGAGCCCGGACATAACTGCATGGGGAGGATTGCCTGAGCATGCGTGCGAAGTTGGGAGCCAAGAGACGCAGGTGTCCTTGCTAGCTCAGACCGGGCTCACATCCTAATCTAGGAGTTGAATGAGTCCTATGAGGGTTCAGAGCTTGAGGACCGAGGTTCAGGCATTCAATATTCCTATGAGCGTTCAGAGCTTGAGGACTGAGGGTCACAATATCAGCTTTGGGCTACTGATAGCGGCTGGATTTCTGTGTCAGGCCAAAGCTAGACTCTGGAGATCGAAGAAACAAATTCTTGAACTCCTCAATGACTCCAGGCTCCGTGGTGTAATATGCTATACCTCAAACCCTAAACCCCTAAACCCCTGACCCTAAACCCCTAAGCCAGACCCTAACCCTAATCCCGAAATCAAGGGTGAGGAAGAGGGGTTGGGTGGGGTCCAAGGCTACTGTCAAGCTGCGGTCTGCTGTTCAATACCTGCAGGATGATGATCCCCGTGCGGTTCTGGATGCGGCGGGCGACGCGGCTGCAGATGCACACGGATGCAGGCTTCCAGCACGCGGCGCAGAAGGGCCGGCCCGTGACCCCGCCGCCTCCGCCGTCGTCGTCGTCGCCGCCGCCGCCGCCGCCGCCGCCGCCGCCGTGCAGCCGCCCCCGTCTGCGCAGCTCAACCTCAAAACGCCCGCCGCCAGGCTTTGCTCAGTCCTCCGCCATGGCCGAACAGACGTACATCATGGTCAAGCCCGACGGCGTCCACCGCAACCTGGTCTGTCCCCTTTTTACTCCTCATTTCGTCGGTGGCTCCGCCGTTTATTTGGCCAGCCCATCGTTCAGCACCTAATGACGGGTAGCCCTTACGTTCGCCGCATGACCCAGCTTCCAGAGAGCAACATACTCTAGCCCTCAATACGGTCTGCTGGGGTGCTTGCCACCACTTGAGACATTGTGAGGGCTTAAGGAGCAGCGCCCCTGCAGCTCCCTGGCTTAAGACAAACNGCGACGATGCTGGGGCCGGAGCAGGACGTCGCGCTGCTGGCCGTGCTGGCCGGCTGTGCGGCCCTCGGCGCGGTGCTCGAGGGCCGGTACCGAGCCGCCGCGGCTGCGTCGGCGCCGATGCTCGCCATCGCTGCCGCCATGGCGCTCTCCTCCGCCGGCGTCGTCCCCGCCGCCGCCGCCGCCTACGACCAGGCCCGCCCCTGCCTCAGCACTAGCGGCCGTGCGGATGCTAGCCTCATTTCTCATCACATTAGAGATGGCAATGCAGGGTTAAGAGATTAGGTTTAGGGTTTACGGTTTACGGTCAAGGACTTTAAGATTAGGGTTGAGGTTTCAGGGTCAGGATTAGGATTGGGATGTAAAGATTGTCGAACCACTGCCAGTATACGTATCTCTTAATAATCTGGTAGCCATTGAGGATTGAGTCGCCGGGGGTTCAGATTTTGCATTCCATGTCCACTGCTTCCAGTCTGATGGTGCAATGGAGGCATCTTCTGCCTCATCTTGCACCAGACTGCGCCGGCGGGTTGTCACATCGGTGTCTTACAGTCCGAAATCAGACCGCCAGAAGCTTGGAGATGTCGTGATTGCACTATGTTAATTGTTGCATTGTCTTGAGGAAGGCACTCCCAGACTGATATGCCTAAGCAACCCTACATCTCAATCCCTGATTGCTGTTGAGAAGTATGTCATGTTTGTAAGCGAGGATGACGCTGGGGCTCACATGCGCAGGCGCTCACTGGGCCTGCTGTCTCCAGCTCGGTCTGTAGCATTTGCCGCGGCCGATCTTTAGCTAGCTAACGCAAGTGGGCACCCTGTGCTGCGCCTACGGACAGGTCTGGCGCCTCGTCATGCCGCTCGCCATAGTGCTCATGCTGCTCGAGGTGGACATCACCCAGGCCTTCACAGGCGCAGGTTGGCCCTAGTCTTTCTTGAGCTAAAGTGTATTGCATGGGGCAGACTCAAGGTCCACAGTCAGGGTTAAAGCTCCAGGTTGTAGGCTTCAGGAACAAGCTCTACATCAAAGTTTCAATTACTTTTGAGTCCCCTATAAGAATCTCCTGCTATCTTATGCCTAGGCTGTAGGGTCAATTGTAGGATGCAGTTGTATAGGTCTCCTCCTGTCGTGCCTTGCATACAGAGGTCCACCAACCGCCTAAGCACTTAGGCTGGGGTATTCCTTCTCAACAAATCTACATCCCTGCGCTCATGTGCTGGGCGCAAGCTTGACTGTTGGAGCTTGAATCTGAACCTATGTACAAACTTCGTTAAGTCGTCGTCTAAACACTGAGTTGTCTCATTTAGGACATCAGCGTTTACTGACTCTACTCTTTGCTGCAGTCATTGGCAATGCAAGTCCGACTGTAAGGCAGACAAATTATCATCTGGTTGTCTTGATGTGTGTCGTCCTCTGTTTTGCCCACTGGCAGGCTCCGTCTTCACTGCTTTTTGGACTGGAGCGATGGGCACTGTCCTGGGAACGCTTGTGGCATTTGCGGCCTTTGGGCGTTTCCTGGGGCCGGATGGCTGGAAGGTGTGCCTGTCTGCCCATGTAATATATTAGCCAGTAATGGGCAGCTCACAGGCAGACGTTAATAGCAGCAGAAGCTAACGCTGAAGCTGAGCTGAAGAAGCTATCTGTATCAGAACCCTAGATACTACAGCCTCAGCGACCCTCGCCCCTCACCCTATACCTTAGGATTCTTGGACTGTACATATACGGCTCAGTCTGACAGGAGCCGTGGTTGCTGGATGAGCATTGAGCTGGATTCAGCAGGCGCACGCGCTCTTCCTGTTGCCTGTAGACAAGCAATTGCGTCTTGCAAGAGCTCGGTTGCAATTAGTGCAGCTCGTGTCCGCAATTTTGACCAGCATCGACTGTATCTGACCAAGTTCTCGTCCATCAGCAGATCGGCGCCTGCCTCTGTGCGACATACATCGGCGGCAGCCTTAACTATGCAGCGACGGCTCAGGTCAGGAACCCTTCTTAGTCAACCACCAGCACTCAGAGTTCTCGTTCTCAGAAGCAACGCAACCGCACAACTTTTAGGGGTTCTGGCGTTCTTGACGGAATATCGCATAGGTTGACACTTCAGGACCCCTGTCCAGGAAGTCAGTCCTCACATGGGCTAGCACTGCTCCCCATTCACTAATACATTGCCATGCGCGGCCTTTGTCATGACGCTACCGCCTCTTTCTGCCAACCTGCAGAAATGCCAAAGCAAAGTGCTCTTCTTTGGAGTAGCAAGGCTCAGCTGATTATCTTGGCAATTCCTGTGCCACTTCGAGCTTTTCTGGCAGACAGGTCACGTTGGCCAGCAGTCGGCCAGTATCCTAACACAGTTCCGGTATTGCTGTTGTTGGCAGGCTCTCGGCATGAACTCGGCGAGTCTGCTCGCAGCCGGCATGGCAATTGACAACCTGGCGACCGCTGCCTACTTTGGAGCTATCATGATGCTCCAAGCAGAGACTGCCAGCTCAATGAATAGCAGTGAAAGAGGTATGTATGTCAGGAGGTATTGATCTGACACAAGCTTAGAGCCCAAGCCCTACATTTGCAATCTTGCTCCGAATTCTCAGATCTTGAGATTGTTAGAGTCTATGGTCTACAGTCTAGCATGTAGAGTTACAGTACTCTAGCAGTGTTGGCATTCTTTACCTCTACCTTTCAAGGTCTGTATATTGGAGGGATGACCTGCCTGTGATAATAAATGTCACCCTCTTTCGACCTTGATTAGTGTGGACGATTGGTGCTAATTGTCACAGGCAGGTCTTAATCATGAGAGCTTATGCCAGGATTTAGCTTAGGTCCAGGAGGGTAGGTTTGGAGGCACCTGCTTGACATGAAGCCAATCTCGTGTCAGGTTCCGGCATCAGCCAGGCACAGGCCCCCACTGTTGAGAGCTTGTCCACGGCGCTTGCAGCATCGGCCGCCACCGTCGTGGTAGGAGACTGGATCGCATCCCTCCTCCCTCCTGCATTCTCAGGTATCTGAGAGCACTTAATTTTAGCGTCATGCCGAGCACGTTGTATAAAGCACACTCCAGCCCTTGACAAGTCTTTTCAACACCATCGCATCACATCTAAACCGCACCATATGAGCACTCCAACAGCCCAGCTTGGCTTGCAGCAGCCTCATATTGTTGTCAGACGTCAAGCTAATTTGCGGACTTCCATGTCCTTCTTGAGCACGACTTATGAGATTGGATGTGCCTTGGGCTGGTGGAATGCAGGTGCTGGTCTTGGCGTCATGGCTGTCATAGCTTCACTGATGGCGGCGTTAGTGTCAGCTTTGACGAAGCGAGCCGGTGGCAACTCCGGTTCTCCAACAGTTTCTTCTTTTGCTGGAGCTGGGATCCTAGGAGGAGCTCTCATGCTTCTCCTTTTTGCAGTTGTGAGCAACCCTCATCTCTCACACGAGCAAATGCAGCTGTAAGTGTGAGCATTTTAACACTGAGTAATATTGCAGCTCTAGCTCGCTGTAGTGTCGCAGAGATGCTGGACAATTTAAGCTGCGGCACAAAGTGGATAGAATACCAGTGATGGTAAAGTTGCAAAGTGTGATTGTATGTTGTCAAAGCAGGCTTTGTAGAAAAGGTTGCTCCAATTCGGAGTCGTTGATGAGTAGAAATATGTCCTTGTCCAGTGCTCATCATGTAGCTGACATGGAACAGACATTTACTCACCTATTTTATATTGTGCTCAGATTGGGGCAACCGCGGGCTTGAAGGAGGCCCTAGCAGCTGGATGGCCGCTGCTGGCTTACATTGGAACGACACTTACAGTGAGGACCCTTGCCAAAAACACCTCTTCCACTCTCTACTTTGTCGGGCAGCACTTTGCTTGACTCTCTGAAGCTATTTATTTTTGGTCCAGGATCCAGGAGTCTAGAGAGACAACCCCTATTCGGGTCAGTATGCACTACACTTAGCTGTGCATGGCATTGATTGATGTATGCAGTCAACATGCGCAGTCGAGCTCCGAGCACCCCAGTAATCCTTCAGCCAACACAGTCTGATTTCACCTACTGGCTGACCATCATGGGCAGGTGCACTTGGCAGTGGTCCTTGCTTTTGGCCGCCTTCTCAAACTTCCCCTGCCTGCTGTGAGCTTTTGGCTGCTCATTTTTAGTAAAATGTCTGTGCTGCTATTACAGACCTATATATATCCTACTTGCTGGCTAGTGACTGATCCGTAACATTACCAGCTCAGCACATTCCGCAGAAGGCAGAGGATGCTAGTCCCTGTGAAAACGCGTCATCAGAACCTGGGAAAACAGCTTGCCTATTCAGCACAGCATTCTCTGTACAGGTCCTTATAGCTTCTAATGCCAACATCGGAGGGCCTGCCACTGCTGCAGCCATGGCAACTGCCAGAGGTTGGTCGAACCTGGTAAATGTCCTTCCCTTCTTTGTCAGATTGACAGGCCTATGATTATTTCCTTATGACAAGGCCACTTAAGTTCATCAACACAATAAGCCGATTGATTTACAGCACGTCATTATTAGACAGAATGGTAGCGAGTTACAGTATTTGTGACCGTTTGCACATTGCTTTCATTTATTTTGTACTGAGATTGAGGCTAGCTTCTCACAAAATCCTCTTCTATATTTTGCGCCCACTTCTGTACAATATTTTGCTATTTGCTGCTCTTGGTGTCCACCCTTATGCCGTGTGTTGCCAGAGTACAAATTATGAGCTTTTCATGCTTGTGTTACTTATACTTTTGCTTGGCTTGCTGATATCTAGGTTCGGCCTGCCGTGTTGACTGGCACCCTTGGATACACTATTGGAACGGCTGTGGCTTGCGTCGTGGGCGTCAGATGCCTCAAGCCGATGAGCCAAACGTTCAGACCATTCTAAAGTTCTGCGCGCTGATTGCGGTCCTCCCATACAGTCAGTAGAATTGTCCAGTGACGAACTCACCTATGCCAAGCTTCATGGCAATAGCAAGGGAGGATTTCGTGCAGTATAATAGAGCAATCTCGCTTGCAGGTTAGAATTGGAGGAACGTGCTTGAGAGCAGCAAGCATCTGGACAGTGTATGTCTCACCGTCACGTCCACTGCAGTGAGGTAGGAGCCCTTGTCAATGTGGCAGACGATGGGAGGAATAGCTGGATGTAGTTCAGAGGGTTGGAAGTGGAACTTCAGCATGGTCATGGTGCTGACAGCAGAGCTTGGCAACGAAGGGGACATCGACTTGGACAGACTCGTGCTGTATCGGCTACGGTTCTTCTGAGCTGCCACTGCTCAGCGCCCGTGGGCCTGAGGTTGCCCTCGGGCGCAACTGAGCAGATTGCGGACTCCAAAGCTCAAGGCCTGCAGTTCAGCATTGAGGGATCGTCACTTTTGCTGGAAACTAGAGTACCCTGAAATGTATGTTGCTGACCGTTAACCAACCTTGACAGTCGTACGCAGCTCTTCCTCCTCAAACGCACAGCCTCAGTGACCACCTTTCTGCTAGTAGCTGTGGAGAGATCTCGTCCAGGATGCCAGGGGAGATGAGAACCAAAGCAGAGAGGCTCTCCCAAATGGAGGCGATGGCCCAAACTAGAAGTAAGCTCAATCAAGGGTGGCGAGGGCTGTCGTGCCATACAGTTTAAATTGCTAGTGAATGTCGATAGGGCAGGTTTGTGAAGAATTCAGGTCACACGTCAGAGTTCACATGGTTGGCAACGTCCGAGTTGTGAAAGAAAACCAAAACGACGAGAGTGGTTAAATAGATATCAGCACGATTGACTTATTCGAATAACTGGAGCTTGTGATGGATGGGTTGCTGATTAGAAAGTGCATTGTTATGCAGAGCTCTGTCAGCTAAAAATTGCTAGGCAGTACTATCAGTCGGGATCATGCAATGCTGTTACTGCGGCCTTATTTTAGTCATGAAGCAGCAGATGTCCACGAAAGGCTAAAAGACGACCTCTTGACTTATGACCACACCGGTCCCAGATAATGCGTGGCTTGCGCAGCGGGGTTGCTCTTCCTCCCCTCAGCTCATCTAACTTCCTACTGCTGACGTCAGCTGCAGAATTGGAAAAGGGTCCTCAGATGTTAGCAGATCCTGTCAAGGAAATGTTCAAGTCCCTAGATGAACAATTCCCTTCGAACACCAATCTTTACAGACAGGAGATACTTAGGTTTAGCCGGCTTCTGGATGAATTCACAAGCTTGCGCTATTTCCGTTTTGTAAAGCTTATTGAAAAGTCAGAAACTCGCATCAGCAAGCAGGAATTGGCATTGCAAGTCTTGCGCGTGATTGCGGGCAAAGATTTGAAGCAAATCCAGACCTACTGTGGCTACGTCGTCAGCAGTTAGGCAAAACAGATTATGACCTTGAAGATGTTTACAAGGTTATGATGGAGAAAGAAGCTGATGACTTTGCGCTCCACATTGTGGACGAGCGATTTGCAAGCAGTGGAACTCACCAGTGCTCCAAACAGGCCTTCAAGGTAGATACCAAAGCTGAGGGTATGAGAAAGGTTATTATTGCGTCTTCTTCTGATATTTGATCTGTTGAGGGAAGTTTGGGTCAGTCTCGTCAAATCCCAGTGTCTTCATTGCGTAAAACGGGGATACGTGAATAAGTGTTGCAGGACCTTACACCAAACAGCGGGTGTTATGTGCTCGTTCTGTGCTAGACCGGGTCATCTAGATTCCCAATGTTGGTCAACGTTTCCTGATAGAATGCCTGATTCTCTGAAGGAGAAGTATGGAAAAGAAAAGGGTTTTCAGCAGGCTACTCAGTCTTCTGGTTCTCGCCATGCTGAGGTAGATCAGAGGTCTAGAGAAATAGCCAGTTCAACCAAACAGCTAGCAATGGCAAAAGCGCAGTCCAAGGCTAAAGTAGTTTCGGCTCGGCTGCATCACCTTACTCAGATGATCGGGAGGATGAGGAAATAGACTACTCGGATAATCGGGAAGATGTGGACTCTTTCGCTGACCCGCAATCTTCTGACAATCGAGACGGGTATAAACGTGACTAAGATCATTTCCCTGTTGCTACAGCAGTGGTCGAACCTTCTGAAATTACTCGCGATGCTCTCAAACGAGGGGAAAGTGAGCAACAGCAGAAAGATAGGTTGGGCAACTCGCGTTACCCTGCCAGCTTCAAACTAGAGGAGACTCTGCCTGAGATGGTATCTCAACCGGTGGTTCCTTTGAAGCCAGCTAGTGCCACCTGCCGTCCAGCAGAAGCCAGCGGCAGCGTGTCTCCCGGCTCCATAACAGTTCCGCCCAGGGCGCCGACTGTACGGCAGTCCTTGTCCGCTTGGCACGCGCCAAGCGTGACCTGGCGGCAGGTGGCATCTCTGATAAATAAGGGAGTGGAGCGCGCTTCTGTCGAACGGCAGGTGGCATTTCTGACCAATAAGGGCGTGGAGCGCCGCGACCAGGACAACAGGTGGTAAGCTTGTCAACCTGGGCCCACGGTGGCCAGGCTGGCATCACGCCCTGGCCAGGCGGGCTACCGGGGCGGGTGGGGTCCGCCAGGTGCGGCCCCAGGTGGCCCCTGCCTGGAGTGGCACCCCCCCGGTGCCCGTGCCCTGTTGGTTGAATTCCATGTTAGAATGTAGGCATTTAGCTCCTTTCGTAATTATTCTATTATTTGTGTCCCACTTAGGAAGCGCCCATCGCTTCCAGGGGCGGCTTGCCCGGACCGTCAGGGTGACACGTAGGCAGATCACACGTGTGAGATGTGTCCCTCCTGTCGACTCACTAACTTAACGGGCGCCTTCTGTAGCCGGCCCCTGCCCGACTAGCTTAACGGACACCTTGGGGCTGGCTCTGCAGCTGACCCCCTCGGACCCCCAGCGGGCTGATCCGCCGGGGCCCACTGTGCCTATATGTCTTGCATTCTTTCAGTCAATACAAAGGGGGGGGCCGGTAAGCAGAAGCTCACTCACTTTAACAGGAGCCACCGTCCTCCTTTTGCCCACTGCTCCTCCTTGCTTGCCAGAAGAAGTGGCTCTCCCAATCGGGGCAAGGGCTGTGAGAAGCCAGCCCGAAAAGAATTGACAAGGTTCGAAGGGGCCAAACTACGAGCTAAGCAGCCATCAAGGGGCCTCAAGAGGCTATGGCAGAACGGGGGAGGATGGACCACTCAGTAGTCACGAGTGAGGAGCCTCAAATCCGACAGACTAGCTACCGGAAAAACATCCCCCTTTGCCGGCTCCTCTTTCTTTGGCTTTGGACATTGTCCATTCTTTTTTGGGCTGGCTTTGCCAGCGCCTACGCCACCTGCCTTGAGTCAGCTGCCGGCCTGCTTCCTGCCGGACCCTGCCGCCGTCACCGCCATGGGCAAGAAGGCGAGGAAGGAGCGCGGCACTCCCTCCAAGAGCGCCGCTTCTCCATCGCTTGAGCCCCAACTGAGTGACGACGGTATGCTCCGGGTCCTGGGCTATCAATCATCCCTAACTGGGTACTCACGAATAGCTCAGCTCAACATCCCACACCCTAGGCTCCGAACGCCCCGAAAGCCTTCGTGACTCTGCGCCTTCAATTTTCAGACCTGTGTTCATTCCTTTTCTTTTGTGAGCTGCCTTTTTGCAGCCCTCGACCCCTGTGCTTGCCTTTGCACTTGGCCACTCAGGCACTCCATCACTCAACACAAACTCCATATTCCTTTGGAAGAGCTACTTTCTCTTTGTTGGGCGACCTTCTCTTTCGACCCTTGTCAATACTTTTCGGGCTGGCTTCAGCCCTTGCCCTTATTTGGAGAGCACTTTCTTTCTTCTGGGGTGGGCTGGCCTCTTATGGCCACTGCCTTCCATCGAAAGAGCTGTTTCTCTGCTTTGCTTTTGCGCTTTCCGGCCCCTTTGGACCTTGTCATCCTTGGAAGCTCTGTTGTATTTGGGCTGGGCAGCACAGCCATCGCCCCTCTCTGGAAAAATTCTGTGGGCTGGCTTTCCACAGCCCTCCGACCCCTTACATCTGTCAGTATGCTTGCTTTGTACTTAGCCACTCAGGCCCTCCATCACTCAATTCACACTCCATATCCTTTAGAGTGTAAGCTCTTCCTAAGGGGCCACAAGCGCTTTTTCAAAGTTTTTCCGGTAGGATGATCAATTGGTAAACTCTGGTGAGGAGCCGCAAATCAGAAAGACTAGCAGCAGTCCCCTAACAAAGCCAGAGGATGCAGCTGGAGCACGGCCACCACGCAGCTGCAAGGCGTGGGCCACGGACTGCTGGAGTGAGATGGACAGCCGCATGCAAAAGACCTGAGCTAAGCGAGCCAACGGCGTTGAAGTCGGACTGCTTACCTCACCTGCGGACACAGCGCGTCCCGCAAGCCGGGCCAGCAGGTCTCGCCATTGAGACCCGTAATCCCCGTGCACATCGACGGCCAGTGGGACGAAGTGGTCCCCTTCCGGGTGGTCCGCGTCTCCAGCCGCTTTGCCCCGAGCGGCGTTCGCAGCTGCATGTCCAGCTTTCGAGGTAGAGAGCCCCGCATTGTAGTGGTCCATCACGTCGTGGTGGGGGAGCCCCACCCTTTCTTCTTTGCCCCACATCCTCGTTGGCCCTGTACAAGGAGAGTTGTCTGAAGTCTGCAAACAGGAAGTGCAAGCACTACCTGCATCAAGTGGCTTTGACTTTTTTGTGCACATGCAGGCAGGCCGCGCTTTGGCTGCTGATTCCGGGTCTCATAAGGCAGACTCCTTCCAGCCGCAAAGTACTCCCATTGCGGCTGCTGACTCGGGGATAGTGAGAACCCTTCCGCTGTATCTCTTGCATAGCGTCTAGTTTGAGCGCCTTGCAGCCCTTTGGACCTTGTCATTTTCCCCCTATCTTCTTTGAGAGAGCCCTTTCTTTCCTTCTGGGCTGGCTAATCACAGTCTCGCCCACTTTGGAAGACAGTGGCTCTACCAAAGGTGGCAAGGGCTGTGACCAGCCAGCCCGAATGAAATTGACAAGGTCCAAAGGGGAAGTTTGGGGCTCTCTGTGCTCCCAGGACCTCAAATGCGTGCTTGAAGGTCTTCGACTCTTACTCGAGGGCTGGCTTTCACTGCCTAGATGGATACAACAATGGTCACTGGCCATCAGAATCAGATCTTAACTCTCTGGCGCTCTCCTTTATTTCTCTTGGTCCACAAGGCTGGCCGTGTACACTACACCGAGTCTTCTCTCCTCTTCGAGACGGCAAGCGCACTTATACCGGGAAGACCACGATGAATGCCAAGGCTTGCACAATCACAAAAGAGCGTCAGGCTGATGGTTAGCAGATCGTTCTATGGCTTCGCCGAGCCTGGGAAGCTGGCCGCCCATGTTCTGCGCTGCTCCCACGGCGGGGAGCGGACAGCGGCCCACGATCGCTTTCGGGATACGATGCCGCCAAGGCTGGGTATGCGGTAGCCTGCGCCGCTTGGGCCAAGGAGCTCAAATATGCAGATCACCCGCGGGAAGACGAGTTCTTCCCGCTCGCTATTGATACGCACGAGGCTCTCGGTGGCTCGAGCTGATCAATCAGCTCTCACGCCACGCTATTGTCCGCCGCTTCTATGGGGAGCCGGTGGACTTCCATGCAGCCGGGTCGCCAGCGCAGGTGTACCGCATGCGCTTGGCCGTCTCGCTGCAGAGGTCTATGGCCCGCGCGCTGGCAGAGCCCTCGCTGCTGCCTCTGGCTCAGGCCAGGGGACCCGCTTCCAGGAAGAAGTGCGCGCCCATAGAGAAGAGGGGCTGGCAAAGCCAGCCCAAAAAAGAATGGGGACAATGTCCAAAGCCAAAGAAAGAGGAGCCGAAAAAAGGACTACACTACTTACACTGCAGAACACAGAAACGATGCAGAGGGAAGCTCAGTAACACGAGTGAGCAACATCAGGTCTGACTAGCTCGCTGCAGGGAAAGAGGCACTCCGCCGAGACCCAGAGGCGGCGGCCATAGCACGGCCTGCTCGCGTGTGGACGGCGTGGGCAAGGGAGCGTTGAAGCGATACGGCCAGGCGCATGCGGAAGACTTGTGCGAGCGAACCGGCGGCGTTGAAGCCGGGCATCGCCCCTGGCAGACCCGGCCGCCGGTCAATGGCCTGGCGGGCAAGCCGCTGAAGGAGATCCAGCCAGCGGCTGCCGAAAGCCCCGTGTACATCCATCGCCAGGGCCGCGAATTCATCCCCCACCGGGTGATCAGCATATTTTCGCTCCTTGGCCCGGGCCGCCTGGCCGACCGCGTGCCCTGCAGACGACGCCGATCTGGTGGGATTGGCGGAGTCGATGCAGTCAGTTGTCACCACATCCCCGCAGCGATGATGCGGGGACCGCCGCCGGGCGGGATGGCGACCAGGTCGGCGCGTCGCGTATGAAGGAAAGCTCAGTACCCACGAGTGAGCATCATCAGGTCTGAGTAGCTCGCTGCAGGGAAAGAGGCACTCCGCCGAGACCCAGAGGCGGCGGCCATGGGGCGCGTATGGGGCTGGCCGTCCGCGCCCAGCTGGATGGGCATGATGGAGGAGTTCTCCACCGCGACCTTGAAGCCAGCCTCCGAAAACACCCCCTGCATTCCAGGAACCTAGTCTCTCTGACCTGAGGCTGCTTAGCAGGGGTTACTGAGTGCTTCGTAGCTGCTTTGTTTCTTTTTGTGCTTGTTTCACTTAGTGCTTTCCCTGACCCCTTCTCATGCTTTGTTCCTTCTTTTTTGGGCTGGCCTTTTCCAGCCCCTATCCTCAATGGGCGAGCCCTTCTTCTATGGCTTCGCAGCTTTCACCAAGAACGTGGCTCCTTGGGCAAGGCCAGTCCGACAGGACTTGAAATGAAGGAGCCTTGTTCTGCACATGGCGCAGTGGCTGGGTCCGGGCCCAGCCATAAGAAGGACCGCTCTCTCGGAAGAAGAGAAGAGATATAAGAGAGAAGGAAATTTCGTGTATTTAAAACGAAGGCCAAATGGCCAAGTACAAAGACAAGCACATCTTAAGACCTACATGACCTACAGTAGATTGACCCGCTCAGAAACCACGGGTCAAAACATAAAGGTCGCTAACCGATGCCTGGATACTAGACGGCAGATACGAAGCCCTTCTGCCACCAACTAGAGCTCGCCCAGCTTTCTGGTGCAAAGCATTAGCCTGAGCACGCTGCAAATAGGCCGAAACTCGTCGTCGCAACAACGAAGATAAGCAGCTGGCAAGCCCATCTCAGCCGGGAACGCATCTGCATGTCGTGTGTAAGAGAAGGAGCGCGGAGCGCAGAAGTGAAAGGGAGGCCAATAAATATACGGCAATGGCTGTGAGAGAATGCCAGCCAAGAGAGTGGAGATGGTGTCTCTGAATGTCCAGCCCAACAAGTACTACAAGCTGAACTGGAAACACACATATATCAGCTGTGCCCAAGATGTGCAAGTCTGGGGCTGGCAGCCCTCAGGATCCGAGACCCCTAGGCCTCAGGGTTTAGGAGGGTCGGGGTGCAAGCTCGTGTCCGAGCGGGGCCTGGCGCCGCCATGGTGGCGGCGGCGGCGGCGACGCCCGAGGCGCTGCTGTCATACGTCGCCGGCTTCCTGCGCGACCGAGGGCTCGCGCGGACGCTGCGGGCGCTGCGCCGTGAAGCCCATCTGGTGAGCCGCTCGCGAGCTCGCACCCCACTGACTTTCTGACTGTAAGGACATGGGTGACTGGCGCTGGAGGACTCATAGCCAGGCGCTGGGCAGGGCTCGACTGAACCCTCAAACCCTGAATACGGAATGCTGGCCAGGCCGACGAGGCGGGCCCGCCCGAGGGCGCGGAAGACCTCCTCGCCATCTTCCGCGCGCAGTTCCAGCGCCAGCAGAGGTCAGCCCCTCGCCTTGCTCGCCGGCCGTCATTTGATCATTTCTTTCTGCTGATGGTCACGACGGTGGACCCCGGCACTGCCGCTAATTTCCTGGTGGGTATGCACCCGGGTCCCGTGCCGGCATTGGGGCGCATCCAAAAGCTCTAGCAGACGTCAATGGTGTTGGGATGTAGAGCTTAGTAGGGAAGCCTCAAGTCTTTGGCCCCAAGGTTGAGGTTCACAACTGCGGAGGCTAGGCATATCAACAGATGTACTAATCTGGACAGACATAAAGACTCTCCTCTACTTCCACTGTCCTAATGTCAGCAATCAGGGCTTAGGGGTGGCTTGGGCTCTCGCTCTCAAAAGAGGCGCAAGCGCCTCTTCTGCCGTCCCGCAGCTCACACACTCATGCTTTAGCTATGTAGGTATGTAGGTTACATGGCTGCCACTTATGAGATTGCCAGTTCATAACCCTTCATAATCCGTTAGTACTTGTTAGACCCCTACTTGATGTATGATAGGTACCATGTACGCCACCTTCTGATCAGGAGCTCCTCAAAATAAGCACAAGCTGCTAACTTGCCTGCTTGAAGTACCTCTATGTGCAGATTGCAGGGACAGCGGAAGCAGGGCCAGGAGACCCCAGTAGAGGCAGATGGGCCCGCTGCGAAAAGGCGGAAGGGGCAAGCCGGTGGGAAGATGGCTGTTGTGGCCAACGGGAAGGTGCCGGCTAAGCGGAAAGCTGCAGCAATGGCGGAGCCAGAGGAGAACGAGGGCGATGACGACGAGGATGACGATGTCGAGGAGGACGGCAATGTGAATGAGGAAAATGTTGGTGATCAGAATGGCGAGGATGAGGACGAAGACGTGGACGAGGATGAGGACGAGGACGATAGCGACGAGGACCCACAAGAGGAGGCGGCTGTGCAGGCCGGCGCTGTGAGTCTGCAGGAGGAGTCGGAAGATGACGCTGGTCACAACGGCGACAGCGACGAGGAGGATGACGACGATGAGGAGGATGGCGGCGTGGTCAATGGAGGTGGCGTCGCCGCCGAGGACGAGGCCATGGACGAAGACGAGGACAATGATGATGATGATGGTGATCCGCAAGCGATCGTCGAGAGCAAGGCATTCCCTGTTTCCAGTGCTGGACAAGAGGAGGAGGAGGCGGAGGAGGAGGAGGAGGAGGAGGAGGAGGAGGAGGAGGAGGAGGAGGATGAGGAGGAGGAGCAAGAGGATGAGGAGGAGGAGGAGGAGGACGAGGACAAGGACGAGGAGGAGGAGGATGAGGAAGCCACGGCTGCTACCACAGAGCCTGCTGCTGCACGGGAGGACGACAGTGACAATGACAGTGATGAAGAGGATGAGGAGAGTCCCAGCGAAGGCAATGAGGACATTACTGCTAGCACCGCTGCTGCTGCTGCTGCTGAAGGTGATGCTGGTGACGATGAGGAGGAGGAGAGTGCCAGCTCTGGGGAGGAGGAGGAGGCTACGGCTGCTGCCAGCGCGCCTGCCCCTACGAGCTCTGGAACCAACGGCGTTACTAGCGGCGATGCGGGAGACAAGGAGGACAATGATGAGGATGAGGAGAAGGATGAGCAGCAGCAGCAGCAGCAAGAGAAAGCCACCAAGGGCCGTCGGAAGAAAGCAACGGAGGGGCGAGAAGGAAGCGCGAGCAAGGAGAAGCAGGCTGCCGGCTTGGGGCGCAAGCGCTCAGCAACGACCGAGCTGAAGCCCAAGTCAGAGACGGCCCCTGCTGACAAACCACTGGCAAACACGGTGCACCAGAATGGGCGTGGCAGCGAGGCAAAGGCAAGCTGGCATCTTCACCACGACCCCAGTCTGTAGCCTAAAGCTTGAGCCGGGCACGTGGCATTGTCTGCGCAATGCTTGCATCTACCGAGCCAGAGGTTGAGAACGGTACATGGTTGTCCTCTTCTCTTACTTTTGCTGTGTCATGACGACGTTACGGGACGAACAGCATATCCATTATTCACATAGAGCGCTTAGAGTTAGGCTTCATGCTGTGAGCTGCATCTTCGCACCCTGGCTCTCCATCCTCTGACTGGCCATCGCTTCGTCGTCTCTCAGGGGACAGCCGCGAGGGCATTTCAGCGAGTGGACCCCACACAAGTGCGTTGCTTGCTGCCCTGCGCGTATTAAATCGATCAGGATACCTTCTGCTATGTGTTGTCATGAGCTGGAACGATCATTCTTGTGAAAGACCAGATTACTGGTCATGGAGAGGAAAAAGAATTGACAAACAGCCAGCCATATTTGATTTTGTGCAGGTCGAGTTCAAGGATCCCCGATTGAAGGACAATTCCTACTGGGCCAAGGCAAGAGGAGATTATGCTGACTGTGTCTATTGATTCTGTTTACTTCCACAATATGCATTGCCAATTTAACGACCCAATCCAGCTGAAAGTTGGTCATTTAAGCCAAGCTGTGAGTAGGTACCTGTGCTTACCCATGAGAATTTCGTGCTCAATATACTATCACAAAATCACGTCATCACACCAGCACAAAAAGGTTATGAACTAGCGCACAGTCCGAGTCCTTAGTCTGATAGTCTGTGAGGCCAATGACAAGGATGCTTTTTGACGCAAGCAGGGAGGCGCCGATGTTGGCTGGGGAGCGAAAGCGCAGGAGGTCCTTGGTACAGTGAGGGGGAAGTAAGGACCTGACCTTACTGCCTTACTCGAACAATATTTTCAGCTTCGCAAAATCATGTCTGGTGCATTGAGCCGCATCAAAAGTTGCTCAATCCCCAATATTCATGCTGCCATCGATTGACTGGCTCTTCTTCTGTGCTGCTTTGGAGGATCTCAATCTTAGCTTGGTCTAACAGCTCTCTATCTCTGTGACTTGTCTGTCAGCTCTCTAGCCATGTGGCTTGGCTAGCAGCTACACTGAGCTGCTTTGC
Organism: Spirogloea muscicola; assembly: GCA_009602725.1. Classification (NCBI taxonomy): domain Eukaryota; kingdom Viridiplantae; phylum Streptophyta; class Zygnematophyceae; order Spirogloeales; family Spirogloeaceae; genus Spirogloea; species Spirogloea muscicola. Next base: position 61,746 of record WELB01000125.1, read on the forward strand.
TAGCCTGCTTTACAAGAAGCTCATCTGTGCGGCTCTGCTTTGCTTCTGCATCTCAGGAACTTCCGGCACGAGAAGACGAAGAAGAAGCGCGGGTCATACCGAGGAGGGGCGATTGACCTGCAGAGTCATTCTATCAAATTTGCAGACTCAGATGAGGAATGATCTGTTGCCATCTCAATGACCTCAGCAAAAGCGTTGTGGTCCCATTACCTGTTGGAAGGGGTTCCTTGTCTTGTTCGTTGGAAGCTATATGTGATCTCTGGTCCATGAGTATCACCACCAGTCAGTTGGGGCTCAAGCGACAGAGAAGTGGCTCTCCTTGAGGTAGTGCCGAGCTCCTCTTCCACCATCCTGCCCATGGTGGTGATGGCAGCAGAAAGCAAAGAAGCAGGCCGGCAGCAGCTCAAGGAAGGTGGCATGGGTGTTTGCAAGCGAGGAGTGGGTGAAAGGATCTTGGTGACCCATGTTGGTAGTAAGTGGGCATGCGCAGGCCCACTGACCCCCTCATAACAGATCAGGCAAATCTACGCAGAGGGCGGTGGCCTTGGTGGGGCCGGCCCCGACGGGCGCAGCTCGAAGGGGGCCGGCCCGAGGGGCCAGCCTGAAGATGTCTTTTGAGCCAGCGTGTACGTCTACATGAGCACGTGCAATGCTGACTTCATTGCAAGTGTGGGACTTCGTGGCAGCCAGGTAGCTCGGGCAAGCCGCCTTCAGAGGCGACAAGCGCCCCACTTAGGAAGGTCAAAGAGTTTCGATGGCTTATAGGCAGGGAAGGATGATGCCTCTTCTTGACACTCCCTCTCTAAGCTCCTGACTATTGAAGCCTTCCTTCAGCCCTGCACCCGAGAGACCTGATTTGGACACCGCCTCAACTTGCTGAACGCACATTCTCCAGAAGGATATTTGGTGATGTAGCCTCAACACCACAGTGAAGTGGGCAGGCAATGACAGAATCAAGCGCCAAGGTATACAAGTACAACCTCCAGAGGGATGAGGGTGTTTGAACAGGTGCACTAGGCCAGCCCAAAACGAGGCATAGCTGGAAAGGACATCTGATGCCTCAGAAACCAGAGCTGCAAAGTACCTCTGCAGGACAATGGTACATCTGAACAAAGAACTGAGCACACAAGGGCGGCCCCAAGGGCGGTCAGTTCCTGGTACCGCGCCCCATCCTGCACGTGCAAAACGTTGTGCTGGCCGCCACTTGACGGTAATCTTCTGGCTGGCCCCCTGAGGCCAGCCCCCGAGCTGGTCTCCTCAGCTGGTGCCATCTGCATGATGAGCTGTTTAGGGTCTAAGGGTGAATGACATCATAAGAATGGGGGTCTGTGGACCTGTGCTCACTCACTACCATCAGAGGCCACGGAGCTTCTCTCACCCACAGCTCCTCTTTGCTTGCAAGCACCCGCGCTAAGATATGCTGTCGGCCTGCTTCCTTCGAGTCCGCTGCCATCACCACCATGGGCAGGAAGGGCGAGGAAAAGGCGCGGCCGTTCCTTCTTCGCCTAAGCCCCAACTAAGTGATGGTAGTACTCTTTCATAGGTGTGTACCCACGCCGACTGTGCCTCTGGCTGGGCAACAAACAATCCACACGCAGCACACTGAGGAGAGGTACTACAAGGACCACTCTCGAAGACACCACTCTTATTCGAACGCTATGAAAGTCATGGGGAAAGTCAAGGACCATTCCATTTGTGGAATGGTCCTTCAAGTAGTGGTCCTCCCTCCTCCAGCATCTGACCCAGCTAACAGACGTGCATCGTTGTAGTCATTAGGGCAGCTTGGGCACACTAGCATTCCGTTCCGAGGCTGCTCCCCAACTTAGCCTGTCGAACTGCTCGTGCTACTGGTAGTACTGAAGCCATTCTTCAGCCGGCTATCGCAGTACACCTTCATCCCTCTCAGCATAGGGCTTTTGCTTTGTGTAGTCCCATCCTATGCACTAGACCTTGCCCGAAAGTGCATTGACGTAATCTGGCCTCTCTTCTATTCATGCACATTCATGCACTCTCTCTGTGTGTTGACTCATGCTATAATTTGGGCTTGCGACAGGCAAGGGTGCCGCTTGTGTTTCTGGGCTTTGCTGCCGTCCTTAAGCTCTAGCATGCGTATACTTCCTCTTGCACAACGGGATCGATTATCATGGTCAAGATCAAACTTGTACATCTCAAGAACGTACAAAGGAGCAAATAATCCTTTCAATCTTATGACTTCAACAGGAACAGTAGTTTCTCATGCAATTCTTGAAGCATGTCGTTTGTTTGCATTGCTATATCACATCTGACTGTGTGCTTCGCTTTGCCATGATCACTAGAAAGCGGAATACTTATAGTAGTCGTAGTTACATTTGAAGTATTCTCGCAAGATGAATGACATAAGTCTTTGGATCCCTTAGTATTGCATGATTGTTTCTGGGTTCGAAGTGTCAATATCTCTGACTTGCTTTTGGTGAGTCATAATGCATGTCGTGATGACAATAGCTTACCTCTCTTTAAGGAGGGTCAAGATATGCAAGCCTCCTTGTCTTCTGGCTGCGTGCTGTGTGTCAACACTTCACAGTAAAAGCTCTGTACTAGCAAGCTGCTCAGTGGTCAGAGATGCATCTCTCCTATACATTGACAGGGAGCATGACCTGGACCTTCCTGTCCAAGAAGGCCGAAGAGAGGACTATCGTGATCGAGCGAAAGATAAGTCACAGATGTTTTTATTAAGTGATGCACAACAATAAAGCTGTCCAGCTTCAAAAGAGCTGCATGTGCAAGGCCGACACAGCAGTGCACACAAATAAATGAAAGCAAAATCTTTGCCGCAAGGGAGACTCTCAACCTACGGCCGTGTCTCTACAAACACACCCTCACACGCTAAACACGGCAGAGCAGCCAGCGGCTTGTGCCGGTCTGCCTGTCACCTGCAAAGAATGAACCCCTCCAATGGCGGAGGGGCATATCTAGTGCCAGTCCATAAGCTTATGAACACTCTCAACATCTCGGGCATAATTGAAGCCTGTACAAGCTGGGCCCCTGCTCTCCACGACCAAAAGCCGACCTTGGCCCACGGCGACGCGAGGACTAGCATCAAGGACTAGGAGCAATCTGGGGAGGCGAGGCGGGAGGCGATGCCCGAGTGGTACATGGTATCATGGTAAGTCGAGGAGGCGCGCATCTTCTGGCGAAGCAGCCGGGCCTTCTCGGCGGTGAAGGCACCGCCACTGAGACGGCGCTGCTGCGAGTCGGCACTGCCATCCTCAGATCCCGCCACCACATTGAAGGAGGCGACTGCGGCAGCGGCAGAGGCAGCCCGCCGCGACAGCGGGGCCCTGGACCAGTCCTCCGGTGGCGGGCCTGTCACGAGCGGCGCAACCCACTTGCTGGCCGCGCCGCCGTCGCCGGCGCCGGCAACGGCGGCGCCGCCGCCGCTGGCGCGCAGCATGTGCAGGACGCCGGCGGCCATGTGCTGCTGCTTGGCGGCGCCGTGCGCCTGCTGGTGCTGCTGCTGCTCCAGACTCGCCGCCACCAAGGCTCTGGCGGGGCTGCCACTGGCAGCCATGGGCTGCGGTCGCCACCGACCCTCAGCAAGGTCCTCGCCGGCGAAGCTCGATCTGGGCACGGCGTGAGCGGCCGCAGGAGCGCCGGTGGCAGCGAAGGCGGCCATGACGGACTCCAAGCGTCCGCCGCCTTTCTTCAAGGCCCCTGCTTGGCAGCAGCTCGGCCTTGGCGGGAGTACCCTCCGTGCACAGGTAGATGCTCCTTCCCGCTCTGTGCCACCGCCGGCGCCCAGAGAAGCCCCAAGGTCTCAACAGCAAGCGGCGCTCCCAGGAACTGGGGGCCGGCGACACTGCCGGCAACGGCGACAACGGCGGCGGCGAGGGCGGCCTGCGATGAGAGGGGAGGGCGAGGAGTCTCGGGGAGCCGGGTGGGTACGCTGTGGGCGGCGCTGCGGAGGAGGGGGCCGCGTGGGGTTTTTCTGAGAAGCGGGTTGCCGGTTTATGGACGGCGGGAGGGCAGGAGAACACCAGGCGATCGAGAGAGGGGGGGAGAAAGGAGGCAAGCGCGGCCAGATTAACTGGTGGAGAAAGGGAGAGAGAGGAGGAGGGAGAGAGGGGGGGGGAGAGAGGGAGGGAGAGAGAGAGAGAGAG
>WELB01000125.1:94159-114383 GCA_009602725.1 Spirogloea muscicola
CTGGCTCCGCTGCGTGCGGCGGCGGCGGCGGCTGCGGCGGCGGCGGCGGCGGCGGCGGCTGCGGAGGCAGTCGCTGAGTCTGCCAGTTGGGTCTGCGTCTTTCGCAAAGCAGGGCCCCCTCATCGAGGTGCTGACGCTGACGCTGGCGCTGGCGCTGGCGTTGACGACGCTGCTGTGCCCCTGACGCTGACTCTGATTCTTGGGCCTGAGCAGGAGCGGCGGAGGGAGCTTGCGGGGAACATCAACTGCGGCAACGGCTGCTCCTCCGACTTCACGCCGCCGGGCCTCGGGGCCTGCTTCCTCTGCGCGGTGAGCGCCTCGTTGGTCTTGAGAATGTGCAATGGAGGCTTGCTCTAAGGGGCGTGCGGCAGCCTGTAGTACTGCTGGCTGTGTGGTGCTGGGGCGGCACGAAGGGCCTCGCCCATTGCTGATATATCGTCCCCCGTCTGTCTGTCTCGTCCTCTCTCCTCCCCACGAGTCAGCACGTACAACCCTCTACGTGCTGACTCGTGGTCACTGAGCGGGTCAGCTAAGCAGCAGGTGATGTACGTCTGTCAATGTGCATGCCTTTGAACTTGGTTACTCAGGTCCTCCATCACTCACCACAAACTCCATCCCCGTCCTCTCTTGCCCCCTTCTCTCCTCCTCTCTCTCCTTCTTCCTCCTCTCCCTTATCTCTATCTTTTTACCCCCCTTCCTTTCCTTCTCCCTACCTTCTCCCTCTTTCTGGCTGGCTTGATTTGGCAGAGCTTCACGGTACCATCAGGAGAGGGGTCGGGCACTGGCGTGAGCAAGTCGCGTGGCTCATACTACAAGACGAGCACGTGCAAGTCGGCCTACTGCGCGCACATTGGCAAGAAGACCCTGCCCCAGGTCCGCCAGACATACCGGCGGTAGAGCCATTATGGGCTGGTCACGTGCCGGGCTGTGGAACCTGGCCTTCCTCAGAGGCAGCGGCGCAGGCTGGAGTTAGAGGCGCATGCGAAAGGGGTTGGCAGGCACTCACTGCCGCCCAACGCGCTGAGGTGGACTGTGAGTGAGAGCTGCAAGCAGCGTGCTATGGTCTTACACCAATGCACATGGACAGAGGTGCGCAAGCAGTGCCATGGAGCCTGGGCCAGAAGAGCTGATGAGCATGTTATTAGGGTGTGTTGCTGTAATGTACCAGCCAGGCACCCCGGAGGACTGTTTTTCATGGCAGCGAAGTATCTTGGCTGATGCCAGCACAAACAAGGGCATTCAATCGCTTAGTTCGGCAAAGCCATGTTGCATTTTCCTTCTTGCAATGTAGAGGCGAGAAGGTAGTGACGAAGGAAGGTGTTGAGCTTGGCGGCGTTCTCCCACTACCATCGGCCTCCTGCTCAAGGCGACATGGATGCATACAGCTGCTGCAGGGGTGGCGTCACCCCTGATGAGCAAAAGCCACACTGCACGAATGCTTGTACAAATCGAAGCACTCGCACATGATGAGCAAATTATCATGAGGGTTACCATGGTACAAGCCCCGGCATGACATTGTAACAAAAAATAATCAGTCCAAGGGCCGTGTTCTTTTCAGTGTAGGTTGCAAGTTCTCTGGAGGTCCTACTGGCTTATCGAATCTGGCTGCGCTTGGTAGGAGCTCATCGTTGAGAGCTGTCTCCTTGGCCTTCTTAACAACCATGGTCTCGTCCTCCTGCAAGAGGTTATGCAATGACATACAATGTGCAGCTGAGATGAGAGGCTTAGAGAATAGAGTGAGAGATTAAACTCTTGCTTGTTCAGGATATGTTGCATGCTTGCCAAGATTGAGGGTTAGGCGGAGGTACCCTCCATCTTGCTGCGCAAAGATAAGAACAACAAGTATACAACTATGCATGGCGGAATGCCGAGGGCTAATCTCTGATACACATGCATGCAACCAGCAGGGGTCCACTCGGCATCAAGTTGCTGCGTGGACCTTGTAAAACAGCGGGCACTTCTTGCAGCTACCGCAGGGGTCGCATGGATTCAAAGGATGCTGCAGATCCAGCACACTGGATGAGCCCTATACCTTCTCAACCATCATACATCGATTTACTTTGGCATGCACTGCCACAAGAGAGCCTACTGTGCACAACACTCCTCAGCGCAAAGTAACAAACAGATTTCACCTGGCAGAAGTGATTGTAGTCTTTAACCGGCTCCCTGCAGACATAACACATGTATCGCATACAGCGACATACAACCTGCACTCACCACAGCTTGTGGACAAGCCTCATCCACTTGTTTCATAATTGTAGCAGAAATTTTCGTGGATGACTATTTCATGATGCAGGGAAGCTGGTGCTTGGTCTGTGAAGATTGTAGGTATGTCTGCCCTCATCTGTTGCCACCATGTACTGAACACGTGAGGCTGATACTCTTAGAGTCCCTGGCTAACAAACCAGCGCAAAAAGTAATGGCAGCATTGCCTTGTTGCAGCCATCACTCTTGATGAGTTCAGCAGAGCAGTGAGGGCACTGTCGGACCAAAGCTTTCGTCATTAGCTGCAGAAGCAATTTACAGCTTCATTTAGAAACCATCCTCAAAGGGTCCACATATCTGGCAGAGAAAGGTATGAAGAAGTAGAAGAAGCACAAAAATATAAGAAGACGGACAGCGAGGAGTAGAAGAAGTATAAAAAGTAGGCTACTAAGATATGGTGGATTGGACCTAAGCAACAGGTATATCCTGTTAAAAACATTATGCCAAGGTCAGGATGCAAGGTCCAGGAACAGAAAGCCATACCTCTTCAATCTTTGTCCTCACATCAGTCTCACTTTTCTGTGAATACACAAGGGAACTCTTTGATAAGCACAAGCAAACTTGCAAACACATTACAAAGATGAGCTAATTTCAGGACTCGACTGCAAATCAACCCCAGCCCCTTGCGCCCTCACTGCATGCTCATCATGATTACCCTAGCATATGGCTTCTCAAGATTTCGACCACTTATGCTCGGACAATTAATACCAATATGTCCCACACAACAGAATCTTAGGATCTGCCAGAGCTTGTCTCAGCGAGCAATACTTGCCAAGGGTTACCTTCTCAATCTCTTCGCAGCGGAATGGTAAGTGACTCGCCTCTCTGCATTGCCTGCAAGAGGACTGCCCATCAACTTTGTAGAAATGAATGATAGCCTGTACAGGGCAGTCTGTTTCCAATATGGCCATACAAGTCACTCTCAGATCTACACAAAGTCCTCATGTACACTACGTCCTTATATTTACCTAGCAAGTGCGTCATCAAGAGCAGGGGTTGCATTATTGATGGCCCACTGACATCTTCCAACCACAACGCGAATATTGCCATCAGCCAAATGCACAAGTCACTAGATCGACCAAGCATGACTCATTGAACAACAAAGAGGGATTTGGACCTTCAGGCAAGATTGATTGGGACAGTCCAAGACTCTCTGGTCCTCATGGAGCTCCACTGCAAAGTCACAGAAGGGGCAGTACACCTGCAAATACATGTCAAAAGGGCGTCGCAGTCACTGAGCACAACCGAGACAAAGTGCAGACCATGCTTACCATGGTTGACCAATTGCTGTGTGCAGTAGAGTAGCTGCACTGTTCAGCACACAAGTGCTCCACAACAAGAGCTCGAACACATGATAAGGGGCATACCAGACCAACAAGGCCCGCCTGTTGAATTGCAAACTGGGCCTGCCGCTGCTCGTACTTGTCGAGGATGTCAGCAGGTAGGGCTCGCCTGACCTGCTCCAAAGCAAGACACTGTCACCAGCCACGAATACATATCGCAGAAGAGACAGGCTGAAGGTGCTACTGAATGCCACATATGCTGGAGCAAGACCGCATATTTCTTCATGCATTTGCTATGACAAGAAACTTGGTGGTGATTGGGCCTATACACATATTCTGCGAATGCCACTTGACTGACCTCGGCACCAGGAAAGAACTCGACACAACCATCTGTTGCCATGCAGGGCAGAGCTCCAGTGGCTGACATCCCGCCAAAAGTGGACTCTTCAATCCTTCTCCTCAGGCAACCAAAGCAGAAGAGATGACCATCTGCACACTGCAACCAGGAGCATCCAGTAGAGCTATATACTTCAACTTGTGTTTCTTCTCGCTTACTGCAGGGTGTCAAAGGAGTGACATCACAAACAGAGGTTGGTTACCAATGCTATTAGTGCTTCTTAAATGTGGCCTTACTTGCACCATATCCTCAAAAGAGAACTCGCCACAGCAGCAGCCGCACTCTATGTGCTGACTTTCCTTCTCGTACTGCTCTTCGTTGTATCGCTTTGCCAGCTGCATGTCACGCAGCTCTTGATCCTTGACATACAACCTCTGCAGCGCTGACCACTCTGCCTCAAAGTGGATACTGATGCGAGGTTCAGTATTGGAGGACATCCTCCTCCTCCGTTTAGTGAGGACCAGCGGCTTGTTCCTCAGCCACCCCGCAGTGGGTGGCCCTGCAGCAAACAGCAGATACTGAGTAGCTAGCAGCTAGGCACATGACAACAACAGTACCGGAAGGGTTGTAGTAGGTTCAACCTCCGAAGTAAAGTCCCTCAATCAGGTCTTGATAAGTACCAAAACTGTTGCCGTGTTATCACATAGAGCAGGTATTAGAGTACCTGCTTCCGTGCCACTTGTTGACGCAGAATATGCTTCGGCCATTCGCTGCAACTCAAGCATCAGTGAGCTGTGTGTCGGAGCTATTCGGCCTGCATGCGCCTTGAGCGCTCTCCTCAAGTCCGCTTTGGATATCGTTGGAAACTCGTTGGACAGCGTCAACAAGCACCAGTCGGCGTAAGGCTGCCCGGCTTCGGGCGGCGGCGGCTCGATCCTGAAGAGCTCCTCCTTGTTGAGCAGTCCAGGGCCTGTCTGCCCGTCGCCAGCTTGTGCTTCATGAAGGCCTTCAGCTGCAGAGACCTCCTGAGGTGGTATCGGGCAGTCACCACTGAGGAACCTCTCGAGCACAACCTCCAGAGCCGCCTGCAGAGGAAGGCTGTCCATGGCGGCCGACAAGTGCATCCGGGCGGCCTCGCATGTGAGCGTCGGGAAGATGGCCACGAGGGTCTCTATGGCGTCGTGCAGGTCCTCGGCGGGCGAACGATGCTGCGCCATTGCGGCCTCGCGATGGTCGTCCAGGAGGTCGATGACGGCCGGGGCGGCACGCTCCACGACGTAGACGTCCGGCAGCTCCGGCGGGGTCCCGGACGAGCTCGCGCGTCGTCGCTGGCCGGCCGTCTCGGCGCCGGCGACCTCCATGAGCGCTCGCACGAGGCGCGGCTCGTTGCCACGGCAAGTCTCATTGAGAGCGCCTCCGCCGGGCACCGGCAGCGCCACCGACGTCCGCAACGGCCGCGGGAAGGCCTCCGTCTTCCACGCCGCAAGACTCGCGCTGGTCTCCCGGCGCTCGCTCGCGCCGCCGCGGCGGCCGCAGCCGCCGCCGTGCTCGATTTGGCTTTCGTCTCGTCGCCGCCACCGCCGTTGATATGGTACCTAGCCGTCGATGACGAAGGCTTCTGCCTTCCGCCGCCGCCGCCGCCGCCGCCGCCGCCGCCGCCGCCGCCGCCGCCGCAGGAGGCCTTGGACGAGGGCCGCGGCGGGGAGAGCTCGCCGGAACTGCAGGTAGCGGAAGTCAAGCGGAAGCCGAGCGGCGAACGATCAGCCGACGGTCGACTCCCCGTGGGAGCAGGGAATTCACCGGATTCTTAGTCGGTGGACTCCCATGCAGCCGGGTCGCTAGCGCAGGTGTACCGCATGCGCTTGGCCGTCTCGCTGCAGAGGTCTATGGCCCGCGCGCTGCACCAGCGTGCTGGCAGAGCCCTCGCTGCTGCCTCTGGCTCAGGCCAGGGGACCCGCTTCCAGGAACCCAGTCTCTCTGACCTGAGGCTGCTTAGCAGGGGTTACTGAGTGCTTCGTAGCTGCTTCGTTTCTTTTCTGTGCTTGTTATTAGTGCTTCCCCTGGCCCCTTCTCGTCCTTCGTACAATCTTATTTGGGCTGGCTTTTTCCAGCCCCTATCCTCAATGGGCGGGCCCTTCTTCGATTCTTGGCCGCACTTGCTACTCGTGGTTGCGTCCGTTTCAACAGCTTCTTCTCTCCTCTCAGTGGCTTCACAGCCCTCCCCCTTCGAAGTCCCACTTTCTCTCCTTGGAAAAGGGTAGCTACGCACTCCAGCCGGACATGCGTGTGGAGAAGCCCCTTTCTTGACTGGAGCTAGGGTGGCATGAAGGGGTTGAGGAGGTGATTGGGCATGCAATGGTCTTGCATGCAATCAACAAAAGATACTGGTTGGCAAGGGAGAAAAGTTTTTCCCCATTTTTGGGGGAATGGCTGTGAGGTATGGAGGCGACGGCTGTGAAAGAGAAAGTGGCTCTCCCATAAAGGGGCGAGGCTTGTGAAAGGACAGGCGGAAAAGTATTGACAAGGTCCGAAGGGGCCTGGAAGCAGCAAAAAAGAAAGAAGAACTCTTCCGGTAGAGGGTGATGGCTGTGGAAGAAGAAGCACACAGCGAAGCACACCGCTACGCAAGTGGCTACTGCAAATGGTTGCTCAACCTGTCGCGCTGGCCATTGATGTTGACGGAGCATGTGAGAGTTGAGCGATACCCGCTGCTGAGGCCAGCAAGGTAAGCAGCCCAGCATTGATGCCTCTGGGTTGCTCACTCACGTGTTCTGCATGCGCCTATCAGGCTCGCTCCACCATTCCCAAGCTTTCGCAGTGCAGTTGCGAGCAGGCCGCGCTTTAGCTGTCAATTCTGGCTCTTGCCCTGGTAGTACTCTTCCGGCACGCTACTCTGCATTGCAGCTGCTGGACAGAGCTTGTTGAGGACCCATTTCTAATAGCCACATAAGTAGCTGTGTCGTTTAGCACTTTCCGGCCCCCTTCAACCTTGCCCAGTCTTGTTTGAGCTGGCCTTTCATAGATCTTTGGCCCCAATTAGGAAACAGCTTTGAGACAGTAACCCCGAGCAGCAGCTGCAAGTCAGAGTGGAATGCAGCCAAATAAGTGTCACTATGCTTGAACATCTTCTTCTTCTTCGTGGACCTTAATCAAACAGCGGCCTGCCTGCAAGTGCGCAATGCAGGCAGACGCCTGGGAGCGCTTGTGCAAGACTGTCAGGCGCACTTGGAAAACCTAAGCGAGGTTGCTGCAGCGGGGTTGCTCTCAGTCCCCTCGGCACATCTGACTTCTCATTGCTGCCATGGAGCTACTAAAAGCGCCCAGTTTGCCTGGCCTGTGGCTCCGCTAAGCCTGGCCACGACAAGGCAGCTCTCCTGCTTCTCCTCTCTTTACCTGCTTGTCCTCATCTTCTGTCCAGTACAATCCTTTGGGTTGGCTTCTCACAGCCATTGCCTTACTTGGAAGAGCAATTTTCTTTCCGGCGACTCGTCTTCTGGGCTGGCTAACTGCAGTACCTGCCTTCTATCAAAAAAAGCTGCTCTTCTTCTTCCGACTTGCGGCAACTAACGAGAGGTTTCCAACTGATTATTACCGAGAAAGGTTTGGGAAAGCGCTACTCGGCAGCTTAGGACCTCGTCACAACTTGACGAGCTGGCTGTTCTTGTTCGCTCACAGCCCTCAGCCCCCTAGGATGAGCTTACTTCTCCTGCTGTGCATACACAGCCACATGTCACGATTACACAGCCCAGATGTATGCTGCTTTATGGAGGCTCTGGGCTTTGTCCCTTCTCTGACCCAAGGTTCACTCGCGATTGGCAGGCCTTTGGCAAGTATTTGGCTAGCGATTACAGCCGCATTTGTGGGTCGTTGGCGCCTGGAGAGCCCCGGGCACGAGTACAGCCTCCGCGCCTGGCATCCGGGCGCTCGCTGCGGCGCCATTTGCGGCGCGGGAGGCGGCGACGGGCCGCGCGCAGGCCGCTGGCTCTGGCGACGAGGCCCAGAGCTCCTGCGGCGGCGGCGGTGCCTCCGGCAGAGCCGGCAGGCCGCCGTTGCCGGTCGTCAGCCGGCTCGGCTCGGGGGCGGGCGTTCCAGCCGCCATAGTGTTTAGGATTCCGGGTTTAGGGTTACGCCGGCGGAGGCGGCCTCATGGCCAGCGCCGTGGCGGCGCTGGCGACAGCGCCGTCGCCAGCGGCGCTGTCGGCCAGGCCGTTAGCCATTGCGCCGCCGCCGCTCTTGGCTCTCAGGCTCCGCAGGCGCCTGGACGTGCGCGCCGCCGCGAGGGACCGGCCCGCCGGGCGCGGCCAGGCGCTAGTCCAGGACCCGGCCNGGCGGCGGCGACATCCTCCTGACCGCTGAGGGCCTCGGCAAGTCCTTCGATGGCCTGCGGGACCTGTTCGACGGCCTGGACCTCACCGTCGCGCGCGGCCAGAAGATCGGCCTCCTTGGCCCCAATGGCAGCGGCAAGAGCACCCTCCTCCGCGTGCTCACCGGCCGCGACGCCCCCGACCGCGGCTCCGTCGTGCTGCGCAAGGCCGTCTCCATCGGCTACCTCGCGCAGGTGCCAAGCTCCTCTCACCTGCCCAACTTTCAATCAACTCCAAAGCCCTAGACCAAAACCCTGTCCTGTGATCTTAGTAAGGATTTCAGTGAAGTTGTATCGGCCCAACTCTCGATGTAACCTCCAAAGCCCTGGACCCAGAACCCTGCCTTGTGATTTTCAGAGGATTGTATTGAAGTTGTATCGCTGAGCTGCTGTAACATTCTCTGGTTGTCAAAGAAGATGATTTCATAACAGGAAGGTATTGCATACATTAGAAGGAGGCAGTGAGCACGACCCAGAACCACCAGTCTTGTGATTTACATCACATTGTTGTGAAGTTGTGTCGCTGATTTCTGTGATAACCTCTGGTTGTTACGGAAGATCTGATGTCATATCACTAAGGGATTGCATGCAATTGAAGGAGTCACTGAGCACGACGCGCATCATTGGTGTTGCGTTGTGGGTGGCAGGAGCCGGAGCTGAACTCTGAGCTCTCGGTGCTTGAGGTGGTGCTTGCGGCCGAGACCCCCATCATGGCTGCCGTGCGCGAGTACGAGATGAGCGTCGTAAGGGCGAGCGCCAGGCAAGACCGCGAGGAGGAGCGGATTGCGCAGGCCGCCCTGGACCATATGAACGCCCTCCAGGCGTGGGACGTCGCCAGCGAGGCCGAGAAGGTCCTCCAGATGCTTGGTGTTGGTTTCACTGATCGCAAGGTGCGCTACACTTATGCCCGCTGCTTGCACTGAGCTTGCAGGCAAACATGACAGCCTTTGGAGGGCCTTAGAGGAGCTAAATCCTAAAACCCTCCTCACTTTTCATCTAATTTGGATGCTTATTGCATTAGTCTCCCGTCAACATTGCCCGATTTCAGTAGCATTGGTTAGGAGCAGGAGCAGGAGCCGGAGAATGTAGAGCCTTCCTATTTGAACAAGAGTATTGAATCAGCTTTTGCCTTTAACTGCACCATTTTGTGGATCATCTGGTAGTCCATGCCTTTATCCTCCACTCTTACGGTACAGTATGATATTTTACTACAGCTGACTACAAGTCTTGTACCTCCTCACCTGGAATCAATAGGTGGGGACTCTCAGTGGCGGTCAAAAGAAGCGGGTTGCCATGGCCTCCACGCTCTTGGCAAAGCCGGAGCTTGTTGTGCTGGATGTGAGGCATCTCCCATCCTTCCCACAGGAGAAGAGCGAGAGAAAATCAAGTTGGTCATAAATTGAGATGACGGTGTCAGTGTGGCTGAAAAGACAGCCAGGACTGCTGTGGCATCTTGTGAATCAATGGTAAGACAGTAGCTGAGTTGCTGTACAATCTACTCGGAAAAAGTGACATGGAGCCTGTCATTCTGCAGGAGCCCACAAATCACATGGATGTGCACATGATTGAGTGGATGGAGCGACTCCTCAGTGACCCTGCACTTGCTGTTCTTCTGGTGATGCATCCTCAATCTGAACCAGATGGAGAAGATGGAGTCTTCATATCTATTGCAGCTAATGATCGAGACTAACTCTATACAGAAACCTGTTTTTGTTGAGGTTCGAGGCACATGAAGTGAGCAAGTTAGCTGGTGTAACGGGCAGCTGATAACTGCCCGTTCCATGCTGATTTAGCACATGATGATTTAGCACTAACATGGCTTCCTCAAGCTTCCCGCAGGTAACACACGACCGCTATTTCCTAGACAAGGTGTGCAACGAGATGGTGGAGCTGGACAAAGGAAAGGCCTTTCGGCACACCGGCAACTACAGCTGCTTCCTGGCGAACCGGGGGCAGCGGCTGGCAGACGAGGAGGCCGCCATTGGACGAGCCGAGACTGTCCTGAGGAAAGAGGCAGAGTGGATGAGAAGGCAACCCAAGGTACGCGTTCCGGAAAGCATGTATAGCCCTGTACATTCTCAATTGTTCAGTTATGTAGGTGATGCATGATGAGCGCGGTCCTTGTGATGCCCAATTTCAGATGCCTACCATGAAGCAGGGGGGTTAGCTTTCAAGTTCAGATTTATACTGAGCTCTGAGGTTGTTAATGGCTTCCAGATTTTCTCTTCTCGCACGTAAATTGCATGATAGTAGTGCATGGTATCGCTATTGAGTTTCTCTACGGCCAGACGATTTTATATTGCCAGCTCCATAATTGTGGCACTGTTTGTACAGGCCAGGAGCACCAAAAGCAGGTCAAGAATTGAACGTTTTCATACTCTGACCCAACAAGCGGACAGGGGCAGAAAGGCAGAGGACCTCCAGATGGAATTGGGAGAAGCAAGGCTTGGTACCAAGGTGCTGGCTTTGAAGAACGCCACAGCAAAACGGGGTGACAAGACCATATTTCAATCATTCAGGTGAGTGGCGGGTGGTGACACTGTTCCGAACCTTCATACCTGACTGAATGTTGCCCGCTACAGGACTTTGAGCTTGGCTTTTCCCAGTGTCAAATTTCTGCCTAGGTCGTTCATGAAACAAGCAGCAATTATGAATGGTTGGCATGCATTTGCATGGCAACAGTCACGAATTTGGTAAGGGGGAGCGTGTAGGGGTGGTTGGGCGGAACGGCGTTGGCAAGTCCACGGTCAGTCTAATCCACTTCTACATGCTAAAGTATCTTCTGCGCCCTTCAGCTCTATACCTCTGTGATAATCTGGCAGCACTGAGGTTGACATATGATATATAAGCCTGATTGCAAGCCCTTGTGATTCACAAAGAGCTGCAGCACGATTGATACTAACAGGATGGCAATACACTGTGCAGTTCTTGGAGGCCCTTGCAGGGGAGTTGCCCTTGGAGCAAGGGCAACGTGATCCCGGCGAGACACTGGTATGTGCTAAAGACTCGCCAGGCCTTGTTTCAAGAGTGAGCAATAGCCAGTGGGTGAAAGGCTCCAGCACTGGCAGCTTGATTGAACGGCTTCACTGCACCATCTAGGCTCCATCCTGCTAGATATCGATTGGCATTACGAGAGTTGGGACTCATGGCAAAAGAAATGTTATCCAACAATCGTATTTGGAAACAATGATTGGTAGATACTGGTGTTGTTACTGCACAAGCTATGGATTGGGGTTTTAAGTCTTATATAAGAAAGGAAGGGTGCCATGTATTAGTAAGTTATTAGGTACTTGACGCACTTTATTACCCTGCAGGCTCTTGCCTTCTACAAGCAGCAGACTCCTGCCATCCCCGACGACATGAGGGTTATTGACTATGCCAGACAGTTTGGAGAGACTGTAGCAATTGGGAAAGAGGCAAGTGGGGGGTTCCAGGGCGCTGGTTCCCATGAGAAGGAGACTGTGACAGCAGTCAGCTTGTTGGAGCGGTTTGGCTTCTCTCGCAGCAAGCAGTACGACTTGTGAGACCCCCAACAGCCCCTTGAGCTCGCGCCATTTGCTGTATTCCTCAGGATCATGCAGAAGTGCAATTATGTCAAATTTCAGTATCTAAGAGATGAGCAGGGAGTTCAGAAAATATTTTGCAGGCCTTTTCAGACTTGGGCCTTTCATCACATCTCTTTTGTGTGTGCATGGCATCAGTGCAAGCAAGCTCAGCGGAGGAGAGAGAAGGCGGCTCTATCTTGCCACGCTTTTGATGCAGAGGCCGAACTTCCTCCTGCTGGACGAGCCCACCAATGACCTGGATCTTTCCACTATTGAGGTACAGTGTGCTTAAGTCTTTCACCTTGCACAGTCTCAAAAGAAAGTGCGTGTACATCAAGGCTGTAACATGACCTCACGGTGTACAAGTCTGCTCTTGGCATGTCTACCTGCTGGGCACCTGATGTTATCAGATTTGTTACCTGTCATTCATCTTGAGGACTCCATTGATTGCACGGTGTTGTAAGGTTTACCTTGGCATGTTCACTTGTTCTACACCAACTGTCATTAGGCTGTATATCAATTCTTCATCTATCAGACCGAGTTTCTTGCCATCCTCAGTTGCTGAAATGACAAGAAGCTGGCTATTCTCTATATTCTTCACAGGCGATGGGTGTCTCTTAAATGTTGCTGATGCAATCGTGCCTGGCAATGACTAGGCCTTGGAGTCCTTCCTTGAGGCTTTTGAGGGGTGCATTGTGGTAGTGTCCCATGACCGTGCATTTATGGACAATGTGACGTCAAGACATTTTGTCTTGGAGGGCAACGCGAGCATACAGCTGTATGATGGGTCGTACACGGAGTATGTTGAAGATGCCATGAAGCGGGATAAGGAGGCCAAGAGAGAAAGCAAGAGGCAGCCAGCAAGTATGGCATGCAGCACCAATGGATACCTGGATCTCTGGTCTCAGACTTTGATACTATACTTATTGGAATTATGGCAAGTATTAGTCTCTATCAATACGTTAGCACTCATCAGCCGCAAGCACTGCTAATTGCTGTGCATAGATCATGACACACCTTCTTGCAGATGGTCAAGGACGTGTAGCTGCTCCGAGTGCTCAAGTTGCTAGTCAAGCAAGTACCGTAGCCAAAGTGAAGAAGGCAAGTGGGGAGAGAAGATTGTCCTACATGGAGAAGAAAGAGTATGAGGTACTTGACGTTCTACACTCTGGCTCTGTATGGATGTTAAAGCATTCAGCTAAGTAGTCGTACTTGTCTCCATCTTGTAGCAAGATCCTGTTATCAGGATGGAATCCAGTACAACCTTTGCTTATGAGCTTTGCAAATGTTTGAGATACAGGGATTGGAGAAGGAGATTGAAAGACTTGGACGCCACAAGGTGAAGCTAGAGCAGGAACTTGAGGTCAATACAGCAGACTACGAGAAGCTGAGCTCGCTTGGGCAGAAGATAGCAGTTGTCATGGCTGACATTGACAAGAAGGTGCGTCTGATGGATGCGTCAAATGGTTCAAGCATGTCATTCCTGACATATCATCTATGACATAAGCCACTGGGTGTGCCGAGCAGAGAGGATTTTAGTCCTGCTTGCCACGAGCTTCAGATAGGAGTTGTGTTGGCATTGCCTAGTACTTGTGCCATGGTCCTTTGCTCGTAAGAGCCCCAACATCTACGTTCACAATCCCTCAGCATCCTCGATGCTGAGTGGATAGTACTTTGGTGCTTTATTTGCTTCCTGTAGTGTCTGTTAACAATGCAATATGACATGATACTATACAAATTAATTTGCTTTGCAGACGGAACGGTGGTTGGAGCTTGCGGAGATAGCGGAAGCTTGAGAGTGAGCACAACTTGGACAGAATGGCGCTGCTTGGACATGACTTGCAGCTGGACATTGAGAGGCAAGCTTAAGGTCAAGCAGGTGACAGGTTGGTGCATAATTGGCCCTGCAACTTTTTCAGCATGTGTTCCAGCCCAGCATGCTAAGCCTCCCTTCTGTTACCTCCCTTCTAATATCTGCCTCATCCAGAATTATGACATGTCAAGTACATACCTTCAAAAGTGTATCCACAGTCAGTGTAAAGCGATTCTTAAACATGTGCTGGGCATTGTCCAAGTGATTTATGATTACCTTGCTAAGAAGGCATAAGAGATGCTAGTCAGCACCTCAATTGTCATGGTTAGTCAAGTGCACCCGCTCTAACTCAAGACTACTGGCCTGCTTTGTAGTACACAGGTTGCCCTCTAACTGGTAGGCTTGTTTGAAGTGTCCTTGGTGGGTGTATACTGCACCCACAAAGGTGCAGTATAGTGCGCTGAAGGGTAGGCCTCAAACTTGCATTCCTGATGCTCTGCACTGCGTTGTTGGCCATCCTTTTATATGTCAGGAAGCCCCGCAGGACAGGCAGCCGCATTGGTGCAAGGCCTCCAAGATCAGGCATTGTGGAGACATTGGAGTCCTCCACTTGTGCAAGAGTGCTGGATGGCAACAAGCTCGCCACGAAAGCCTGGTCTCATGTGCTATATGGCCTCCACAGAATGTCTACATCTTGGCTACCACCTGCCTGACTCCGTCAGCTGGGCCTCAACATGGCATCCATAGAATTTGAAGCCTGAAAGCCCATCATGGCAGAAGCCCTGAAGCCTGACCAATCCTGGCCCTTCTCTGTGCCTTTAAGCTCTGGCGCTGCATGATTGACCGGCTGGTCGAGCTCCTGAAGCTGCCTCGGATGTTGCGCGACACAATCCTCTTATCTCTAGCACAGCCGTTAAGTGACGGATTACTGAGCAGCCCTCGGTCCCCAAGGCTTCACATAAGCGTCCTTCTGCCACATGGCTAGTCTTCACTGCCGCTTTGTAGCTTCAGCAAGACATTTGTCCAAGTAGCAAAAATAGAAGGCCTTGGCAGTCCCCTTCTCAACAAAGACAACGATCTTCAAGCAATTACAGTCTCGCTTTTACAAGCCTCAAAGAGTACAAGTGACAAGTGAGTATCAGTAGTGAGGAGAGTTGCTCCTCTCTATCCTTGTCTTATTGTCATGCTCCTTCCTGAAGGCAGGCGCCAAAGGCAGCAGCCTGCTCTCACTTTCCCTACCCAACCTCATCGTAGCTTCGTCAGCCAGCTTCTTACAAGTATGGCACAAGACAATACTCCGCTCTTGCATTGCACTTGCAACTTGGATAATATCAGTCCACCTGCAATGTGGGCAAGTGCTTCAGTTCCAACATTGAGTTTTATGAGCATAAATCTTACGGAGGCGAGGGATAAGATAATGGCAGGCATTGGCTCACCCCACCAGAGAAATTACTGCACATGCAAATGTCAGCTCATCTCCAGAATCTACGATGTGATGAAGCCTACCAGCTGGATGTGACAGCTATACAAGAGAGCTCAGCGGCCGTTAGACGACTACACTGAAGACATGGTCTGGAAATTATATGTACTTGAGGCGAGAGAACCTACCGCTCTGCTTCGTGAAAGGCCTGCATGAGCCACTTATAGCTTGATGCATTGGGCAAGAGCCCGTCCTTCCACATGTGCCCCATGATGCCCGATGCCTCTTGATACTTCCCTGTCACCGCATACCTGCAGCAGAAATATGTTGACGGCTTCAGCAATGCTCTATGAGACCCAAGTGTGAGTTCATGGTATGATTGGAAGCCAGCTCTGCTAAATGAAGAAAGAATCTAAAGAGCGATAACATGTAAACAGTATTGGTTCTGAAGTAAAGTCAAGGAACACGAAAGCTTACGCCTGGAGCAGAGAGTCATAGTTGCCTGCTGTCAGCTTCAGTCCTCCGGCTCTAACCAATTTGAAGATCTTAAGGGTCTTTGCTACATCTCCATGTGAAGCGTACGACTTTGCCAGCAGCGCATACGTGGTGGCATTGATTGGCATGCCCCTGGTCTTCATGGTGCCGACCACCTCCTGCATGTCAATCGCTCACGGGCCTTAAATCTCGGTTGCAGAATGTGACTAGTAAGAGAAAAAGTTCCGCTGAGATTACAATTATCTTACTCTTTGCTCATGCCAAGACATGACAATGCACTTCAAGGGCATCCTCATCATGTTACCTTATTGCAACCTCTCCTGCACACCAATGCAATCTAACAAGCACATTAACCATCAGCCAAGTCAAGTCATATCCACAGCGGTGAGGAAGAGACTGCAATCACAGTATCTTACCTTGCACTTGGCTGAGTTGCCAGCGGCACTGTGGGCTTCGAGGAGGGCAGTGAGCGAGGCCCCATCTGGCTGCATGCTGTCCCCGTCCATTCTTCTTATCAAGTCCTCAGCCTTTTCAGACAGGCCTGCCTGTCACGTGAGCAATGGATTTTGAGAGGGGCAACAATGAGCAAAGCGCAGGCCACCAGACCTTGTTAACCAGGACTATCACATGCTGTTTGCTGTACACTTGATACGTGTTATACGCAAGCACCTAATGATCATGTGATGCTGCGTTCCAAGCTGAATATACGCCAGACGCACGCATCACGAAGTGAATGCACAGCTTAAGAGAAGAGTAAGTTGTGCATCCTTCCATATGTTCCACTGCAATACTGTGTGCAATGCAGTGACGAGCTTCTACAAAGTTGGTTCAAGACGAGTGGAGGTGAATGAGGGTTAACCTTGCCATAGACCTCCAGCAAGGAGTTGTACATCTCTAGACTGGGGAAGAACCCGCGCTCTGCAGCCTGCTTCACGACCTCCTCCACGTCCTGCCATTGCTCATCGCGCCCGTAAGCAGCGACGAGATTCCGGAAGGTTGTCTTATTGGGTTCCAGGCCCCCCCGGAGCATTTTGTTGTAGCATGCCACCGCAGCCCGTCTTTGACCGCCCCGCGAGAGCGCGTTGATGAGCAGGTTGAATGTGGAGACTGTGGGTGGGTACCCTGCCGTCTGCATCTCCTCAAAGACGAGTAACGCCATCTCATGGTCTCCTGCCTGGAAGCAAGAGCCATGAGAGAACGAGAAGAAAACAGGGCAACGTGATGAGATTAGGGGTTTATCACCTAGGCCTTCAGTCTGAATTCTTGCTTAAGGTCATCATGTCAAAGTTCGTGTGCTAACAGTTCTAGCCTTACCACCTTTGACTCCAAAGTACTGCAGCAAGCTCATTGATTGTGCATCCACTGTGGAAGTTGAGAACTAGGAAACTAGATGCCTGCCAAGGACCAAAAAGCACTTACATGGTGCCAAACAAGTTGCTTTGCACTGATTATACGATACAGAGGTGCTCTGCAAGAACTTGATCGAGGATGACATTGGGTCAAGGACAGAGGTGAAGCACAAGGGTGTGGAGCCAGGGCAGAGGCCTAGCTACCTTGGCCAAAATGTCGAGGAGAGTGGAATAAATCATGGCGTCAGCGCGGCAGCCCTCCTGCTGCATTGTCCTCAAGATATTCAGAGCCTTCTTCGTCAGCCCATCCCGCCCATACGCCTTGATCATCGCGCTGTACGTCCACGCGTTCGGCATGAAGCTGCATATGTGTGGACTTGGACAAGGGTTGTCAAGACCCTGCGCGCAAATGTCTGCATTGCATGAAAGCATCGCCTTGTCCTGCATGCATTCAGATGGTGCTGACAAACTCAATCGCAGGGTCTGGGAATGAAGACTAGGCCATAGCTCCCACATGATTACTGGAAAGTCTTCAAGTCTGAGCAACATTGCAGGAACTCCACCCAGTACAAGACACTATTTGAAGGTCAGCTAACCCGGTCTAATAAACCAGGCTAAATTGCATGCATAATATTGAGACCCAAAGTAGCAAAGCCTGTCTGTCCTTCTCTAGCCCTTGCCGGTGGAGCCTACCAAAATGCTCCTCAAGAGAATTTACCCTTTGTGGCGGAGCTCGTTGAGCGTCTGCTGGGCCATGTCCCAGAGTCCGAGGCGGGCAAACGACTCAAGCAAGGCGTTGTAAGCCTTAAGATCCGGTTGGTGGCCTGCAGCCTGCATCTCCGCGAACATCTCCTGGGCGCCCGCCGGGTGGCCCTCGCGCGCGTATGCACTCAGCATCGTGCTATACAGGATCATGTCAGCTTGCAAGCCATCACACCTGCAGAGGAGAGAGAGCATTGGAGAAGCGGAAGTGAGGAGTCAGGAGGAGACGACAAGGAGGCGAGAGGGAGCAGGTGTGCCATGAGGGAGCGACCTGTTCCTAAGAACCTGAACGCAATCAAAGGACCCATTACTCATTGCTGTAAGTTATTAACTTCTGTAACATGTAACAAAAAGGCCGTGACTAAGCCGTGAGTAGCGGACCGCATGCCGTCGAAGATGGCGCGGATCTGCTCCAACGGCATGCCGCCCTTGGCGCACGCGTGGATGACGGAGCCATAGAGGATCGTGTCGGGCTGCACGCCCTCTCCCTTCATCTTGTCCAGCAGAGCCAGCGCCTCCTTGTACTGCCCGCACCGTGCATAACTGCAAATGGGCAGGACCCAGAGTACTATTCAAGGGGACTCAGAGAAGTAGGACCTAGTAGCTAAACAGAACGCATGGCATTAGAAATTGTCAATCATCCTCTCGGCAATCAAGGCCCTTCCTTGTGCGAGGATGGAGTAGTGACGACAGAGTCGACAATCTGCACAGCACTTGTTATCTTGGACTTGCAGCAGATGACCAAGCAAGTAATCTGGTAATAATCTGATAGAAACAAAGTCCTCAATGCAGGAGCTTACTGAGCATTACGTGCACGGCCGAATTGAGAAACTTGGCACAGCGAACTTGGTGACTGATACTGGTTCTGATGGTTCCATAGTATGACCATGCGGCTGCGGGAGCAGCCTGCTAGATGCAGCGCTCACCTGCTGATGACGGCACTGTACACGAAGAGGTCGATGTACACCCCAGAGCGCTGCATGCGGTGGAACAGGTCTTCTGTGAGGGCGACATCGCCAGCGCGGCCCGCCAGGCTGATGGCCTGCGTCCACAGCCGCATGTCTGCCTGGCGGCTCCCCTGCTCCTGCAATCAGGGACTTGCAAGCGGGACACACAGTTGACTTCGTTTGGAGTGCCTTAGACAGCACCAATATATAAGCGTAGCATCTTCTGCAGTAGAGGGCCCAGTTTCAGCTTCTGATTAAGATTCGGATTCAGACTCAGCCCAGATTCTAGGCTGCTTGTGGTGTCTGGGTATAGGAAGCCATTGATATGAACCAAGTATGTTTGTGCTATCATTAAAGGCTTCTGACAGGCCGAAAGTCAGAGCAAGCTCACAAATGCAGGTTGTCACTGTCAAAAGGATATGGGGGGGTGTAAGAGTACAGTCGTGAGTTGTGGCAGGCCTTGATGCGTAGAGGGGTCCAGGGTGTGGAGCTCAGCTGACCTGCAGCCACAGAAAGGCGCGGCAAGCCAGCACGTGGCCGCGGTCCTCGGCTACGCGCCTGAGCGCCAGTGACCAGGCCGCCATGGGCGCACCCTGGAAGCCCGCAAGCGTGGCGTCCAAGGGGCCATCAATGGGCGTGTTTGCCAACGCAAGAAGGATCCGGTTCGCCTGGTCTGCCGCTGAACCTGCGCTGCCGCTGCCACGACGAGTGAGCAGTTTGGACATGGCTTCTATGAATATGTATATAACGTAAATGCAGTGGCACTTGGCGACTGCACTTTGTATGATCAATTTGCAAAGCTGGAAGGTGATGATTGTCAGGGTAAAGGCTAAGTCCAAGTTTAGGGTTGACAATCAGGGTTGTATTCTGGACTATAGAATCCTGAGCTGCACAAGATTGACTACCCAGGTGATATGAGCCGGCAGGGGTGCTGCTAATGCGCACCCAAGATCCTAATCTCCAACCCTAATTTTGGAGCTAAACCCCAAACCCAAGACCACAGCTGAGGCGGTGGCGGACCTGGCCCGGCGCTCTCCCGCAACGTGCCTCTGCCATGGCCATGACCACGGCGGGCTCCTCCGGCCTCCTTAGGCTTGCCAGGTGACTGGCGCTGGGATTGACTACCACCTCCACTACTGCTGCCACGACGCTCGCCGCCAGAGCTACCGCCACGGCCATTGCTACTGCTGTGACGGCCGCCCTCTTGCTGCGCAGCCCGTCCAGCCGGCGGCAAGGAGACCCTTGCCGAGCTTGGTGGGCGCGTCCCAGCGGCCATGGCTGTCGACCGAGAACGCAGGACCCAATTGTGGAGCTGCAGACCCATTGTCTTGTTGCGGCTCAGGAGCTCCGCCATGGTTGTGCTAGCGGCGTGGACGCCCCAATGAACGTCACGCCAGGGCGGCGCTGAGCCCCGGAATGTCAGCAGCCACCAGAAGGCTCAAGCTACACCATGGCCGCCGCTGCGGGCGCTGGCGCCGCTCGCCTGTGGCAAGCTCCTCATCCGCCATTCCTCCTCCCCTCCTCTCTCTCTCTCTCTCTCTCTCTCTCTCTCTCTCTCTCTCTCTTTCTTTCCCTCCTTCTGTCTCTCTCTGTCCCATCTCTCTCTGTCTTTCGCATCCTTATCTTTTTTTTGGTCACTCTACCT
>WELB01000125.1:126345-147260 GCA_009602725.1 Spirogloea muscicola
GGCAGCTGCCGCCGCGGCCCTCGGGTGACGGCGGCGGGCGGGCGCGACGCGCGGCGCGGCGGCCTCGCCGGTGCTCGCTCATGACGCCTGACACGATCCTCGACGCCGTCGTCCTGCAGCTCAACCCCACGCGCACCAAGTGAGATATCCGCGCCCCGCAGTGCGGCGTCAGGCGCCAGCGGCTCGCTCTGTCGTTTGCACGAACGAGCTATTGCCGCTGTCCCACCATTCCGGCGTCTGGTCCAAGGCGAGACGGCTCATGGGTGTCAGGAGCTCGTGGCTCATGCCCCGGATGCATGCCCATTCGACAACGGAAGTGATCGCCTGCGAATGCTGGTTCTGCTGGATGCGTTCGCTGGCTCCGGGCTCAGCTTGCAGTGTCCCAGCTCTATGCTGGATGGGGCTGCTAGCATTGCCACCAGCTTGTAGTCGTGGCCACTTCATTTACGTGTGGCTCCATTGCAATGCGTGTCAAAGTCGCCTCTGCTGGGACTGAGGCTGAGGAGGTTTACTTGGCAAGTCGCCTTAACCGCGCCTGACTTATTGTACATCTTTGCTCTAACCCCGTTTCTCGGTTGAGCTGTGTGCAGATGTGACCTTCTGGTATCTGCCAGGGGTGTTACAGATAAGATTGGCAATGGGCTCCTGAAGACGTTTGTCTCGCACATCAAGGCTGCCGAGGTGCAAGCCGGCAGCGGCTCGTACACCATCCGGTTGGAGCCTGGGAAGCACAACAGCGCGGGCTTTGAGCCCTCAAGACCGGCTGGTGGGGGGGCCAGCCTCTCGTGGTTCACAAAAGGAACGGTGGAGAGGTTGGCGAACTTAGCTGACCACAACTTGTCGGACATCTTGCTTCAAGTCCAAAACCATGAATTTTTGCAGCTCGCAGGTTGCAGCCTCTTCCTTGAACAGCTGTAGACCAGACCATGATAGCTGCTGTGTGAGGGGCTTGTAACAGGAACCAATCTGTCTAAGCATAGAGCAGCTCAGATAGACTGATCTTGTCCTCTTTCTTCAGGGTTTTCAAGTATGTCAGCTCACCAGAAGTGCTGGAGCGAGCTGGCGAGATTGATGATGAGCTCCTAGGACTGGAAGACAGTCTCCAGGATGACGAATCCCTGGAGTTGTACAAGGTAGACAAGCCTGCCTCAGAGATCCTCCTCACTGTATCACTTTCTCACTTGCTTGCAGGAGGTGCTCTAGTCCTGAGTGCGTAGCACGCAAAGAGCCTCATTGCTTCCCCCAAGGCCGTGTTAGCATTTTCTGACTATATGTAAGGAACCGCAGAGTAACTCTCGGAGTCCCCCTGCACGACCTGGCTCACCCTCATTGAGACAACCAAAGGTGGGGACTTACTGCTTGCCTTTGGTTGCATGGTGCAGCTTAACTGCATCAATTTCTATTAATGCGCACCACCTGCTTAGTTTTCCATTCCTTTTGCATTCCTTTGCATACATCGAGGTGGTCATCCCTTCGGACAATTTCCTCATGTTGATCAATTGTTGGCAGGGTTTATCACATAATGGTGGCACTCGTGAGAACGGTGATGGTGATGGCCAGCTCTCTCAGTGAGCACTTGACTGCCCTTCACAACCTACAAAGCTGCACATAGACATCCAGTGCCCCAGGGCAGGTGCAATGATAGTCCTGCTGTAGATTTGATGTCAATCACACAGCAGGAGAGCCACACACTATATCAGATTGTGAGCGGGAGTCTCTGATTGTTTTGCAACAGAAAGCCAGGCTCTCTTCAGGGCTGAATACAGATGGTTATTTCATAAATGCAGAAAAAGGCGCACTGCCCTTGAGAGGCGAATCAAAGAGCTGCAGAGGGAGCAGGTGGTGGTCCTTGCAAGGGCCTGTGCTGCTGGATTTGATTCTAATCAGATGGCCAATCTAGCGGCATTTGCGAACTGCTTTGAAGCCAAGCGACTCTGGTTAGTATGCCTCTGCTCTTGCAGCTACCAACTGCGGAGTTGTCCACCTTGAGAGAGGAAGACGATGCGAGGTTGTCTTTCCTGCGGTCAAGTTCGAGGCAACTTCCACTGAGACTATGATTTCGTCTAATTGAATAACCTATGTGGTACTGGAGTTCTTATTATCATGTCAAGCAATGCAGTAATCTATGCATTCAAATTGTCTCATCTACTCATCAGCTCTGCATGTTGTGATAGGCTGTCTGCTAAACTACTCGCTTTCTTGTTTGCGCAGGGACTCATCAAAGCGCTTCACAGCTCTAGCCAGGCGAAGGGAGACGCTACTCCTGGGAGGTGATCCAGGCCCAAAGCTGAGTCGCTTGACAAGGCAGGCCAGCTTTGCGAGCAGCACGGGTAGCCTCAGCGACGAAGCTGATCTAAGTGGCGGAAGGAGCCCTCAGGGTGCCGGAGACACCTTCGCTGCCATGAACAGGCCAGCCTCGCCAAGGGGCGCAGACATTGCTCGGGTGATGAGTCCCCGGGCTGGAGCCAGGAGCCAGAAGAGCGAGGAGGGAAGGTACGGGAGCCCCGGGCTCCACCGGACGTGGTTCCAGGCCGAGCAGGGCCCTGTGAGCCCTTACGCAGAGTCTGAGATGAGCAGCGCCTTCAACGATGGCGCCTCGGAGGGCGTCGGCGAGACTCTGAAGTACCAGTCTGGAGTGGACGTCGCTGCGGCGACGGAGGCAGCCTTCTCCCCAAAGCACGTGCTCTCTGAGGAGGACCAGAATGGGTCATCCCAGCTGCTGCGCCGCAGGGCCAGCCTCCAGCAGCGGAATGCTGCGCAGGTTGATGCCCTCGCTAAAGTCGGGCGTGATTCACCACACTTGACTCCAGAGCTGCTGCAGCTGCCCAAGCTTGAGCAGGGACCGAAAGCGGGGGGCCTGAAGGACTTCCTGGGCACGCTGCAGAACCGCTGGGAGAAGCCCAAAGGCTGGGGCCTCGCGCGCAGCGCATCGCAGGTCTTGGCGGGCGAGACCCATCCCAGCTCGCTGAGCTCCCGCACCAGGAGTGGCGACCCAGATGCTGATGGGGTTTTCCCAGACTCGCCACTGCCAAGGAGGACGGTCAAGCTTGCATCAGGGCTCGGGCCGGAGAGCCCGCGGGTGAAGGTGATCCGTCTCCCTCCACCGCGGAGCTTGTCCCCGGCGGCAAAGGATCGGTTGTCATCAGATGAGAGGAGGCCGCCGCCAAGCCAGGAGTACCTGGACTATGAAGCCAGACGAGCAGGCAAGCTGTCCAGAAGGGTGAGCGATCCAGGTATAGCATTGAAGCGGCAGGACAGCTTCGAGGAGGCTCAGTGGGACTCGGCAAGAGACGAGGTCATGCCTGTGGAGCCCAGCTACCCGTCCTCCAACTCTGGAGATAGCACCGAGAACCAGGGCGGAGGCAAGGACAGGAATGGCGAGCTGCTCTCTCCGACCGACACGCCGACGGAGAGCCTGTCGCCACGCCTGGAGTTCCTGGAGAAGAGCAGCGTGGAGGCTCACGGCAGCCCGGTGGCGGACCAGTACGCGCTGGACCTGTCGCAGTCGCCGTCGCCAGAGAGCAGCATGCTGCGAGAGAAATACCTCACGACGGAGGCGGCCAGAGAGCTGGTCGCTCAGAGCCTGTCGCAGTGGCTGCCCACCAAGGATGAAGTTCGGGACACGGCGCCTCTGCCAGCTGCTTCAGCGGTGCCCACAAACCACGTCACACTTGGCCAGCCAGTAGGTGGCTTACCACCGTGGACGCACACTGCCATGCCTGCAGTCGGTGGCTGGGCTGGCGCGGCCCAGTGGCAGCAGCAGCAGATGCTGCCCCAGTGGCAGACACCTGCCATGCCGCCGTGGCAACAGGGGCAGCCGCCAGGGCCAGGGCCTTGGCCTCCGTACAGCAGTTGGTATCCTCCGCAGGCGCCAGGCAGCATGCCGCCTTCTGCCGCCCCCGTGTGGCATCCAGAGAGCAACTCCTGGCAGCCGGCGCCGCCGCTGCCGCCTCCACCGCCTGCCTCTCAGCTTCCTCCCAGTGTGCAGACCGATGCAAATTCAGCCACTTCAGAGCCTGTTGCTGACAAGCAGCGGCGATTGACACCATTGGAGATGGCACTTGCCACTCTACCTCCTAGCCGGCGGGGTGTCATAAGAGATAGAGACATTGAGACTGAGCCCAAGATGGAGTCGGAGGAGGAGCCGAAGCTGGAGCAAGAGCCGAAGCCAAAAGCAGAACCTGAGCCACAGCCGGAGCCGGAGCCCACCGCCCCCTTGTCTCCCGAGCAGCTTGAGGAAGCCAGGAAGTTCAGCGAAGCCATGGTCAAGCTGGAGCAAGCCGTGCTAGGCTTCTCGAGCAAGCCAGTCGCTGCCAGCAAACCTGATCAAGGGGGTGGTGGTTTCCTGCTGCCGCCAGAGGTGGAAGCCCTTGCTGCCGTGGTTGCCAAGGAGGTCCCACTCGACGAGGTCATGGTGGATGCAGCCGCAGAAGGGAACCTTTGGTTGTCCTCCCACAGACAAGGCAGCGCCGGCAGGCCTCGAGATGCCTCTCTTTTCATGGGGGAGGTGGACAGCTGCCAGCCGACCGCAGTCGTGGCCACTGATACCACGTTGCTTACTCCAGAGGCTTCAGGTGCAGGGCTGACGATCGACATGGATGATGGCATGTGGGCTGCTCCCAGGAGGAGCTCGTCTCCTTGTGGCGCCAAGTCTTCACAGGGAGGCGGAGGCTTTGTGCTCGAAGAGATGACTGCTGTGCAGGACACGTGGAGTCCTGTGCCAGTAGTGGCTCAGCCCCCTGTTCCAGATGCTGACATGACAGGAATATTTAGCGATGCTCCCAGGAGGGTCTCTGCTGGCAAGGTGGCCAATGCTGTCGTGTCTTTCAATCTGGAGGAGATGCAGGGGGGCCTCAGCCCACTGAAAACGGAGCCTCCAACTCATGCTGGCGACAGTGACTACCTCCATGGTGTGTCAGTTGGTGATGCAGCTAGCCGTCCCAATGTGCATGAGAGTAGCTTCATCCTGGCTGATGCAGAACTAAACATAGACAAGGAGCGAAGAGAAGTGACCAAGCCTCAGCTGGTTGCTGAGGAGGAACATTTTTTCAAATCATCTCACTCCGGGAGAGTGGGTAAGGCTGATAGAGGGGCAGTGCATGCGATGGAGTTGAGCCAGAATGGTCAGATACTGGACAAGGAGCAGGAAGGAGCAGCAGAGCATCAGCAGACCCTTGAAGAAGAGGAGCATTATCTTCAAGCATCTCAGATCAGGAGGACTGGGCGACACGATGTGGATGCGGTGCATGCAGTGGAGCTGAGCAAGAGTGCTGAGATACAGGACGAGGAGCAGGAAGCAGCGGCAGGAGTGGTGGACGAACTGGAGCTGCAGGAGCTTTCTGAGGTTGCTTCAGATACATCTGCGTGGTCGAATGTGGTTGTCGATCCAATTGTGGCATCTGCACAGAGGCGCGCCGAAGAGAGGCTGAAAGCAAGGAGGCAGGCTGAGGCCAAAAAACAGGTAACTTTCATCGCTGCTCATCAAGGTTGATAAGCTGCCTGCATTGTTGTGATAACGAGTAGTCACTTAAGCTACTTATTAGCCTATCAATCATCAGTGCCTCTCAAGCTTGTTCCTTGCAACTATTTTTGGAAGCCAGTGCCAAGATTATGCTTATCGCAAAGGGCAAGTGTTGCCTGCTTGATTAACCTGTTAACACATAGAAGTATCTCAGTTAACACATAGAAGTATCTCATCAATCATTGTTGTTGAGCTTGACAGGAAGAGGAGGCGAAGAAGAAGGAGGCTGCCAGAAGCCAGAGGTTGCAGCGGATCTCGAGCAAGCTGGAGGCTGCCGGTGCTGCCGTGCCCACTCGAGCTGCGCCTGCTGCAGCTCGGAGCGCAGCTCGCAGCACAGCTGCTCCTGCTAGCACGGCGCGCTCAACAGGCAGAGCGCAGACGTCGACCAAGGACTTGGGCACCAACAGGAGCGCTGCTCCGGCCGCATCAACAGATTCGATGGCCAGGAGCGGAGCCGTGGCTCTGGCAAGCCCGTCCAGTGTCTTAGGCAACAGGCCGCTGCTGGCGAGGACAACCTCAGTGCCTGCGAGCTCCCAGGCCATGCCGAGAGCTGGCAGGTCGACCGAGCGCGTGCAGGCTGCTCCTGCAAGGAGCCGTAGCCCTGCTGTGGGTAGGCAGTCCAGCCTGCCCGCAGCCCCGCCCAGTCCCACCATGCCAGCTTCACCGAGAGCGACATCGAGCAGGACTACTGGGCCAGCCGCCGCCAGGGGACCCAGCCCAACTCGGACTGCAGCTGCGCCAGCTGCGAAGCCAAGGGGCGCATCACCCAGCGCGGCGAGGCCAGTGCCAGCCAGCAGCAGCCCGTCGTCAACCAGGCTGGCCCCTCCTAGTCCAGGCCGAGCTGCGGTTGTCAGAGCGAGCTCGTCGACGGCCCGTCCGGGGCAGCCAAGCCCTGCCAGGGAGAGGACCTTCCTGCAGAAGGGCGGCGGCATTGGCGGTTCAGGGGGGGGCCTGCAGCGAGGTGCGCCCTCTGGATCGACTGTGTCGAGTGCTTCCAGCTCAAGGGGGACCGAAGCTGCCAAGGCCTTGGAAAAGGGGTGGAACGGCTTGTCGTCCCCGAGATCGGCTGCGAGCAAGGCGACGAGCGCCGTCCAGAAGAGGTCTCCGCCCGCTGCATCAGACAAGACCAGTACGGCGGCGCCTGTGAAGAAGCCCTCGCAGCCTTCATCTGCCGAACGGCAGCCCGGCGGCAGGAGCTACGGAGCCACAATGTCGCTGATGATGTCGATGCCGAATGACGGGAAGAGTGCCCAAGCAGGGCGGAGCAGACCAGCTGCCACGACGGAGTCCTCGAGCTTGAAGAAGATAATGAGTCTGGGGATGAGCTAGGAGCCCAAGCGAAGGTTAGACTGCAGCTGATGCATAATTGTGATCATTGGCTATGTGCCCTCTGTCACTTCCAAATATCTCACAGACCTTAGTAGCTGAAGCTAAGGCTATTGTTTTCAAAAGGTTTCCATGCAACACATGACTTAGGAACCACATAGTCTCAAGTGCTGGGTAGTGATCAGAATAGACATCGTTGACGGCCGCTTATAGGTTGTGCTTGCTGACTGGCAAGTTTTGACCATCACTGACTTGGTGCTTTCTGACTTACTGGACACAGCCAGAGGGCCCGCTTGGATGCCCACAAGGGCTTCCCTCTTGCGCCGGTGGCGACGTGTTGCTGTCTCCTTCCAGTCTGTGGACATTGATTACTCCTCCTTTCCCTCCTCTTCTCCCTTTCTCGTAGTGTCCCCGCCGCTCTGGAGCGTCTCGTCCCTAGCTCTGCCTGCTCGTGTACTTGGGGACAGGCATCAGCCCAGACTGGGGTTTTTTCTGTGTGCGGATGTGATGGGCGTAGATGTCACTGGGTCAGCGTAGATATCTGTCTTGAATATGGAGCTCGCCCTAGTCGATTCATCACCTGCTCCAAGACGGCGCTTGCTAGGGCATTCCACGCCTCCGACTGGCAGGCACAGACCCCGTCTGACGGAGGTACACCCTTCTTCCTCTCTCTGATCATTGCAGAAGTGACCTGTTGTCGAATCTAGCACTACATGCCCCGAAGCAATCTCCTCAGCTCTGGAATGTTAGTTCCTTCAAAGATGGACACCTTGCTCTAGATGGTACTTGACTGATCAGTCAAGTACCAGCGAGTGGCATAACTGCAAGATAGACGCGCCGTTGGCTTGGAGCTGATGCACCATCCTGTTGTGACAGTTACTCGTGACTGGTGCGGACGCTTCTTGTGGCGACTGCAGCCTGTGCGTGGGCTCGCCAATGATGCGAGCTCCATGTGTGGTGCGGATACCACAGCAGTGTGCTCGTAGATCAGCCAGCTCATATGGCGGGCTCCCC
This sequence comes from Spirogloea muscicola, assembly GCA_009602725.1. NCBI lineage: Eukaryota > Viridiplantae > Streptophyta > Zygnematophyceae > Spirogloeales > Spirogloeaceae > Spirogloea > Spirogloea muscicola. The sequence continues at coordinate 134,207 of WELB01000125.1, forward strand.
AATTGCCAAACAGACAGACAGCGGCGTCCAAACTGCTTCTGCTTGCCTTTTCACCAATTCAGATTCATTCTTATTCAAAGACCAATACTGAATTCACCTTAAGCTCCTCTTCAGGCTTGCTGCAGAATGCCACTCGCTCACTGCTTCTATAGTGGTACCCAGCTTGCAGCAAAATTTGCAATGCGTTGCCCGGAAAGATTTTGGAGGGTACTGATACTGAAGCAGCCACAGCCAGAAATGCTTCACCTCGATATTAATTTAGCCTTCCATTATGTAATCTGCCAAGTGCCTTGTCTCATACATCGACAAAAAGAAAACCCTAGCGCCGGTGGCTTCCAGACTTGAGCAGTGCAAAGGCAAAGCCAGCCGCGGTGCTGGCCAGGATAACAGCAATCACTGGGGCCCTAGAGCGGCCGCCATTGACAGACGTGCCCTTGACACTCTCAGCGGCCACAGCGGCCCCGCTGCTGACCACCTCGCACTCGGGCTCAGCAGCGACCACTGCTTTCGGCGAGGCTGTCATTGCCATCGACGCCGCTTCTCGCGTTCTCTTCTCAGCAACTGCTACGCTGCTAGTGGCAGTGTTGTGAGTGCCGCCGCCGTTCATGCTGGGAAGCAGCAGCATTTGGCTACTCGGGCATGCCACAGCCTCGCTGTGAGCAACTTGGGGCGGAGATGGTGAGTCTGGCGACCCGCTGTCGTCGGCACCACCGCTAGCGCATGTCGACGGGTCTGCGGGCACTGGCTTTGGCGAAGAGCTGGCGCTGTCGGCGCGGGCGAGCCGCAGGCGCTCGCGGCGGTGGCGCTCCTCGAGCATGCCCTCGCGGCGGCCGCGCTTGCGCTCGGCCTCGTCGTGCCCCAGCAGCGCGTCCCACAGCGCCAGGCCGTCGGAGATGGAGCGCAGAATGACGACCACGTCGCTGCCGCCGCCACCGCGTGGCGTGCTGGGGAGCGACGTCGCCGTCGCCACACCACCGACTGCTGTGCGGTAATGATCGTGGGCGCCGCCGCAACCGGGACTGCGCAAGGTGGCGAGCACGTCGTCATTCTGCGCGCCGGGGCTGCACAGGATGCCCTCGTAGAACCCCTCCACCTCGCCGACGCTCGCTGCTGCCACAGCCGGTGCCGCCATTGCCGAGGCGGCTGCTGGCGCTGACAGCGAGCGGCCTGGGCCAAGCGGCGACAACCTGCTGCCGCCGCCGCTGCCACCGCTGCCGCCGCCGCTCCCAGCTGGAGATAGTGGAGACGGCCGTCCGGGTGACCACACAGGCGGCTGCTGGCTGCCGCCTTCGAGGCCGCCTCCCTCCACCTCCCTCCTCCTGCCGCCGCCGCCGCCCCCGCCGCCATTGCCGCCGCCGCCGCCGGCGCCGCCGGTTGCGCCGGAGAAGCGGAGGGGGTGGTCCTCGGGGCAAGTAACGGCCTGCGTCTGCACCTGAGGCCTTTGGAACCGCACCGTCTGGTGCTTTGTAGTGTAGTCCTTTTCCGGCACTTTTGTCTTTGGCTGTGGACATTGTCCATTCTTTTTGGGTTGGCTTCGCCAGCCCCTCTTCTCTATGGGCGAGCTCCTCTCCTTGAAGCCGCATTCTGAATAGCAGCAGCCGCATTCCTTCGTGTTTTCTATTTCTGGGCCCAGTAAGCTCGGCCTGGGACAGCGACGCTTACGGCAATGCATCGACGACCACAGAAGCGCATTAGGCCGTCTAGGCGCCCGATCTGGCACATGGTCATCTGGTTGGTGACCATCCTNCGCCGCCGGCGGCGACGCCGGCGGCGGCCCGGGGTTTTGGAGGGGTGGCGGCGGCTGCGGCGGCGGCGCCCGCGACCTTGCGCGTCAAAGAAAGCCATAACTCAAGAATCGAGCTGAGCAGTTCGCTGCAGGGAAAGAGGCACTCCGCCGAGACCCCGAGGCGGCGGCCATACCACGGCCTGCCATAGCACCTGCGCCTGCCGCTGCCCCACTCCTCTAGCAGCTCCAGAAGCTGCTAAACGCTAGCTGTTACGTCATCAGATGTGCTTGCCTATGTACTTGGCGATTTCGGCCTTGGATTGTTTCACACACAAGGAGTTTTGACCTTTGTAGGCACCTGGCTGACTTTACCGATAGGGAGAAAATCTGCAGCCGCTCTGGTAAATGTCGGCAGCTGCATTCTCTTCTTCGCGTGGTCTCCTTCTCTCGACCTCGCCGCCGCCGCCGCGCTCCCGGGCCGCCATGGGGCTCGCCGCGGGCAGGCCCTCTGCCGGCCCCCACCACTGCTCACGCGGCCTTTGGCGCGGCCGCGTCTTGCCAGCAGCGCCCCCACCAGGGCCGACCGGCGCCCGCCTGGCGGCCATGGAGGCCTCCCCGGCTCGCGACAGCCGCCCTTTGCTCAACCGCATCCCGCTGTAGCAGCATCTGCTCCTTCCCCTCCTCCACCCTCTCTCCTCCGCCACCGCCGCCGCCATTCCCTCTGCCGTTCCCGCCTCCTGCAACTTCACCCCAATCACCTCCATCTCGCGCACCACCGCCACGACCGCCTCCATCGCCGCCGTCCCGTTCGTCTCCGCCACCGCCGCCATCGCCTCCACCGCCGCCATCGCCTCCACCGCCGCCGCCCGAGCCGTCGCCCCTGCCAGTGCCGCCTCACCCCTGGCCAGCTCGAGTCCGCCCGGCGACCTGCCCGCGCCGCCCCTGCGCCGCTAACACTGCCAGAGCCCGGAGCACCCCAATGCCCAGCGCGCTCGGCAGGCCGTGACCGCCGGGGCCGCCGGCACCCGCTGCGTGCCCATCGCCACTGCCGCAGCCGACCCTCACTCCACCTTCACCGCCTCCACTGCCGTCTTCCATCTCCCCTGCCGCCATCACTCCCATCGTCACTCCACCCTCGCCGCTTGCGCCACCACCGTCACTACCATTGCCGGCGCCGTCATGGCCAAACCCCCCTCGGTCGCCTCAGCTGCCCCCTCCAATGTCGCCATCACCTCCACCATCATCCCGACAAAGCTCCCATCGCCCCTACTGTCAACCCCACGCTCCCTACTGCCCACGCCTCCCACTTCATCGCTGCCTCCTCCGCCCTCGTCGCCACAAGCCTCGGCTGAGACTCTGCCGTGCCGGCATTGCCAGCGGCCCTGCAAAGGCCGCCGTGGCCTGACACAGCACCAGCGCGCTTGTGATGACCAAGCCGTGCACGCGCGGCATGCAGCTGCAGCTTGGGGCAGCCGCACTGGCCAAGGAAGACTTGCACGCCCAGGCCAGCGCCACCCAGCCACCACCGCTGGCAGTGGGCAGCGGACCTCGACCTGGCTGCGGTCCACAGACGGGAGGCGCTTCTGCTCCTTGCCCCATTTTCCCCGCTGGGCGCGCCCACAGCTCCGTTGTGCCCTCCCGCTACGTGATGATTGGCAGCTCCTCACGAGGGTTGCAGCCAGGGCCGCCAGCCTCTCCTGACGCCCATCTTCCTCTATGAGAGCGACCAGGGGGAGGAGCTTCTGGCGCAGCACAGAAGCTGCGGTGGCGGCTGCTGCAGCCAGTCGTCATGCCCCTCGAATGACACCCTCTCCAGACAGGGCAGCAGCTGCACGGCGTGCTCCCCACTTCGGACATGCCAGCGAGCTTTCACGGGCCGTGCCGGCGCTGCAGGACTCTTTGCTGGCGTCTGCAAACACCGCAATATTGGACAAGCCTTGGGAGGCCCTCCACCCCAAGGCTTGCGCCTTCCAACCCCCCTGGCTACCTTTTGTTAATCCGCAAATGAAGGTGCTCCCCAAGACCAGGGCTAAAATAGCTGCTGCTGCGGTATCCTGGGACATGCCAAGAAGAAGAGGAAGAGGATCTTGCGGGAGTGAATGTGGTGTGGTGTTAAGTTGTCTTACATTATCAGCACTTCGAGTGCCTGAAACTGCTGTGGGCAAATGGATTGACTTCAAGCAGGGAGTTGCAGCAGAGATTTTGGCCATGGCGTACACACCTTTTAGCCAGTTTCAGAGTCAAGAAGTCCAACTTGAGCCTCCTTCACCGAAGGATCAAAGGTTGCTGTGGAGCATGCAACTGACACGATTTGCAAGTTGTCAGCTGGAAAGCTCTCAAATAGGAAGCATGGTCACACTTGTCGTGAGCTTCAAAAGATACTGGGTGGACCAAAGGGAAACTGGTCAGCTGCTCTAGATAACGATTTTCCGTCAGAAGTTCCTAGAGTGTACACGTTGCACCTGTACCAGACAGAGCATCTGCTGAGCAGATTGCGGATCCTCTTTGTGCTGCTTACGCACCTTACAGGACACCGGGAACATGGAGGAAACCATCTTCCATTGTGAGCATGTTCCATTGGCAATTACAGCACATGCATTCTAATGATTGAGGGAACTCCACCGGTTCTGATCAATCCAGGTGCGCGACCTATACTTCTGGATCGATCATTCAGACTTCCAGGCTTCCAGACTAAATCTACTACTTGTGACATTGACTGCAGCAACACGAACCCAAGACTGTGACCGGTGGTATAGGCTTCCTGGTCACTGTAGTGACCAGTAAGCCTATGTTAAATTGCAATGGTCACTGATGTACTTGAGAGGAGAACCTCCCTGCGTGTGGTCTGCAGGACTACACATCATACTCTAATTGGGACCAACTTATTGAGGTACCACAAGGATCTGTTTATGATACCTACCCCTTGATATACAGGTCGAACTGGCAGATTCCGGTACTGACTAGGTTGATTGCCTCTGCTGAAAGTCTGATCTTCTGCAGGAACTGCAGGCCAACATTGTCTGGATTGTAACGCCCATGGACAACACATCAGCTGAAAGATCTCACTGGAACTTGGAGTGGCTCCAACTGCTTCAGGGAGAGCAATCTGCTCCATTGGCTGTTGAGGCTGCTCCTGCACACCCATGCAATGGCGCCTCACATTGCTCAACACGTCGTCCAGCTACTCCAACTGCATGTGCTTGACATTCCTGGTGAGCGTGGCATCAAGCACAGAGCCTAGAGATGGTGTATGGACCTGGCAAGCCGATTGTACAAGGGCATTACACCTTCTTACGTGCTGAGTATGATGAATCATGCCTATGACGTTTCTGTTGCACCAATTTGACTGCTGTTGTGTGGACTGCCAACCCAACCTTTCGTACTGTGCCAATACTGACAGTTGCGGGGGGAAGGGGGGGGGTTGTTTGGGGGGGTGGACCCTGCCTATCAACCACAGGCAGTCTGGAGAAATCGATCGTAATCTCTTAAATGACTGATTCATTCAAATGCTTGTTTCTGATCTATGCAACTAGTGTTGTCTCTGTTGGCCTTATATTGGGAACCACTGCAGTCAGCTTGGCCAACATCACTCATCTCTTAAGTCTGTTCTTCTTACATCATATACATTGGCATTTCGTCTGACTTCACTCATCGATGTCACATGGCAGTCGACTCCATATATGACGCCAGCGCCCCAGCCGCGGGCCTGGGTCGCTCCCGCTGCGTCTCTGTTCATTCTATATGATTTGGCCTCTCATAGCCACCACCTCCTTTTGAAGGGATGTCTGGGAGTGTCTTTGTTCGCTTGTTTATGTTTGTGTTTAAAACACTCAATGACGAGGACGAGGGACGATGGAGTAAGGTGGAAGAGGTGTTATAGGGCAAGCGCAGACTGGCATCAACAAAAGGATGGCATAGATGGTGGAAGAGGTGGAATAGGGCNGCGGCGGCGACGGCGGACGCGGGCGGCCGCCGCCGGCTGCGCAGGGTGGTCCTTGATGCCAACGCCCTGATCCGGGGCGCCGGCGGCCTCGCCGCGCTCGCGGCGAGCGGCGCCGAGCTCGTCACGACCGACGAAGTTCTGGCGGAGGTTCGAGACCGCGAGGCGCGGCGCTTCCTCGGCGCGCTGCCGTTTGCGCTGCGCAAAGTGGAGCCTGCCGAGGAGTCCCTCCGCGCAGGTGCGCCGCGGAATGGCCAACAGCTTTCAGTGCGCTCATTTTGCGCATCTTGAGATGCAGGTTCAACACCTGCTGTATGCACTCGTTCTGTGATTCAAGCGCTTCATATTCCCAGGCCGCTGCGGGAGGGCTAGGGTTTAGGATATGGCCAGTGAATTAGCTCCACGAGGTGCTTTATCAGGTATAAGTGAATAAAGTTGGTAGCCTTATGGAAAAGCTTCACGAGGTGCTTTACTAGGTGTAAGTAAATCAAGTTGGTAACCTTACAAAAAAATTACAATATAACTGCTCCATAACAACTTGTTGGAGTATGATCTAAAGCTGACGCCCTCGCTGGTACTGGCCGCGCTGCCATGGCAGTGGTGGCCTTTGCACGTGCGACGGGAGACCTTGACGTCCTGTCGCGGACGGACGTCAGGCTCATAGCCCTGGTGCGCACGCTGGAAGCTGAGGCGCACGGCACCGCCCATCTCCGGGCGGCGCCGCCGCCGCTGGTCCTCCAGGCTAAGGCAGGGAGGGCCGGCGCCGCCCAGAACCCTCCCGGCTGGGGCGCAGTGCCTAACCCCGAGGACTGGGAGGGCATCGACCTCGTCGGTGACGATGGCCGGCCTTGTCGCAGGCCCCACCCCCCTCGGCGTGGACGCCCCAAGGCGGACGCCAAGCCCATCGCCGCGGCTCGATTGCAGGCGCTGGAGGGCAAGACCAACGTGGCTGTAGGGGCTTCGACGGTAGCTTTCCGTGACGAGGATGATGGCGAGTGGACCGCGGCGGTGAGCAACAGCGTCCGGCGGCGGCAGCAGCGGAGGACTGCCCGGCAGGCGCAGGCCAGCCTGAAGGCAGAGCCTGAAGCTGCAGTGGCATTGTCAAACCCCAAGTCTCAGGCGGAGCTGGCCACTGACAAGGCGGAGTCCTGTCGATCTGGGGCCATGCCTGTGGACTTGCCCCCGCTCGAGACAACGGCCTTTGCCACGACAAGAGACGATGTTGACAATGGCAAAGCAGCGACAGAAGCTGACGCTGAACTAGAGGACAACAGCAGTGGAGTTGAGGAGGAAGATGATGAGGCAGCCGGTGAGGGAGGGGGCAGTAAGCACGATGAATCCTGGTGGGAAGAGGAGGACGATGATGAAGAGCTTGAGGGCGGAGGCGCAAGTGCTGGCTCGCTACACAACGAGGCCGCTGAATGCCCTCCTTCGGAGGAATTGGCAGAGCAGGAGCTGCAGGCTCTGCAGCTGGCGCAAGTTGAGGCTGTAGCTGTGTCCTGCTCTGGCTCCAGCTCCATAAGCAGAATGCCGTGGGAGTCGTCCGTGGCCTGCGCCACGACGGACTTTGCCATGGAAAACGTCATACTGCAGATGGGTCTCCGCCTGGTCGCCGACGACGGCATGCGGATCAAAAAAGTGCAGAGGTGTGTGCGCTGGTGGCGCTGGCCATGACTTATGTATGAACGTTGAGATAGCTCCTCCATTGCTGATACAAGCTTGTGATCATGAATTCACACTAAGTCTGCTGTAGAGATGTGATTATGCATTGGATCCTCTTGGTCTTTGCGGCCTGCAGGTGGGCGCTCAAGTGCCAGGCCTGCAACGCGGTGACCACCGAGCGAGGGCGACTTTTCTGTCCCAAATGTGGGAACGGCGGCACACTGCATCGCGTTTCCATGACCGTTGGGGAGGACGGTGTGCTGCAGGCAGGCGTTCGCAAGCGGTTCAGCCTGCGAGGAACGAGGGTAATGCCTGGAGCTTCCTGCGTGCTGCAGGAGTTGTCTTTCACATGATTGTTTTACTCAGGATGGCCCTGTGACTGATTGTGCTCCGCTTCGACAAGCCTCTCTAAGTTGCGTGCCTTAATTGCTGCAGTACTCCCTCCCTCTCCCGGTGGGCGGCCGAAAGGGGCAGCAGCAGAATCCAATACTGTGCGAGGACCAGCTTCCTCGACGGGCGCGGCGGACGCGCAAAAAGGACACCGACACTGTAAGTACACACTCCACAAAGTTATGGGTTAGGATTTGTGCTTGTGCTACGCTGTGACTGGGTTGGTGGTATATAGTAAGACAATGACCCACGGTGAGTTGTGCTGTCTGTGCGATGTTGGGGAGGATGCAGGATGTATTCCAGCCGGAGTATGGCCCGGACACGTGGTTCCAGGGGTCCGGCCCAAAGGCTGACGTGCTTGTGAAGCTGAATGAGACTGCTGCCGTCCTTTCGGGCCGGCGAAACCCGAACGAGCCCCACCCTGGCCGCCGTCATTAGAGCACATCGAGTGTTTGCGTATCACATTGTTTAATCTAGCATTTCTTGAAACTTCTACCACTTAGAGCATTGCCGGCATGTCAATCAGGTTGAGCCCAGCCCATTTCAGCAACTTTTGGCCTCTTAGCAAATCTTTTGGTGTGCTCGAGCATATTTGTAGCTCTGGATCACACTTGTGTTCTGTTCTTTAGAGCGCCTACTGAAGAAGTGTCAGACTGTGATCACCATATGTGTCCTGCAAGGGTGGCTGGTTGTGGCTGTCAATGTTGTTGACATATTGCTGGCCCCTTCTGCCCGTGCAAATTCTGTAGCCTGCGAGCTTCTTCAAAATGCAGGAACTGCCAGGTGTGCCTTGTCCGTGGCTCACACATGTGAGGGCCATCATGTGCAATACAAATGCCAATCAATTGCACCTCCACTTGCTCTGGCCCACTTGGACTACCGCAAGTGGCCAACAAAGACCAAGAAGCACTTGCACGGACGCATGCGCACCTGCTCCCTGAGTTCCCACAATGCTGCACTGATTGTTGCCAGTTCTGATAGTGCACTCTCAAGCTCCCCTCCTCTGCCCAATGTAGACCACGCCGTGTCGCCTCCCTGGCTTCATCATTGTTCTGGCGTTGTCATCACCTTGCGTGTCCCCCTCTAGCACACTCCCGCTTGTAGATCATCCCCTTCTCCTAAATATATCAACTCTGGCAGTCGGATTTATGTGCCAGGTCCTTCACTTCCGCACGCCTCGTCTCAGATACCGTTGGCGTAGTAAGTATCAGCTCCTCCAAATTGACAGCAGTGGCTGTAAGAAGACAGCCCACAAGTAAGCAAGAGCCAGCTTATTGAATGAAATAAGTGTGCACTCATTGGAGGCCATCTCTCCACCTATGCACCCTGGTCCCAGATTTCCACAGTGAGCTCAGACCCTCACACTGCGCCAGAGTCCTCAACTGTGGAACATACAAGCCTCCATGTCCTCCACACTCGCAGCTGTTCTGCAAGCGATTGCAAGCGATTGCGGGGCATCTGCGATTCAGCTTGATAAGTAGGCCGCTGTGGCGCAGTCCACTTGCCCCGCAGTCCGCATTAATATAGAGGCTGTGGCGTAGTCCATTCTCATCGCTTCCTGGCATTTGTACATCCGTGGGTGTACCTTCATACCTGGCCACTCAGGCCCTCCATCACTATAAACACGCTTTTCCCCCGGGCACTCTCTCATTGCCAGTCGTCTCTCGCTTCCTCCCAACCTACATTGCCACCATCAGCAACGCCCAAAGAAAGAAACGCAACAGAAAGTAAGGCGATGGCTGTGAGAGGCAGCCCAAAAGGAATGGAGAAAGAATATACCAGTAAAGGGTGATGGCTGTGAATGGCCAGCCCAGAAAAAGAATGAACTAACTTCGAAGGAGCCAGAAAAGCGTTACAGCACATTGAGAAAGCTCCCGACGAGTGCTGAACTACTGACAAATACGCAAGGAATTGAGCGATGGAGGGCCTTGTGTAGCCAAGTACAACGGCAAGCACATTGACAAATGTACATCACCTGCAGCAAAGAAAGCGGCTGCTGATATGAAAGAATCGGCTGTGAAATGCCAGCCAGATGCATACAGGTGTTCATGACGGAGCCAAAGGCTAGGCAGACAGGGCGCCCTCAATACCCCCGTGTCAGCAGTAGGAAGTCAGATGAGCTGAGGGGAGGAAGAGCAACCCCGCTGCGCAAGCCAGAGGCTGCTGCAAGGGCGCGACCAGCGCGGCGGTGCAAAGCAAGCGCTTGGGAGCGCTGCAGGGACATAGACAGTCGCATACGGTAGCAGGACACCAGACCCAAAGGCACCGAGCCACCGGGAAGGGCAGCACCCTGCTCCCGGCGCCGCTGGTCAGCTTGAGAGGCCAGCAGCGAAAGTAACGAGGACCACCGACCCCCGTAACACCCATGGATGTCCATGGCCAGGGGGTAAAAGGTATCACCCGCCGGGTGGTCCTTGTACTTGTGCAGCTTCTTCCGTTCGGCTACCTTCACAGCGTAGCCGGTCTCAGAAGTAATGGGGCCCTTCGTCCAGAAGCTGTCGGTGAGGACAACGTCCATGAGGAGCCGCTTGCCACCTCCCAGGGGGACGCCGACCAGATCGACACGCCTCGTCCGAGGGACCCCATTGCGGAGGAGGATGGGCATCACCCCAGTGCTCTCCAACGCCACCTGCAGCTAAGCTGACCCGCTTAGTAAACTTCGAGCCAGCACATAGAGGTCGCTGACTGATGCCCGAATACCGGACGGCAAGCGACAAGCTCCTGTGCCACCAGCTAAGGCTCGGCCAGCAAGGGGTCAACGGGCGTTCCTAGCAGACAGGGCCCAGAGTCCACGAACGAGCTGGAGCCCAGCCAATCGTCGTCAGGTGGCCACACCAAGAACCCCATTTCCTTGTACCACCCCTCGTTGGAGCGCTCGGGCCAGCGGCCGCCGCCGCCGCAGATGGCGGCGGCGGCGGCGGCGGCGGCGGCGGAGGTGACGCTGGAGACGACCATGGGCGCGCTGACGGTGGAGCTGTACGGCGAGCACGCGCCGCGGGCGTGCCGCAACTTCGCCGAGCTCGCGCGCCGGGGCTACTACGACAACGTCCGCTTCCACCGCGTCATCAAGGTCTGCCGCCAGCGGCTTCCCATGGCCTCAGTTCACCGTCGAGGTTTGAAGGACTCAAGGGTTTAAGGTTTCGGGAAGTGGGTTCCAGTCTGCGGCTATGGGCGGCTACGGTCGCCGTGGACCTGCCTCTCAGCCTGCGCTCGGCCGTGGCCCTGGCTGTACGCGCAGGACTTCATGGCCCAGGGCGGCGACCCCACCGGCACCGGCCGCGGCGGCGAGTCCATCTACGGGTGAGTGCCGATGTCCTTTCTGGAGCTCAGTCGTTGGGGATCCAGAGGTTGGTGTTTTGCCGTGTTGTGGCCAGAGGTTGGTGTTTTGCCGTGTTGAGGTGCCTCCTTCACTATCGGCCCGGTGAGCTGTGGGAGGCGGCTGCGATCTGATGCCGTGACTCTGTGGAATGCCCACTCGGCCGGCCCCAGCGGCAAGTTCGAGGACGAGATCTCGCGGGAGCTCAAACACACGGGCGCAGGCGTGCTGTCCATGGCCAACTCGGGCCCCGACACTAACGGCAGCCAGTTCTTCATCACGCTCGCGCCCGCCCCTTGGCTCGATGGTGCGTCACGGCTGCCGCTAAGCCAATTCCTGCTTCTCTATTTCATGGCCACGTTAAGCTGCCCCTTTGCGCAAATACGTCGAGCAGCTTCTAGCACCTTCATTGACATGCCTGCTCTCCAAAGAGATCTACAAGCATCTCCATAGGTTGACGCAGCTTCATGATCGAGGTTCAGCTTGATGGCAATCTGCCTCCTGGTGCTTGTGAACAGCAGCATCCAGAAATTACCCGCAGTACGTTCACGATCAGCCAGCATACATCACTAGACAAAGTAGTAGCCCTGTAGAACCATCACTGCAGCTCCAATGGGGGCACTTGATGACTAGCACTTGACCCTTGGGGTAGCATGATCCATGGCAGGAAAGCACACCATATTTGGGCGCGTGAGCCGAGGCATGGACGTCGTGAAGCGCCTGGGCAACGTGCAGACGGACAAGACCGATAGGTGCGCATGACTCACAGTCGCATAAGCATCACCGACTTGAATAGCTACTGGCACCGAGGCTCACGTATGAGTGACCAATAGATGACAAACGTAGATTCTCACGATTCCATTATTCTTTTTCCAGGCCCGTGCAGGAGGTGAAGATCGTGAAAGCCACCGTGCTCGATTAAAGGCGGCTCAGATTTTCTTCTATCAATTAATTTTCGGTCAAGGTCTGGTCAGGCCCGCGAGGCCCTTCAGCGTTTTCCAGCTATGGGTCTGTACACCAAGGAGGATAGATGCTGGTCCTACATTCTTACCTGTCCTACCCACGGCAGTGCTTTCGTCAGGAAGAAAAGAACGTATCAACAAGCGTCCACGCAAGTCGAAACGAATGGAGGACTCAGAAACAGAATGGCTGCTGACTCCTGTTGATTCCTAATTTTCCGTCAATGCATCAGAGCAGCTATCGCCTTGCAGCAGCGCTTGGGCCTACAACAACCTGGCAGAGTTGCGAAGACTGAGGTGACCCATAGGATATCTCCACAACTACTCAACACAACCTGCCTAATTGTACGTTGAGGGCGGGGGGCGCCTAATTATTCTGGAGAGGAATGGGCAATGGAGGTGGCCGGTGCCTATCTGAGCTAACTACCTCTCGAAGCACAGCACAGCTGTACACTCCTGCAAGACTGACCGGCGGCAGCCCCATGCCGAGCGCAGCGTGCCGACGGCAGTGAAGCGGTGACACGGATGGCCGGCCAGCCGCGGCGGCAGCGCCAGCGACTCCAGACGCTGTCAGTGGCCCAGGGCCTCCCGGGCCGGGAGGCGGGGCGGCGGCGTCAGGCGCCAGCCTGGCTGGAGGAGTCCTCGTAGTTGCTCCCCGTCTCCGCGGACGTCGCCTCCTGCTCGCGCTGCTCCCGCTGCTTCTCGGCAGCGGCGGCGGCGGCGGCCTGCTGCGCCGCGCTCTTGCGCTGCGGCCCGGGCTGGTAGTCCAGCGGGCGGCGGAAGAGCAGGATGTGCGGCTCGGGTCGGTGGATGGCGTAGTGCTCCCAGCCGCGCGACTGCTGCACTCCCAGCGCCCGCCATTCCGGCTCGCTCAGCAGCTTGCCCTTGGGCAGCTGCCGCGCGATGTCCGGCGGCAGGATGACGTGCCTGCGCGCGCGCGCCGACAGAGCGCAGCCGCCGGCCTCAGCGGCGGAGCCGCGCAGGCCGACCGGAAAAGCTACGGAGCAGCCACCGCCCGGCACAGAGGCCGCGCTCTTCTCGCCGCCGCCGCCGCCGCCGCC
>WELB01000125.1:147896-160078 GCA_009602725.1 Spirogloea muscicola
GGGGGCGAAGCCGGTGGGGAAGGCGGATGGGAGGGGGGCGGGGGGGCGCCTTGGCGAGACGTCCCGTGCCTTTCCGCGTCGGGGGGGCGCGCCCCCCCTCCCACCGTTGCCCCGCGCCGTCTCGCAGCCCCCTTTCCCACGCGCCGGGAAAGCGGAACGGGAAAGCGGGGGGGGGGCCTCCCCCCCCGCCCGTGCCTTCTGGAACGACGTCAGCTCTTCCAACGGGGATCACCGGAAAAAGCCCTTCTAGCTAGACGTCCCGTGTGCCTTTTCCCACCGTCGGGGGTGGCCCTTTGGGGTGCCCCCCAACCGCCCGCGGCGCCGCGCCGGTTCGGCCCCAAGGTTCCCCCGCCGCGGAATCTTGAACTTCCGCCCCCCCAATCGTCCGCCCCCTCCCGCCCGACGACTTACTGTCTGCCGTCCGACGGCTTACTGTCTACTGTCCGATGATCCACCGTCGGCCGCCCGTCGCCGCTGCCGCCGCGGCGGCCGCCGACGGCGCCACGCGCCACGTGTCCACGTGGCGTATCTCGCACGCGCCACGTCAGCGGCTGGCCCCCGGAGCGGGGACTGGGCGGAGCCGTCGCATCGGACGGCGCCCGCGGGGCCGGCCTCGCGGGCGGCGCGGATCGTCGCCGTCCGACCGCCGCCCCGGCTGTTGGGGGCCGCGGGGCGGGGGATGTGGGCTGCCCCCCGGCCACTGGCCCCGGCGGTGGCCCTGACCCCACACCCCCCACGTGGTTGCCGACCCCCATGCTGCCCTCCGGCACCCTTAATGGTTCTCCCACGCCACCCGGCTCTAGTTCCTTGTCCTTAGTTCCTTCCTTTCTCTGGGCTAGCCAATCATAGCCATCGCCCACTACCGGGAGAGTCTTCCTTCTTGATCCTTGTCTTGTGGGCTGGCTTTCCACAGAGCCCTCGTCCGCTTCAGATGAGTGGCAATCTTGTATGTGCTCACTCGTGGGTACTAGTGTGCCCCTTATTGCCTTGATCATTTTGTTGTCTTAGCCCCTGTCAGGATTGTCTTGATTCTTCTTACAGAACATATTGGCCTCCTTTTCATGCCATGCGTGCCGTGCACCTTCTCGTTAGCAAGGCTGCTTTTCCTCCTGGCCTTTCCGCCGCTCGGCCCTGCATACGCTCTGCCTCATCAATCGAGAAGTGCGTCAATATTGCGGCCGATGGCTGTGATAAGCGAGCCCAAAAAGGAAATGACACTGGGGCCAGAAAGGCGCTCGCAGCTACGAAGTGGCTACTTCTGATGGGTTAGCCGCAAGTTGGAGTAGCTAGCAGCAAGAAGCAGCCTGCCCGCAAATTCAAAAGCCTGGGAGTGGGCAGCTGGGAGTAACAGCTGCAAGTCGGAGTAGCTAGCAGCAGGACAAGTGTCTACGTCGGTATCCAGAAGCAACAGCTGATTGCGACCTGTCCGCAAAGAAATGTCAACGCCTGGGATTGTAACGTGAGACTCAAGAATGCAATCGAACACCTGAGCAAGCGATCGGGCGGCTGTTAAGCAGAGCCGCTCGCCCTGCTGCCCTTGACACCGGGTCAGCGCTCGCCGTGCGAGCTGATGGAGGAGGTCAAGCCACTGAGTCTTCAACGCCCCGTGGGATTGGATTGCTAGCGCGACTACTTTGATGCGTGCCGGGTTTGCAGCCTTGCCGACTGCCTGGCCTGCCCCCTCTACCGATTTGGATGGTCTATTTGGCGTGATGCAGTGCAAATGTGGGGAGCGCAATGCTGACGCATCGGAGTTGACACCGATGTGCATATGGGAGGAGAGAACAGGCACCCACGACAACAGCAACAGCAAATTCGGCTGGAGGTTGCTTACCTCGTGGCCAGAAATAGCGTCCATCATGTCACCCCAGATGGAGACCGATGGTCGTCTTCACACATGGCGGGCCGATGTCGTCACTATCACGCCTAGGAAGGGCTGCCTACTTGATGGGACATTGTCATCGCAGACAGAACGCAGCCTGACCAATGGAGTAGGCGGGTCATGAGGTCGGCAAGGCTGCGGGCGCGCCAAGGAGCGGAATTGCAATGGTCCACCCAGCAGGCGAGATTCTTTCTCGCTAGCAAATAGTAATCCACAGGGCTTTCGGGACTTAGTAGCTTGACTTCCCCTGGCAGCTCAAAGTGCCATCGGTGATCCGGTTTGAAGAGCAGCAGTGTGAGTAGTCTGGCTGCAATCCGCCGGGTCGCTCGCTCAGGTGTCCTGACTACGTATTAAGTCTTACGTCACGCTCCCAGGCGTTGACATACATTTGCGGACAGGCCGCAAGTGGCTGTTGCTTCTGGATTTCGACGTAATACTCTTGTCCCGCTGCTAGATACTCCGACTTGCTGTTGATAACTAGAAAGTACATAACCATTCAACTTCGCCACTTGCGTAGCTGCGTGAATTGCATGTCTCGGCCCCTTCGCTTCTCGTCATTTTCTTTTGGGCTGGCCTCTCACGGCCATCGCCCCCTTCTAGAAGTGATTACTACCGCCCCCGCCGACTGTTGAACAATTGCTTCTTCTCCTGGCGAGCTCATCGACTCGCTTGGCCACGGTCCAAAGCCCAGACCTGTCCTGTATATTGAACAGGTTGACAATCACAATGACTACCTCAACAGGCTCAAACCAGGGACTCTGACACCGTCCCAAGGCTACCATTGCTAC
Source organism: Spirogloea muscicola (assembly GCA_009602725.1). Classification (NCBI taxonomy): domain Eukaryota; kingdom Viridiplantae; phylum Streptophyta; class Zygnematophyceae; order Spirogloeales; family Spirogloeaceae; genus Spirogloea; species Spirogloea muscicola. Next base: position 150,567 of record WELB01000125.1, read on the forward strand.
TGCGCCAGCTCCAACGATGCGAGTCTCCAAGATGGACGTAGACCAAGCTTTCTCTTAACGCGGCCCATCTGCATCAGGCAGCATCGATATCCTTGACTGGTCTACTGCCATTGGTCTATCCTTCCTCCGTGGTCGCATTTCCCGCCCTTCATCATCGGGGAGTCCTCCGACCAGCATATTCAGGACAAATTCGTTGTTGTTTCCCCTCCCCTTCTTTTACCATAAATCATCACCCTCCAGCTTTGAGAAGCTGGTATTGGTGCGATCACCATCCCATCCAAAGAGGAGATACTTCGAGCTGCCTATTTTGCATGCACTCCCAAAACCCTCCTTATGCAAGCTCCGGTCGACAGCTGAGGAGGGGCAATGATTAGTTCGCTGCGGCAATCGTGTTCACTGGCTTGTGCAGCGGGCTTTGCTTCAGCACATCCGACCTCCGGATTGTCCAGTGTGGGCTTGCTGCTATCAATCTCCCGCCTTCAAGCCTGAGCGGCTGTTGCCTTTAAGTAACATGAAGCAAAATACATTCTCTGGATATGAGATTGGAACCCAATCTAGTGGAATTGGAATCTTGTATATGGCGGTTGGCTTTCTTCTCGGTAACAGCAGTTCTTGCGCCGTAAACGGACGGTATGATATGGTACTCGACATCGCACGCGAGCCCCAGTACAACGACAGGAAGAATGCGGTTGCTGATATGTCGAAAGCGGGTGTAAACGCCAGAAGCTGTTACAGACCGGGGGAATGGAGTGTGTATTAAGTGATGGAGTGGGCGTGTTCACAGACAGGAGAAAATGCGTGTATATTAAGAGATGGGGAGGCCATGTGTGGCCAAGTACAAAGGCAAGCACATTGGACAAATGTACGTCACCTGCTGCTAAGCTGACCCGCTCAGTAACCACGAGTCAGCACATAGAGGTCGCTAGCTGATGCTCGAATACCGGACGGCAATTGACTAGCTCTTGTGCCAGCAGCTAANCGCATCCGAGGCGCGCGCGGCGCCGGAGGCACCTGTCACGGGAGCGGCCGCCGCCGCCATCGTTGCCGCCGCTGCCGCGGCGTCGATTCGCCGGCGGCGTGCTGCATTGCCGGCAGGGCGTTGTCACCGTCCCGATGATCCGGCGACGGCAGGGCCAGCCGGCTTCGCGAGCGGCGGGCCCTGGCCGCTGGATCCTTGGATACAGCAAACGCGAGCCGAGAATTGCGGCGGACGCGGCGGCGGCGGCGGCGGCGGCGGCTGCATTGCCCGGGTCCGGCCGCAGAGCAGCGGCATCGTCGGCTGCCGCAGCTCTCGCAGGCGGCAGCTGGGCCATTGTGACCATGGGCCCCGGCGGCGCCTGGCGGGCGACGGCGGCGACGGCGTCCTCGCTCCACCGTCTCCAAGCCGTCGGCATGATCCGCGCTTAATGTCTCGGCGCGCTGGCGGAGGCGAGCGGCGCACCGCCAGGAGGCGACTGCGGAACTGGCCAGTGGCAGCAGCTATACAAACGGCCTCTGCAATGAGGGTGCCTGGCATGGGCCTCGACGATACCGCCGCCGCGGCCGCCGGCGCCAGCGGCATCGTTGCCCCGAGGTCCTTGTCGTCCTACTCGCGCCTCAGAATGTCTTGCAGCCTCAGGAGCAGCCTTGAGCAGCCTGAAGCCGCTGTAGATGCTCAGAATCACGGACTTGAGATATGAGGACATCTAAAGTAACGAGCTCGTGCTCTCTCACGGTCACGACAATGATACCGAACGAAGGTTGCATTCAGATAACGTTCTCACAAGCGAGGAGAAGGTGAGGTGAGGAAAAATAGTTGGCGACATTCTGCTCAGTAAGGAGGCAAGCATCAGCTGACTGGGGCTGTGTTGTTACTCTTGTAGGCCAGTAAGGCCCGTGGAAAAGGTGGCGAAGCCGGAGGGGTTCTGGAATCATGCAAGGGTTGCATTCAACTCAACGTTTATGACAGACGCTCAAGTCGATGCCTTTCGATCAAAAGGTGAAGCACTCCCAAGTTGGTCAGTGTCGAGGTGGAAGCTTCTTCTTCGGCATCCGAGACATTTATCCCGGACCCCTAGAATGTGACGTGAATATGCAGTCAACCTGGCTAGAGAATTGCAGTGCAGGCTACAATGCAATTGCTGGGATCCATGCGAGCTGATGTGCTCTCTTTGTTGATACAGAACCTTACTTGTGTGCTTCTGAGCAGTGACTGCTGGTTGGAATGCTGTGCTTAACGAGGAGAAGGCCCTTACCCTGCTACAAGATTCTCCAGAAAGTTTGCTCACGGCAGAAGCAAACGCTCAGGAGAATTATAATATAGAAGTTGAAGGCCAGAAACTGGAGGAAAACGAAGCAGAATCATACATGACAGCCATGCGAGCAGAGTGGCTGGCCTTGCTCAAGAAAGAAATTGCGCTGCTCTCTGTATGCAAGCTCCTCATCTCCTCAGCAAGCTGCCCGTCTGGTCAGCCTTGTACACGATACATTGCTGTCTCTCTTTTCATCTGACCTTCCAATCAGTGTAGTGTAACATGATTTCTCGACAAGGTTGCTTCCACGATGCACCGATGAGGTCCAGATAGACATAACATATTCTAGCCCCAATTCTGCCCACATTTTCATTCATAAGGTTGTCAGTAGCTTGGCCTGCTTATCTTGCAAGCTTGGAGCTGATAATCACCATGTCCTCTCAATCAGGCCGAGCGAAAAACACACATGTCAGAAGATGGTAGCAGGCACTCAAAGCCAGGGTATAGTGTTCCTTCTCTGCATTCAGGAAGTGACAGCATTGCTCCAGCAGTTGCTGCAGCCAAGCAGTTGCTGCAGACACTGCCAAAGCCTCCCACAGAAGTCAATCCCAGTCTGGCAGGTATGTTACTGTTACTGTGTAAAAATGATAGCCGTGCAGTGGCGTGTGGAGATTACCATGTACGAACAATTGTCTCAGATGTAGTGCCACACTGTTGTTTTATTGCTGCAAATGCCTATCAGAGGCATGTATAGGGCCAGGAGATGATCTTGTTTTCCTGACTTAAGAGTACATCTAAGCAGGTACCTCTAGGCCAGCTTGTGGTACACAGAGCTTAGTTGCTGCATCTTATCCTAGATTGACGCTGAGTGAATAGCTCTATAAGTGAACATCTTGGCTCATTCTGCAGGCAAAAGGAGAGTGTCGCGATACCTACATTCCTTGTCCAAAGCACAATTTGCTAAGGATCTGTCTTATACTGAATCGCGAAAAGATGACATCGATCCTGCTGCAACAAGCATGGTTACTTCCGCTCAGCAGAAGCAGTCCTTGAGACGTCTGCAGAGCCTGCCAGCAGAAAATCCATCACCAAGTTCAGCGGTCACAGTGGCCGACAAGGGATGGACCAAGAAGCTCAGATGGCGCAGCAGCATTGCCACTGCAGAGAATCCTACAGGAATCAGGTTAGCAGGTAATCAGCTGAAGAATGATTCTTGTACCTGTGAATTCTTCTACTCATCTATGGTGATACAAGTAAGGCATCTTGTTATAGGACCCAAGCTGTGGATGTATACTGGCTCATTATACTTACAGGTAAGGAGTCTCCTTGTCTCCTTGTCGTCTTAAGGACAGCGTTGGACAAGCCCAACCTGCCAGCATCACCAGCTGCTGTCAAAGCCAGAAGAGCTGTGCTGCAGAGAAAGACCAGTGGTGTGAGGGCAGCCATCGCAGCCGCTGAGGCTGCTGATACAGGAGGGAAACGGATGAAGAGGGTGTGGGAGAAGATGAGGCGGATCATCTTGGGTTCACAGAAGGCTGATGCCGACAAGGTAGACAGCGCTTACACAGATTGCATCATGCTTAATGTGGTGACGGACAGATACTTCAGAGAAATAAATAAGACGTTGCGAATTGTTGTTATTAGACTGTGAGATCTGACATAATGCAAGCTATTACAGCCAAACCTCTTCACCAGCATCTGTGATTTGAGTATTGTTGAACATGTTGTTGCTGAAGAATTAACCAGTGCTGTAGGACTGATCCAGCTCAGTAAGAGAGTGTTAGGCGCCACTCTTAGTCACTGCTCTGCGTTGTTCTGCAGGTACTTGAGGTGAACGTACTAAGCGACTTATTAAGGCGAGGAGAAATCCAAGGCACAAAAAGGGGTTCTACATGGGTTGCCTTGGCTGAGCGGGATGCAGATGTAAGGCATGATAGCGAGGCAGCAGCTGTTATATCGATGTTTGTGCTCTTTGTGTCTCTATTTCTGGTCAAAGATGTCATCAGCATCTTGTTCAAGGCCTGCCTACATCAGTCCAGCACACTAACATCGGGTTGTAACTGTGAAATGTGTAGGCAAATGACTTAATGAGTCGTACGCGATATAAGGACCTGTTGCACAAGCCATCCAAGTTCTCCAAGTGAGCGGCGATGATGATGCTACTGCTGCGATCTGTTCCTATGGCAGCAGTGCGTCCTCTAAGGGCCTGTAATCGGCTGATCATGAAGCTCTTTGGGAAGTGATAGTTGACATAACAAGGGTTGGATCTGACAGGACTTTTCAACTTTGAGACCGTAAGCACTGAATCATCTAGTGATTGCTATTCCACCTTTGGCAGGGAGATTGAGCGAGACCTTCATCGTACATTCCCTGATCACGCGCTCTTTATTGACAAGGACGGACCCGGCCAGAGAGCACTTTACAACATCACACATGCATACTCGGTCTTTGACATGGAGGTCGGCTATTGCCAGGTTAACATAACACGCACTTCAATACTGTGTGTATAATGCTATATGCAGGAGACATATCTACCCGTTACATCATGGTCATTCATTGATATTGTTGATCCTCTGCCAATGCAATAAATTGCACAGTAGAAGCCAAGTGGACCAGGGATTCATGTTTAGATCTCCTTTGTGATGCAGGGCATGGCTTTCGTTGTGGCAGTTCTCCTCATGCAGGTCGCAGATGAAGAGGATGTATTCTGCTGCCTGGTCTTCCTAATGTTTCGCTGCGGTCTCCGAGCACTTTTCCTACCTGACATGGAACAGGCATGATCCCAGCCTTCCTGGAGACTCCCCTGACAGAACACCAGTGTTCTACTTCAAGAGCCAGTTTTTGCACATGATCGAAAGTGTTCTGTCTTCTGCAAAGTGAAGTGCAGCGCAGCATACATTGGGTCACGTGGATTTCAGCAAGCAAGAGTCCCCTTAATAAGAGGTTGTCTGAATGACATATTGATGCATTTCCCGCGTCACTGGTCTCAGTTGCAAGTGAGGCTCTATCAGCTCTCTCAGCTTCTGCGAGAAGCTCTTCCTAGTATTCAAGCCCACCTTGAGGAACAAGGCATCACTCCTGTAAGGGATCTGTTTGCTAACACTCTTGCCAAAGACAGCTTGTGAAGGCTTAGAGACATACAAGGAATTTTGCTGATGCCCTGGGGTCAAAGTTTACGGTAGGAATCGAGAGGTCACGGCTTCATTCCTGTCACCCTGTATTCTACGTCCTGAAGTACAGTGTGACTGATAGTAGAAGCACTCAATGATAGTTTTTAATGACAGGTCATGTATGCAGCTCCGTGGTTCTTGACGTTGTTTGCAACCTCTCTTCCACTCCGGCTAGTCAATCGTGTCTTTGACGTCATATTTGGTATGACCTTCTATAGCGCCACCACATCGTGTTGGATAATTTGTTTCACTTCCAGTCCCGCAATGGTCTGTTCACCAATTACTGGCCAAGTTTTGCAGCTTAAAAGTTTAACGTCTCTCTCTGACAATGATCTCAAATTATACCATGTACTAAGACATCACCCCTCATTTCTTTACGCAGCTGAGCAGACATCCGCTATCATCTTCAAGCTCGCACTAGTGTTGCTGCAGGTAGCTTCACTAAGCCCTTGAGGATCTCTACCTGGTCACTACTTCTGCAATAAGCTGAGGATGCGCCCGTGCTGCTCCGCGACTGTCACAGGTGTGCCATCGGCAGTTGCTGCAGTGCCTGGAAATAGAATTTCTGATGCACTTCCTGAGGAAGGAGCTGCTACACGAGCTCAGCGTGAGTCGCTTAAGGAGGCTAAAGCGCCCACTGCAGGGCTTGCCTTGTGTGTTGCTGCAATGGGAACTTGCAATCACACAAATATGCACGCATTTGCTATGAATGACGACTATCATATTCAGAGTCTACCTCCCTCCTCAGCTCTAGCCTGCTCCATTTGCATACATGACATCAGTGCTTGGGAGCAGCGGAACTGGAAGAGCTGATGGCAAAGGCATTACGGGTGGAACTTCGTATTGAGTCTCTTCTGCGTCTGGAAGCAGGTTGGCTTTGGCTTCCCTACTAGCCATGGGCATGTGCTGATCAAGACTAGCGCTAGGCCAGGCATCTATGTCATACTGTTTGCATCCAAAGAAGTTTCGTAGATTGTCGATGTGGCTGTTGATAGCAAACACTAAGGACCCTTCGCCGTTGACTCAGCCCGCAACAGTATGAACAAGCACAGAGGGGCGTCCTGGCATGCATCCAAGTGAGCATCATGCTAAATCCATGTAGGGTCTGGATGAAATTGTGGCACAGAGTATGAGTTGCTGGCAGAGGAGGCGGCAATGGCCACCAATGAGGTCGCTGCGGCTGCTGCGGCCAGCGAAGCAGCCGCCAGGGCGTCAGAAGAGGCCGCGGAGCAGTGGCAACGAGAGCGAGCTGAGTTGGAGGCCCGTCTCCTGCTCGCTATTGAAGTGAGCTATCCACACAAGGACTTGAGCATGACACAGAATAGAGACGATACGTAGACAGATGTTGCAATGGCTTCTGGCAGATGTTCACTTGGGCTGGGCCAGACAAAACCGCCTCATATGCAATGCCAGAGCCTCTGTATTGAATCAGTGCATTGCTGTACACAACTTGCTTGTAACATTCTCATCAATAGCTGCTTCTTTCTGTCTCTGTGATCCTTTGGGTGCTGTAGTGACATGAATCAGGCACCTCAGAGAGTGCTGTCATGTGGCAGGGTCAAAGTGCGATGGAGGACAAAGTGCGAGCCCTCGAGCAGCGCATCAGAGAGCTGCAGGCCAGGCAAGGAGCTGGCAGCGTCAGTCCCTTGAGCCCCAAACCCAGATCGCCCAAGGCAATGGCACCAACCGATGCGGACGACCTTGTTGCAGATCAGGCAGCGGATGCAAAGCTGGCTGTTGTGCACCATGGTACTCAGCAGGACTTTGACAGCAGTCACAAACTTAGACACACTGATGCTCTGAGGAGCGGGAGGCATGCCATGCCAAGTATAGCGCTCTTGCCCCAAGGACTATCTAGCTGGCGGTCGCCCATTGCAGCCAGCCCCACCAGAGGCGACATGAAGACGGCTTCGACAGTGGAGCCAGACCTTGGGGGCCATGCAACCCAGTCTAGTGCCAGCCACCATGTGAGTACGCATGCCCCAGCCAATCTGCTCATATCGAGACCATTTCAAGATGGTGCCAGTCCAGGAGATTTTGGCAGTCACCACTTCAACGAGGACAGCTCGACACAGAGCAACGGCTCACCTATGCAGAGGGCCAATAAGTCAATGCAGCTCGATCGAGATAGCAGCATCCCCACTTTGCTGCGAGCAGTTGCAGAGTTGCGCAAGGAGAGGGCTGCCGTCTGCGAAGCTCTGAAGGATGCGGAAAGCCTTCTGAGCGAGCACGTTCGGCAGGAGAACTTGCTCCTACAGGGAATGAGAACACAAGGCTGAAGATACTAGCATCTCCTGCCTACATTTTCTGGTCCTTGTGACCGGGACTGATTGATAATTGCCTTCATCTTCTCTTAATCGAATCCACATGTGCCCCTGCACTGTCAATCAACTACAGCACTCTGGGAGCTGCACAATCAGCTTCAGAAATTGCAGAGCACCTGACAGCTAATTAGTGAGTAGTGTGATTACCTTGCCTTCTCACAAGTGAGCACTACAGGCAACCATGACCTGACGCCGTAGACTGACAGCGTATGGAGCTCAACCCAAGTCCATAACAAGCAACTGTCGACTGTGTCGGGGCTCTTGGTGTCGGGGCTCTTGGTGACGATAGAAAGGTGGTATGTAGGGAACGGTTTGCATTAGCAATATGTATCCGTAACAACTTTACAGTTGCACGGCCAGGGGTCGACAGTCCCCTCGGCCATGGGCCACGCGGCTGCCGCTGGCTGTCTAGGCAAGCTTGGAGAGGACCTCGCCAAGGAGGGACACGGTGTTGTCGTACGCCGTCGCAGCCTTGGCGGGGCTCTTGGCCCTGGCGGCGTAGTCGAGCTGCAGGCGAGTGGCCACAGAGAAACTCACTGTGAGCGTGGGCCAAGCGACACGACAGAGACATGACAGGGCGTGCATTGCTGATGAGCATCTTGCTCAGTCACGGTGATGGACCAGCTGGAGGGAAGGTGGAGGGGGAGGGGGGACCGAGTGCGTGCCCATAGAGCGCATGCATGTCAGAGAAAGAGAGAGGGAGAGAGAGAGAGAGGGGGGGGAGGGCAAGGGGGGGGGAGGGAGGTGGAGGAGGGAGGACGGCACAGCAGAAAAGAGAGGCATTACATCAGCAATGGAGTCGTAGAGCTTGTTGGCGAGCTTGGTGAGCTCCTTCTTCTCGGCCTTGGCCTTGGCGCCAATCACGGTGTTGAGGTCGAACCGGAGGTACCCGGCCTTGCTCCGGAGGTCGTTCTGGACGTACGGCCACGCCTTCTTGTCGATCAAGCCCTTCACTGCACGCAGCGCAAGTAGCCAAGGCGTAGCGTAGAGGAGCGGCCATCAGATAGGGGCAAATTACGTGACCTCGAGCTTGGCACAGGCTGCAGCGAGAGTGTCAGGCTCAATGGGCTGAAAGTCAAGGAGCTAGCGATGGCGGTAGAAGAGACGCTGCGGACAGCTGAATGTGGGCACCTGAGACAATCTGGGAGGCCGACTCCTTGGCGCGCGCGAGCGCCTCTGAGGGCGGGAGCGCCTGCAGGAAGAAGCGCTCCTTGAGGGGCAGGTCGAAGTCGCGCGCCTGGTCCGAGTTCTGGGTCCCGGCTGCGGCAGGCAGGGCGGCGTAGACAGCACAGTCAGAGGCAAGGCGCGCAGGACCCACGAGCGGGAGCGAGCTTGGCAAGCTCGGCGGCGCAGCCATGGCAGCTCGGGCGCCCACATTGGTGCAGCCCAGGCAGGCAATGGGCCGCGCCGGCTAACATACTCGTGATAAACACTAACATCCTCTGTATGTACCTAAGTGACTTTTAGAGTCACTCTTCTAATATCAGCAGCCGCATTCTCCGTCACTAACTGCGCCGAGGCGCCCCGGGAGCCGACCGCCGCTGGAGTGGGTGCCCAATTGGCTCGATATAGCCCACATTGTGCCCACAAGCGAAGAGGAGGGAGAGAGGAGGGGGGGAGGAGAGAGGGAGGAGGGAGGAGGAGAGGGGGGGCTGAGAAGGGTGCCCAAGTGAGGAGCTCACGGAGGCCGCCGCTGGGCGGGGGCGGGCCCTCCAGCTTGATCTTGAGGGCGTCGGCGCGGGCGGGCCCGGCGGCGGCGACGGCGGCGGCCGCGGCCAGGAGGCCCA
>WELB01000125.1:163765-189389 GCA_009602725.1 Spirogloea muscicola
TGCGCCGCCTCCGGCGCCGTCGCAGCTGCGGCGTACCTGGCGGCGTGCTTGCTGCTGACCGCGGCGCCAGGGCCGCCGCCGCCGCCGCCGGACGACGGCCCCGTCCTCGCCCGCTTCCCTCCGGCGTGCCTCTCGGACTCGAACAGTGAGCTCCAACACCCAAAACCCTCACCCCTTAGCCCGGCGCGGCTGCCTCCGGCCTCGCCTCACGCCGCCGCCGCCGCCGCCGCCGCCGGCGCAGGCTGCGGCATGCTCGCCGGCGGCTTCTTCTTCGGCCTGGCGACCGCGCCGGCGCACGTGGAGGACGAGCTGGCCGACACGTGGCTGGAGTTCGCGCAGCACGGCCCCGACGGGCCCGGCCCGCCCGGCCCTGGCCAGACCACCCGCGGCCCGGTCCGAGCCCCTCCGTTCCTTTCTCCTGCCGCTGCGGCCTTTAACGCACTGTACAAGATTTGAACCTGTGACCTCATCGTATCTTCTCAGCTCTTACGCTGGCTAGAAAACCCACCTATATGGCACAGTTAGTGAGAGAGATTGAAATTGAGTGTTAATGAGGACGCATAGTTAGTGCTGCTGTCAGGGCTCCTTGCTGCCGCCTTTGGCCACAGCCAGCGAGCAGTCGACGACATCGCTGGCAATGGCAATGCCGGCGGCTCCTTTGACTGAGGAGCTGCAGCAATGCTGTGGTCAAAGTCAGATTGCCACGGCGGTCTTGAGGCCGTTGCACAGCCGCGGGACAGCCGGAGGCTCTCGAGCACCTGGGACTTTGTTGGGGTTTCGCAATGTTGCCTGCTGTGTAGCCGTCACAGGGGGATCTGATGGCGGCGGCCAGCAAATGCAGGTGCGCGCATGGCACAACGTGCCAGTGCCGGAGCAGCGGCTGCGCTTCTGGACGGACCCTGGCGCCGAGTTGGACCTCGCGACGGGCACGGGCGTCGAGGCATTCCGCATGGGAGTCGATTGGGGCCGCATCGTGCCCAACGAGCCGATCGATGGAACCACTCGCGAAACAGTGAGCAAGCCTCCGCAGCTTCCGCCACTAGTAACGCATTCCATGTCCACCTCGGCGGCTGAGCCACTGCTAACTGGCGCAAGGGCTGTCGCCGTCAGCCGCATCCCAGGCCGACATGAAGGCAGTGGAGCACTACCGGCGCATCATGGCGGACGTCAAGGCCCGCGGCCTGCGCATCATGCTCACGCTCTTCCACCACTCTATACCCAAATGGGCCGTTGCATACGGCGGCTGGACCAATGAGCGCACTGTCCAGTATTTTGCCGACTTTGCGAGGTGCGTCGCCCAGCTTCATTTCTCCCTCTCCTAATGCTGGAGCTGGAACTTTCCGTTTAGGAAATCTGCTGACAAATGCTGGACAACAGGAACCTGCATAACTTACACTTCCAACAAAGGGTCTTCTTCCATGGTTGTCTGCTATTGCCGCATGAGAATGCTGAAGAGACAGACTGACAGACTGACAGACTGACGTTCTCAAGGCTACAGTGCCCAAATTTCATAGCTATCGGAGGTGCCTGTTGGAAGCTACCTTCACTTCCTCACACTATCATGCTTTTATTGCCAGGTTTGCAGGAGAAGAATTCGGAGACTACGTCGATTCGTGGGTCACGTTTAATGAGCCCCACATATTCGTCATTCTGACGCACTGCACGGGCACATGGCCACCTGGCGATAAGCCGACGGCCTGGCAGTCGGTGCTGTGCGTTGTGCCGGTTCACTCCAGCCCGTACTGGCGGGCCATGGATGCCATCGGTCGCGCCCACATCCTCGCCTACAAAGTCCTCCATGAAGGGTGAGCCAACGAGGCATTCATGTCCTGGACTTCTCAACTCTGTGTGTACTGGCTAGCTTTGCTGTCGCAGTTTCACATACTGACTCTGAGGTCCATCCCACATTGACCTTTGTAGGACTACACATATGCTTCCACACAAGTTCTATGTTGATTAACTGCAGCTTAACAGGGGCTCAAGTCTAGGCTAGGTGATAGTCAGGTGATAGTGAGGATATGAGGTGGCGCATTGAAGTCTGTGAGGGTCATGTGAGATTTGCAGGTCAGCAACAGCTTCAGTGCCGGTTGGTGTTGCACACAACGTGGGCGTGCTCCGGCCGTATGGCCTCCTCGATGCGCCCGCTGTTGCATTCTCCCGCTGGATGACGCTCTTCCCCTGGATTGATCACATCCAGGACCACCTGGATTTTTGCGGCCTCAACTACTACGGCCAGGTTAGGCCCTATTGACACCTCCACTTGGGTAGGATTAACATAATCGATTCTGCTGCCTGTCGCATGACTCAAAGCCCTGCTAAGTGCTCTTGCGCGGGGCCTTTCACAATCTGCTCTGTGATGGGCACCCGCAAAGCTGTGCCCATGCAGTGAGGTCAGGTACATGTACTCAGATTGCTGATATTGCCAAATGTTTGTATCCGTGGGACTGCCAGGAATTTATATCAATGGTAGGCCTGCAAGTTGTGCCAGAGGAGGAGTACAGTGAGGCCGGAAGGGCCGTCTACCCCGACGGTCTGTACCAACTCCTCATGGAGTTCTACTCGCGGTACCGAGCACGGCGCCCGGACCTTAAGTATATTATCACAGAGAACGGCATGGCGGACGCTCGTGACCTCATCCGGCGGCCTTACCTCCTTGAGCACCTCCTGTCACTGCATGCTGCCATGAAGCAGGTAGGATTGTGACCATGAGGAATGATGCATGCATCACGTACTTGATTGGTCCTCCTATCAAGGTTTTACTGTTCCGCTGCGATTTTAATTGCAATTCTTAGATTTGGCCCATCACACGATGTCTTAACATTGCTCGTCTGATTGCATCTGCCGTTAGCAGGGTGTACCAGTGCATGGGTACTACCACTGGACGATTTCTGACAACTGGGAGTGGGCGGATGGGTACTGCCCCAAGTTCGGCCTTGTAGATGTGGACCGCGCCGACAACCTGACGCGCCTCCCTCGCCCGTCATACGAGCTCTTCACGCAGGTCTGAAGTCAGATAGTTGCTTGGAACAACTGGTGGTTGCTGAGATGACCTGGCCAGATTGTTGGAGTACAGATAGCTGTGATCAAAAGCGTTATGAAGCTGTTGCTTCTCACTCCTGCACTTCACACCTTCATGTAACATCTCCTGTTGAAATTACATATATAAAAGAGGTCGACTGTCCACTCGTCTGCAGGTGGTGAAGACGCGGGAAGTGACACTGGCAGCGCGAGAGGAACATTGGGCAACGCTGCATGGCGCTGCCAACCGCGGGGGGGAGCGGCCCTTCTGCCGCGCTGTCGATGCCACTGGCGTTATGTGGGCTGGTGACTAACAGAAGGCTTTCATCACTCTGTGAAAGATTGCTGCTATCTGATCAACCATGTGTGCCGGTTGTCAATCTGACCTCCAGTATTGCACACGCCAGCAACCTCTACTTGCATATCCCACAACCAAGAGTGTACTTTTCGATACATTCACCACCCAACATCTGGTATGGTGGTTACTAAGTCACTTCACCACTGAGCTGCCACAGGCAGCCGAGACGTGCCAACGATGCGGGCGCTGTCGCGCAAGGACTGGCGGTTTGCGAAGTACGAAGTCCCAGACCTTCAGACCATGTTGCAGCGATCGGTGCGGGAGGTTGCACTTGTGGCGTGGTTTGCTCTCGAGTCTGTGGTGGGCAAGGGGCCCCAGGTGACACGCCCTGCTGAAACGCTGACAGGAGCTGCTGAGCTTTGACACTTACATGCAATGTTTGGGATGTTATTATTGTCTGCTAGTGAGTACTGATGTCTGCAGCCATCTGCAAGTTAGCCCTGCAGCTTTTTGCCGCGAACAGTGACGCTCTTGGTTGGGCGTAAACAGCGCACTTGACTATATTTCCACTTATCTTTGAAATAATCTCCTCTTCCACAAGCCCTACTTCCCTACCTTTCTTGCCTTGATGCTTGCCACCTCAATGACACTGTGGCATGATCTGCACTCGTATGGCATCACAAAAAATGCGCTGCCTGCTTGGACCCACAAAGCCTGAAGAGCCTCTAGTCAAGCTTGCATGACTTGCACCTCAAGAGCAAACGTGCACCGTATACACTCTAACATTGCTGAAGATCATTCACAGCATTCCACTATCACTTAACGTCTTCAGTCATCCCCCTTCCAATTCCCCCCCACCCTTCTCTCAAGAAGGTGTGATTTCTGTGAAACCATGAGTGTCAGACTTAACACAGTACTTATGAGCTCATCATACGGAAGTAGGGCAATCATACGGAGCTTGCAGGGCAGCCCAAAATCTGGCCTCCCCTGAAATGTTGCTCATGGCATGGACTTTGGACAAGCGACCATCTTCTATCGGCGTAGATTGGAAGAGCTGTTCTCTCGCTTTAGATTGGCCAAATTGGCCTTATATCATCACAACTAGACGATGGTTTCCTCCGGAGCACGCAAGCCTGCCCCGCGGCCAGGGAGCCGGCCGCCCGGCGGGCCAGCCCCAGTACGCGCATCGCCAGATCTGCCGCCGCCGCAGCTGCTCTCTCCCCCCAGCTGGGCGCCCAAGTGCACCCCCCCTCCTCCCTCCCTCCTCAGTTTCTCCTCCTCCTCCCCCAGCCGCTCTCCCCAAGCTCTCTTCGTATGCACTCAGCTTGTGTCACAGTCGCCTCTGCGTACCAGCAGCCGCTTCAGTATCAGCAGCCGCTATCTCCTGCGCCCACCACGAGCTGCCAGGAAACTGTGCAACTGCGGCAGCGGCTTTGGCGGCGGGAGGCGCGATGAGCTTCCTCCGGCTGCGCGCCGCCAGCGAGGGCAGCTACTTCCGGGAGGTCTGCACAGCCCGCCGCCACCAACGACTGGCCACGAGCGAGAGCCCGTCGCCGAGTTGGGTTTAGCGTTTTGCGTTTTGGGTCCTGATGGTCGCTCGCGGTGGCCAAGCAGGCGGAGGGCGTGGCCGCAGCGAGGCTCCGCAAGGAGCTCGAGGCCGCCGGCCGGCTGCGCGGCGGCNGGCGGGCATGACGGCGGAGGCGGCGGCCGCCGCCGCCTCGCGGGCGCTGCAGCCGGTCGGCCATGTGCCGCGCACCAGCCTCGGCCGTGGGAGGTAATGCATCAATCTCGTTTTCGACTTCAGAACTATGTCTGGGTATCTGAGCTAATTTACATATCTTCTTATTGCAAGTATGACTGAAGCTTGCAGAGCCGCATTGTCACTTAGACTCCAATGACTTACCCAAGTCCCGAGCACTCATACTAAGTGAGGCCAGCTGAATTTGTCTTTTCATCGCATTCCCAGATAGCACAGTATCAGCAGCCGCTTGCTCTTCTGCTCTGTAAGCCACTGCTTGGCCAACCAGACACTGTGTTGGTGACTGGACCCCTCAACACAGTCCCCTGCTGCACTTTGTGAAGCTGCGAGCTGCTGCCGCTGTAGCTGCTTCCAGGTTCAGCCTGGAGTTCCCCGCCAACGCCACGGTGGAGGCCTCCACAGCCAACGCCCGCCGGCCCCGCGGACCCAGCACTGCTGACTTGGAGGCACTGATGCGGGGCTCCACCTCGGGTGCGCCATCCGCTTTTGCTGCAGTGCTTGCTCGGCTTCAGTGCTGCATCCGTGCTCAGTACATGCTTTGGCATTGAGGCAATCGCTTGGCTGCTGCGCTGCGTGGCAGTCGGGAAGGCATTCCTGCTCGCGACCGTACTCGTGTTCGGTGGCGGCACTCTCGGCCTGGTCTTACTCGGCCGCCGGCTGGGCGCTACAACGGTAGGTGCTGAGGGCCACAGTAAGAGAAGTGCTGCTGCTCCCACCAATTCTTGCTGTTGTTGGTGCTGAGGCAAGTTGTGACATTTGTGCCCGCACAGCTTGAGGAGCTGCCGGAGAGGGGCCGCGAGGCACTGCGCCCGTGGGCTGATCGCGCACGGCAGATGGCCGAGCCCGTCAAGCACTGGGTCTGCATGCTTACACACTCTAAGTGGCCATTAGTTATTGACTTATGCATCGCAGCCTTTGCTGAAATTAGCATCATGCCAGCATTGGCTGTACTTATTAGGATAGGGGCTCTCATGTACTCTGCAGGCCCAGGGGACGGCGGCTCGGTGGCGTATGACGAGAGAGCAACAAGAGGAAGTTGGCCAACAATATGCACAACGCTTTGGGGTGAAGCGTAGTGAGTTGGGAGGTTGTGAGGCACAGGTGCCTCAGATTTCGCAGATGGGGAGCTAACCCTGCATCTTTGTTTGAGACACATGCGATCACATTATACAAGCTTGCTGGCAGATGTGACCATCAAGGCAGACTGCAACTGTACATAGTACAGCATTGTACATAGTAGGGAACTTCTCTCAGGCGAATATGGCAGACGTTATTCATAGTATTTGGTGCATTGTTTACATGTGCTGATGATATTAGTGAAGCTTTACTGACGCCTTGCATCATCAGAGTGAAGTGCGACAAGATTCAGACACGGTGGAATTGGTGGCAAGCAAGATGGTCTGACGATGCTGCTACTTATTAATCAGCAAGCAAGGATCGATTTGGCCCTTTCATGCTACTGGCCAAATGGCGTTGCCACGGCTGGCAGGGCATGGAAGCATTTGTTTGGTGCAACACAGAGGTTGGCTCAGTGAGGTTAGGCAAGGGCTGCATTGCTCCAAGCCACAATATCGGGGCTGAGGGTGGGTATAATGGGCAGGGGGTGTTGGGTGGGTGGGGGAAACGGTCGTGTGGGAAGTGACTAGTCTGTCTAATCTATTTATCACAGGTAGAGTTGTACAAGGTCGAGCGGGGGCCCTTCAGGCTGCTTGCGGATACTAACTTCTCAACCCTTTCTATACGATTCCTGTTGAGAAGCTTGAGCTCATGCTTCGGTGGTCGTTACTCTGCAAGGGTTTATACCCTTGAATCAACCAGCTAAAATGCGGTACTGGATACACATGTCCAGAAGATACACATGTCACACAAGACCAATGCACACTGAGAGTGCAAGTGCTGCGTGTGCTGGTGCAGATGCTTGACCATAGATCCATCTTTACTATCACTAGTTGAAAACGTATGCCTCTCTGTCTTGGAAATTCGTATCATTGGGTCGCATCCTTATTGTGCCAAGCATGGTATCACTAATCACCTCCCTATGGCTGAGTGCTGCAAATGAGCAGCATCTTGAAGTTCTGCCTACATTGCAGTCTGGATTTTTGTGACAAGCATGATGAAATCATTCACCAAATGTGTGACAATGTCAAAGCTTGCCGACCTGTGGAGCTTGAATAGGACTGCTCCACCTGAGTCAGTTCTCTCTTTCACCGATGCCTGTCTGATAATATGTCATGTCCACTGCAGGCAGCAAACAGCTTGTCTCCTGGAAAAGTAGGACCACAAAGAGCGTATTTCCTTCCTCCAGCTTCTTGAAGGACTGCTCCAGCACAGCAGGACATATGTAAGAACAACAACTGGAGCATAGTGCCGCATGCCCTGGATAGCAGTATGAGAACCTATCCTACTAGCCATGGTGAATTGAATTCGGCTCAGAACCTAGAAGAATGCAGGAGAGCAACAGATTATTGAAGACCGGAGTAATTGATTTTGCACAAGGCTTCCTACAAGGTAATGGAGATGAGTTTCCTGGGCACGCACTCAGCACACATTTGCAAGCAAAAGGACGACAAAAAACACACATGCCCAACTAGGTGCTGTTCAGACCTGGAATTAATGGTGGGTGGCTACATCCAGCCTTAGAAATGTCGAGCTGGCCAGCGCGGCTCCACCTTCAAGGAAGCGCCAGTGACGGACACATATTGCTGTATTGATACCTACAAATGCGCCAATGCATGCAGTCCACCAGGCAAGTTTTAACATCATTAGCTAAGTAAATGACAACCTACACTTAGACCCTTATCTCCATCGACAAACCCTCATCAGGTATATATCTTGGACTTACTTTAACACCATGAAGTAGATGCTCTGCAGTCACTGTGAACAGAGAGGTCAACACTGCAGACTGACCTGCTGGAAATCAATGGGAAAAGTTGAACTCAAGGAAGTCTGGGCCAACTCCAAGATCACTCGCCAGCCCATGAATTGACACGAAGGCATACTGCCGGACACTAGGCGGGAGCACCATGCCGACAGTGGTAGCCGCCTGCTGCGAGTGGTGAACGGCGAGGAGGAATGCTGTCCTGGCATCCATTTGCTCGGTTGGAGCTTCCACACGATTATCATCAAGGCGGAGATCCTGAACACAACCAGATGATAAGAAAACTGGCTGACCACTGACTACTCTTAACATGCAAGTCATATAAGATGCAAGCATCCCCAATCAGCAGATGCCTAATTGCACTATGATTCCTGTGACATGACTTTGATCCTCAACACGGTTGCTGAACCAATGCCACAATGAGCGCGTGGGCAGGAGAGTGCTAGTCAGCTGTATGAACTCCCCATAGCACCACTGACATGAGGAGATATGCTTCCATTGAACAGCCCAATCAGCTCCCTATAACTATGCTAACGTGGTGAATGAGCTTCTAGCAATATTAGGGGTGTAATACATGCGGCATGGAAAGGAGTTCAGGAGGCACCTGGAAGAGGGCGGGGAAGGTGGTGACCAGCCGGCGAGAGAACAGGCTTGCAAGCTCAACGTCCTGGAGGTTGAGGGCAAGGGCCACGCCGGCAATCCGTAGGAGCAGCATGTACTCATGGATCAGGCTGTCAGGCGGCGGCCGTAGGCGGAACTGGCTGATGTAGTCACGGCATGCCGCGTCGGCCGCTGCGACCGTCGCCTCCACCTGCACGTCTGCTTCGTCGAGCATTGACACGCAGTGGTACAGCATCACCAGCAATTGCTCGCACCCGCCGACCAGCGCCACCGCCGCCTCCCTCGACAGGCCTGCTGAGCAAACACAGGATACTAGTCACGAAGGCACCACCTCTGAATGCATAAAAATGTCCTTCTTCCTAAGACTATGTGATACGTGGCAAACATGTAAGGCATCAAAGGGGACCTTGCAAATATTTGAAGATATGGTAAGAGACATCAAGGTCATGAGAGCTACCTAAGGAGGCAGAGCACTCAGTATTGGATGGCGAGCGGCCAAGAGTGTGCAGCAGAGAGACCACAATGGCTGCCCGTGGGCCAACATGGGAGGCCCAGAGGGAGGCCACGACGCCGCCCTTAAGCGCGACCAGCGTGACGCGCGACAGATTCTCCTGCATTGACAGCAAGTCCTGCTCCCAAGAAGCCGTGCAGCGGTTCGCAGCACTGGCTCCGCCAGCTTTGAGGCCCTGCGACCACTGCCGGCATGCCTCCGCCACCCTGTGCGCAGCAAGGATGTCGGGCTGACAGGAGGAGGCAAAGTGGCCTGCCAGACTCTGCAGCAGCGCCGCTGGCGAGTCGTGCTCGCTCGCGTCCTCCAGCTGCTCCCCCTCACTCGGCCTGCTCTCCAAGCTGTCATCTGGAGCCAGGGAAGGCAGACCTGAGGACGAGCTGAGCCTCACAATCTTGCTGCGGCGTGGCACTGTCTTCGCTGCTTGCACTGGCATTGCTGCGGAGGCTGCGCCGCCGCTGCTGCTGCTGCCTGCCAGCAGCAGCTGCAGGCAGGCGGCGCATGCAGCCACCGGGAAGGCGTCCAGCTCTGCCACTGCAGGGCCCTCGCGGCCCAGCCAGCTGGGCGGGCCTGCTGGCGCGTCTCTCATGTGCGAGCGGAGAAGTGCCATCGCCCTCTCAAGTGTCCATGCCTCCTCCAGCCGTCCCACGAGCATCCGCCAGCTCTCAATCACCTGTCGGCCACAGTCAATCAAGTCGACATCAGTTCTACAAAACTTTCTCGATAATTTATCACGTTCAAGGCAACATGCCAATAGGCACAACTCCAGATTTAAGATGCAAGTTGTGCAGTACCTCTCTCTGGTCGTCAAGGAGGGCCCGCCGAAGCGCAAACTGCTTCTGCACAGCGCAGAGGCATAACCGGGCCAGGACCAGCGCCTGCCGCACCGAATTGCTGTGCTGGCACCAATGGAAGCACAGCGGGAATGGATCACCCAGTTCGTGACTGCCCTCGCGTACAGAGTCTCGATCAGCCGCAACGTCAGACACTTCACCAACGTCCTCTTCTAAACCCAGCATCTTGAAGGTCCTTGAGTCGTCCTCAGCTGCCACGGCCTGCAGGAGGAGGAACAGCCGGCGGGCGTCCATTGCCAGCATCCGGGGCACGCTTGCTGCACCAAACCAGGCCACAAAGAGCAGCTGCCAGTCCAGCCTCGGCAGTGGCAGCAGCGCTGTGGTCTCATTCACCCGAGACACCGCCTGGTTGTCCAGCAGCGGCTGAAAGAGTAGCAGACCAAGGGCCGCCGCCGGCGCGGGGGCGCCAGTGGAGAGGCGCCACATGGCCCCATGGGAAGCAGGCCTGGTGAGCGCTAGCGCCCGCGCAATGGCGGCCATGCCGTTAATGCCAACCACGCCCTGGCAGCACGCCAGCCGCAGGCTGCCCCTCTGGACCCCGGGGCTGCAGCTGAGATCGCATGCAAATTCAGATAGGAAGTCTTTCCATGTCATATGCATACTCAGAAGTAAATCATCCTCCAATTGGCCCTTCTTGTCGCCCTCTGCCACAAGCGAGGCCTGGATGTCGGCGGCAAGGTCAAGGGCGCCCAGGGGTGTGCCATCCTCATCCCCGCTGAAGACTTCAGCAGCAGTTCCAGCCTGAAGCACAGGCAACTTGTGACCAGACTGATAGCTCTGATCAGTACTCGACTGATGTTGTACTGCTGGTGAAGCTTTCTCCTGCAAACTGCAGAAGGCGGAGAAGAGGTGCTCATGCCACTGCAGGAGGTGCAGGCGCTGCTCCAGCTTCTCCCTCTTCGTCAGCTTCACGGCCTCCTTTGGTGGAGCTGCCCCATCAGTCTTCCAGCTGCTACTAGTCACGTCAGAACCGATTATAACTGGCGTCTCTGCCTCGCTGGTCCCCTGCGCCAGGGCTGCAACGCCCAGCGTCGTTGCCAGCCGCTTCCGGAGTCGCAGGCCGGTGACAGACGCCGAGCTCAGAAGTGAGGCGGCCACGGCCTTCTGCGATGGACTCAGCCCCTTCCAGTGGGCTCCTACTCTACTCTCAGTTGGCTGTGCAGCTGGGATTGAGTTGATGCTTGGAGCACCCTCTGCATCTGCACCACC
Organism: Spirogloea muscicola; assembly: GCA_009602725.1. NCBI lineage: Eukaryota > Viridiplantae > Streptophyta > Zygnematophyceae > Spirogloeales > Spirogloeaceae > Spirogloea > Spirogloea muscicola. Next base: position 174,911 of record WELB01000125.1, read on the forward strand.
ACTTCGCTTGGCGGCCTCAAGGGCCTCGGTTGTTGAGTCCAGGCACACCCGCAGCGCGGCAAGGTGGAGCCAAGTCGGCAGCGCCGGCCGCAGCGCCAGCAGAAGGACAAATATCTGCACGTCATTAGACACATGCTGCTGATGAATTTTTCAACAAGACTTTCCAGACTTGAACGCCATAAAGAGCTTTGCTTCAACAAAGCTCTAGTTCTTTCGAGGGAGGAGGTATACCTAAGGCGCCTCACTAATTCAGCAAAAGCACACAATTACAAGGAAGCAATAAAGCGTCAGTCATGCTGTCAGGACGTGGATCTACAAGTGCACCTGAAATTGCCGTTGGGCCGAGGTTAGCGCACCCAGGAGCAGAAAGATGGCATTTTCCTCTTGCGAGCCCTCCAATGCCTCATGCTTCGAGTACTGGTGCAACATGTGCTTGTCTTCAGGGGAGGAGGGAGGCCATAGGCGCAACTGCGCGAGGCCTGCCTGTGCTGCCAGAAGCGCGCCTGGCTTGTCGTGCAGAATGTCAAACAGCCACTGAAAGACGTCTGCTTCGGTGATGATCCCGCCTGTCAGACTGGAGCTGCCCCTTGATGTCTGCCGCTCCAAGGTCCTGCCATGACACCAAATAAACCTTTATTCACAGAAACATTGGAGAGCCAAAACCAGTTGCATGCACAATGAGCCCATTTGCATCCATGCGCCCCCAGAAGAAATCTGCAGAAGCTTGTCAAAGCTACCCACTTAATATAGTGCCGTGTGACCTGGAGGCCCAACAATAGCCAAATAAAACCCAACCGCAACACCAAGACGCAAGTGGGGACTGGGACCCTCCACTTAAGGGGGCAGTCACTTGTATATAGAGCCGCCGACAAGCCACGAAGCTACCTCTCAAGTCCCAACAGGCCGGTCGAGGCGACTTCAAAGAGCTGGCCACTGCTGCCGAGGAGCAGGTACACCCTGGCCCGCATCGCGGGCTTCGGCTCCGGCACGCTGCTCGCGCGGAGGTCCAAGCTGGGGCACGGCTGCAGGAGGCGGCAGCCTGAGCCACACCGGAGGCGGACTATGCGCGGCCCGCTTCGCAGGCACCACACCTGCGTGGGCACAGAGCACACCTTGCCATGCCTTCATATTTGCCTGCTCAACATGGCACCATGGCATGTAAGGCTTGTCTAAGTGCTTGAAGTGAGGAGCTAGTAGCTGGCAGATTGTTCTGCTCATTAAGATATTGGACTACTGCACTTCGAGTTATTCGTACATCTGTACGATAATACAGCTTTGGTTTTCTGTGGAGCAACAAGTACCTCCAGGATGCCATTTCTTGGGGCATATATGGCCAGGCAAAGTCGTAAGTCAACCCCAACATTGGGGTTTTCACTTGCAGCTTGCGGAGACTCGTACGCTCCTTCATCTGGCTTCTTGTTGCCTGCTGGGAGTGCCGCGGGCAGCTCCAGAAATGCACACTGTGCGGCTCGATAACCCTGCTGACACCGACAGCTCAGGCCGCCCCTTTATGACAATGGCTTTGCTTCTTGACCTCTAGGATAATGAAGCTGGACAAACTGAAGCCTAGACCTTCAGGATCTGCTGCCAAGACTTGCTGCAGGCACCAACATGATGTTGATTTGGCCTGGCAAGCTGCACCATATCAGAAACAAACCTTCTAATAGAAATCGCTTTGCATTTTAGGACCTCTATTCTGCCTCCGGCTTTGTGGAAAAAAGCATTGTGCTATGTTCATCGGCGGAAGCCTATGATAATTACCTTCCACATGCGTACGACAATGTCTGCTGATAAATCATAAAGTAGGACGCGGCCAAGACTATCTGCAATGGCCATCAGCGGACCCCGCGGCGCTACGAAGAGCGCCAGCGCCTGCCTGTCCCCATCCTGTAGAGCAGCGTGCGGCTTGGCCTGGACGCTCTCTCTGCCATGATCCAGCTCCACAGGCTTGCCCTGCAAGTTGGGGCTTCCTGAGGTCGACAGACCAGCTGACATTGTAATAGCCTGCCTGCAAAACAGCGCCAACATACGGCGTCCTCAAAGACATCATAATCGGCTTATGCTCTGATCAGATTCACATGCCTAAGCATTTGCAGGACTTACACTGGGTCAGAATTCGGCCGGATCCTTAAGTTACTACATCAACGAGCTTAGCAACGATTCCTGTAAGATGGAGAAGGCGGCGACCTTGCCATGTACATAGATTAGCTGCTGTGAAAATGCTCATAAGCAGCTACTTGGCTTTTGTCATTTGCGACTGAGCTATTTTATATGCTTGACATGGATGACAGTGGCGCACCTGATATCCTTCAACCCTTGCAGTGGAGACACAGGGGAAAGCGCATCTCCTTTCATAAGCCCTCTGGTGAGGCTGTAGACTGCCGTGGCTGCAGTCGTCATGCCCTTTGCTGCTGACACGACCCCCGTCGCCACCTTGGAGGCGATGAGTGCCGTGGACAGGCCCACTTGGCCCTCTGCTACTCTGTGGACGGTATGCTCAGCGTGCGCGCCTCAGTAGCCGTTGTGCACGTGCCAACTTGAGCACGCCCCGACGTCATCGGAGACTAGTTGCTGATATGACGTGCAGAATGAGAGGCTCCACATTTGCGCCAAAGGGCCGGCAGAGGATCACCATCAACTATAAGCCGCATGATCCTTAACAACACGTCATTCTTCAACTGCATTTACCTGAACGAAGCCAGGGTTGGATCAGGGCCGACAAGTACAAGGCCAAATTGACCTTGTCCAATCTGCTGGCAGTCAAGGACCGCACGTTGTCACTATCAGCCACTAACTACAGTTAAACTGCAGATCGCAGCCAACAACATATCGTGCCATTGTACTCAGAATATCATGCGGCGCTTCAAAAGCACACTATCAGACCAAACATTGGCGATGACAGTGTGCGATGATAAATTTTTGGAGCATACTGCAGCGCTTAGAGCCACCATTGCTCATTATTCACCTTAGAGATGGGAGTGGGAGCAAGGTCAGTGATGGCCCCGTCCCTCCACTGCCGAAAAGGCCTGCCCAGTGTCCACTTGTGGTACCGAAGGCCGGGCTGCTGTGGCATATCTGGCAGGACGCTGGCTCCCTGGTCGTGCTCCCTGGCAAGTCTCAACACCAGTGTCTGCAAACATAGTCTATAAAGTCATTATCTCACCAACCATGTCAATGAGAAACTCATTTGAGACGAAGTAACGCGAGCAGGTGGGCTTCGCTTGGTCTGCTTTGCTGCTCTTAGAGGTGCACATGTTTGCTCTTGAGCTTGGTCTTAAGTCCGCGGATGTGTGAATGAATCAAGGGTCTGAGGCCCAATATTTGACTGGCAAGTAAGCCTGGAACAAAAAATAAATCTAGGCCACACCTGCAGATCGTGGCCTTCGATGCGCACGACCGCCGTCGCATAGAAGGCTGCAACATCCTGGGGCTCGTTGCCAGCTCGGAGCCGAGGGCGCTTGCCCCGTGTCCGCACACGCAGCAATGGCCCGCTGTGAAGTACCTGCACGGCGGCAGACACGCATGCTTGATGAACAACACTCACTGCCCACAAGCATGTAAGAGCGAGTGTAGATAACCGCCAGACATACAGACAGACCGATGCTGGTCAACAGATGACTCTTGTGCAGCTTACCCTGCACAAGAGTCAGCGAGTCAGTACAAACTATACAAAAGTATGTACTCTTTTTGCTTAACAGCACTGTAAATTAGGAGAAGTTAATGTGCAAATTCCTCCCCACTCGAACGAGACCTACCTGCCTCAAGAGGAGCCCACCTTGGACAGTCAGCACCAGGAGGGCGCCGCCAGACGTCCCGACGGCCAGGAAGCGGCTGTGAGCATCCTCCGTGAAGGCCAGCCACTGGAGGCAAGTCACTGATTGGCCTTCCGAGCAGGCATCGACGGCGACGGTGCCATCCAAGGTCCTGTCGCCAGAAGCCCCAGTGCTGCTAATGACCACCCGGCCGCCCCTGGCGACGGCCAGCAGCCCTGCGCAGGCCGACAGGGAAGCGTGCACGGCCTCGTCGTCGAGCCAGGCGCCATTGGGCGGGTCCAGTGCCGCGCCGCCGCCGCCGTCCAAGCGAAGGCCTCCCCCTGGCGTCGAGGCGGCAGAGGTTCGAGTCAGCTGCTGCACAGCTCGGTGAAGCTGAGGTTTTCCGCTGACAAAGGCCAACAAAAGCTTAGGATGATGACCAACAAGCTGAGGTACAGAAGTCGAGAGATAATGAGTGATTGACAGGCGTCACCTCAGAGATCATCTGCGCTTCTCTCTGTATTGAACTCATCTCATCTAATATTCTGTCATCTGATGCATCTATCTCATCAAGCAAGCCCCTGCAGGAGATACTCGACATGAGCAACTTGTGGCAGAGCCTAGCTGCTCAATTGGCGGCCATGGCCGCCATCGTGTCGAACGCCCGCTGTGGCAGAGGTGGTGGTGAGAGCTGGCTGCGCCGAGAGCGCGACGCCGTCGCCGGCGTACCGTCAGAAAGCGGCGAGCTGTGGAGCCCGGAGAGGCCGTCGAGCTCCGCGCCACCGCCGCCGCCGCCGCCGCCGCCGCCGGCGAGCGCGTCCCGGACCTCGTGCAGCACGACGCGGCCGCGGAGCCGCAGCGCGCGGGCCCGATCCTTGGCCATGGCCGCCGCCGCCGCCTCCGCCGCTCCCGCCGCCGAGATCGNNNNGGCGCCCGCCGCGGGCGGCGTCTGGCTCGCCCGCCGCTACCGCGGCCGCCACCGCCGCCGCCATGGTGCTGGTCGCGGCGGTGCGGGAGTACGTCTCCCGCATGCTCGCCGAGGTCCCGGGCATGAAGGTCCTCCTCGTCGACGACGACACGGTGAGGCGCCATGGATGCACTGGCTCGCGCGACCGTCGCCACTCGTCAAGCCGCCGCCATGATCCCACCGCGCTCACTGCCATCGATGGCCGCCGCCATTATCCCACCGCGCTCACTGCCATCCATGGCCGCCGCCACTCATCCCACCGCAGCTCGGGATCGTGAGCCTGGCGCTGAGCCAGTCGGACATCCTGCACAAGGAGGTGTTCCTGGTGGAGCCGGTGGGCGACGCGGCGGCGTCGCGCGAGCCCCAGCGCCACCTGCGCGCCGTCGCATTCCTCCGGCCGTCGCCGGAGAACGTCGACCACCTGCGGCGCCACCTCCGGCGGCCCCGCTTCGGGGAGTACCACCTCTGTGAGCCCTGCCCCCTAACCCACTTAACTCTCCACTTAGCCCTAACCCTAACCCTTAATTGAGCTCAACACAAGCCTTAAGCTGGGCCTCGATCTCAATAACGTTCGAGCGGCCGTCAGCGTCAGCGTCACCTTGCTGACTGCGACGTTTAGCAGTAAAGCCTCCAGTTAGATAGTCATGCACGACAATAGGCACGCCTAGCTCTCTAGCAAATGCTGCTCTGGGCTTGGTTAAGGGCAGTGAGATGAGACTACGGGCTCCGTGATCCGTCAGAGCCAGTGCCCAAGCTTTCCGTTGTGCCGACCTTGCACGCTGCTAGCATCGAGAGTGGATTGCCAGCCTGCGAAATTACTGCTGCAATGCCCAGTCGTGCTGCCGCAATCGTAGAGCTGCCTCTCTTCACTCGGAGGCCCGCTCTGTGTACCCAGTGTCAGGAACTCCATGCTTGCAGCTGCTAAATATCAGTCAATCTACCTCTGCAGTAGTGAGCTCAAGAAGGATAATGGCTTACCGTTAAAAAGCTTTAGAGATCTGTGTCTCCTAGACTTTGTTGGGGGCCTTGTACAAGCCTCCTGGCCTTCTTGCACTCCTCATCAGGCCGCGCTCCCTCCGCGTTGCTGGTGCCGCAGTCTTTTCCAACATTCTGCTCGCCACGCACATCCAAATCCTGGCTGACGCTGATGAGTCCGAGGCCGTGCGCCAGCTCCAGGCAAGGGGCGCTAATACGATCATGCCCCTTGATGTGCAGCCTTTAGTGCGTCGTACAAGACATTTTCGTCAAGCTCTGATTCGTACTTTGCATGCCCATGTCAGATCGATGCATGCAAGCACAGTTGCTTTCCTTACCATCAGACTGTTGCAGTTATAGGTGTCACTTTAGTGGTCAGGAGATCTTGGACTTCTGGGTTTGATGTCCAAGGACCTCACTTGCCACCGCCAGTCTTCTCACAGGAGTTCTATGGGGACTACTTTGCGCTTGATCCCTACCACTTTGTCGTCGGAGGCGCGGGCCTGCAGCGGCCCTTCCTCGCTCCCGAGCCCGACACGCAGCACGCCGTGCAGCTTTGCCGGCTTGCTGTCGATGGCCTGGCATCCGTCTTCCTGTCGCTCAAGCGCCGGCCCCTCATACGCTACCAGCGTGGCTCCGCCATAGCCCAGCGCGTCGCCCATGAGGCCGCGGTGAGTGCACCAGGAGCCCTCTCCTAATCTCGATCCAGTGTTTAAATGTTTAGGTTTATCATTGGTATTTTCACCAGATTCACCAGATGGATTCTAGATAGCATCTTTCCTCTATGTTGCAATGTCAACAGAAGCTTCTGCACCGCGACCCGTGTGTGAGTCTTGACAGTCACTTTCTCTCACCTTATATGAGAGAGAAAATGACGTCTGCATGCCCCAGCCGCCCTCTTGTGTCAGTTGATTGAACTTTGGACAAGTCCTTGTAAGCTCCTCTCATGAGTGATGGTCAGGGGTGTGAGCCTCTAAGCTGAGCATGCTGTGTTCGGCAGCTGGGGCGGCGCAGCAATCGCATCGCTGATTCGTGTTGCTCGTGTCTGCCATGGGCTGCTTGCAGAAGCTGATGTATGAGCAGGAGAGCGGGCTTTTTGACTTCCGACGCACCGACATATCGCCGCTCCTGCTAATTCTGGACCGGCGTGATGACCCTGTTACTCCGCTCCTCAACCAGTGGACTTATCAGGTACACTGGCGTATCCTGAAGTCAAATCTCATAGAAATCATATACCTCCTTCAAAAATAATACTTAATTACATAGTACCAGAAGGCAGTTGTGTATTGCTAGCGTTGCTAGACTTAAGTCTTTGATACCACGAAAGTACATTGGTCAAATAGATCCCCTCTTTGACCACCTGTGTAGCCTAGCTACCCATTTAGTGCATAGCTTGACACGATTCTTATAGGCTATAGCGTGACGTGCGTGCAATGGTGTGTGCTGCAGGCTATGCTGCATGAGCTACTAGGCATACATAACAATAGAGTCAGCCTGCGGCACCTGCCCAAGGTGCCCAAGGACCAGGAGGTGAGGGGCTTATACTCCTTCGTTCTTGCATTGATTTTCATACAGCCTACCTTCAACGTGCTTATGAAGGACATTGGTGCTTCAGGTGATGTAGTCTCAAGAAGGGCAACGTGATGCCATGCAACTTATATGTGACATGAATATTTAGTCATCCTCCGCTACGTTGGCAGATGCAATGAGGCATGCTGAAGGTCTTTGACAAGCTCTCCTTGCCATCGATGCTTCATGCCAGGAGGTCGTAGTGTCCGTTGAGCAGGATGCCTTCTTCAGAGCTAATGCATATGAGAATTTTGGCGACCTCGGCGCAAACATCAAGAAGATGGTGGATGAGTTCCAGGGCGCCGCTCGCAGCAACCAGAACATCTCCACAATTGGTGTGCAGCTGCAGCTTATGTGTAGCTTGTTAACTAGCTAATTAACATATTCCACACATTGTATGGTTTATCAGATTCTTTCATCTGCTCTTGAGAGGCCAGTTGTGTAGGAATGGGGACTGCTTAACAAGTCAAATCCTTGACTGCATGTTTTCATTGAGAAGTCCCCAGACAGGTCTAGAATGTGCATATGATCCCTACTGGTTTTTGACAATGCGTGTTATGCACCGGCAGAGGACATGGCGCAGTTTGTAGAGAATTACCCAGAGTATAGAAAGCAGCATGGAACGGTGTCCAAGCACGTCACGCTTATGGCAGAGATGAGCCGCATCGTGGACGAGCGCCAGCTGATGTCCGTTTCACAGGTGGAGCAGGATTTGGCGTGCAATGCCAACCAGGCCGCCGCCTTTGAGGTAAGCATCCTCTCCTCCTACGCCACATATGACCACTTTGGACATGAAACTTTCATTTCCATCATTGCACTGCCAGGAGTGTTGTCCTCCACAGTGCGTCCTGAGTGTGTGCTGCAGTTGTCAAAGGTGGTGACTGGGAGACAGCTCTGCAGCTTAAGTGACATGACAGGAAGTTGTCTTGTCCACTTTCCGCTTAAGCAGGTCGTCAACGAGCTGCTGGGCAATGAGCGCGTGTCGGACATTGATAGATTGCGCCTGGTTATGCTCTACGCGCTGCAAACGAGAAGGAAAGCCCGCGCCAAAGTGAGCAGCTCGTCACGAGGCTGACACAGAAGCCCAGCAAGTACAAGCCGGGGGTACGTTACGCCGTCCTTGGTACCTATAACTGAGCAAGCATCAGATCAATACGTCTTGTCCTTGTCTAGATGTTACCATTGCTTGAAGTCAATCAGTGCTGATGCAACTGCATCGGAAAGACATAGCTCAGAGGGTAGCTTAGTACTCGGACTGTGACTAAGTGACTTGCGTTTGTGCCTCCAGAGCCACTAATGTGGTACAACCATCAATGGTTGTACTGCTAACGAGAACCTTTTAAATTGCGGAGGTGTTTCTAAGTGGGCCAGTGGCCATGCTGCAGCTTGTCTATACACTTCTGCGGCTTTGTGGGGCGGAGCACCGTACGGGGGACCTGTATGGCAATCGCGACCTCTTCAATCGGGCAAGGAATATGGCTCGAGGCCTCAAGGTAAAATCTCCATATGTTCAATCTGAAGCTTCATCCCTGCACAAATATAATCAAGATATCAGTCCTGGTATTTTGATGCTTTGAGCCTCAGGTCTGCCACTTGGGTAGTATATGTGGAAACTTGCTGCAGTGCTTTGTTATCCCTCAATCTCCTTCTTTGTGATGGTGCGGTTTCAATTGAGGAGCGATTTTGCTGCGCCCAGGGTGTGGACAACGTCTATACCCAGCACCAGCCACTGCTGTCGCAGACGATCGAGAGCCTGGTGCGAGGGCGGCTGCGGGACATTGACTACCCCTTTGTTGGTGACCACTTCCAGCAGGCCAGGTGAAGTCTGCCTCTGCCATTGAATAACATACTAATCAAAGGCCTTCAGTCGCTGCTGGTCGTTATTGGCTTGAGACGTTGCTGTTGACTTGCAAGCTGTTGTGTCCAATTTGTGGCCAGGCCAGCGGAAGTGGTGGTCTTTATTGTGGGCGGGACAACGTATGAGGAGGCGCGCGCTGTGGCGCTGCACAACGCCAGCGGGGCTGGAACCAGAATCCTGCTTGGCGGAACTGGCGTGCTCAATTCGTCAAGGTACCGAGTCCATGAAACCCATCTGTCGTAGGGTCTTCATCATGCTCTTACCTGGGGATGCGTTTAGGCTTGTGGGCTAATGGTTGACATGCCTGTAAAGCGTCTATGCTTCTCAGATTGCTCTTCTTGAGTGATTGCGAGTCTCCATGATCAAAGCTGTGACATATGAGTGGGAGAAAGAGCGGTGAGAGTGCTGTGTGTGACCGGAGAGTTGATTAGAATGTGTTTGTCGCAGCTTCTTGGCGGACTTGGTGGAGCTGCACGAGGTTGAAGGGCGAGGGCTTCAATAATGTCACAATTGCTGCCCCTGAACTCTCTAGAAGAGGTAAACTTGGTGTGACTTGCATGTGCTGCCTGCCGGGAAATGCACTGTGCATGACCCTGCTTTCACCGTTTCCTCGGACATCATTCAGCCGCTTCTGGACTATACAAATATATTCTCCGTCAGGAGATCTTCAACTCGTGTGTATACCTATTTTTGTACAGTGATCTTATCCAATATGTCAGATCTTTGATAATGCATCGTTGTGTAGTAAAACATAACAACTCATGAAGAAACAAACACTCAGGGGCCTTGCGATTATCAGCCATTCACATTATAGCCGCCCTGCTGCAGCTGTTACTTGCAGGTGCATGGAAGAAGGGCTTTGACCACCAAGCTCAAGGAGGCCCTTGAGCGATGTGGGCCTGCACGGCCCCCAAAGCACGAAAGTGCACTCACAGCAAAGACAGTGGCATCTTTGCTGTGCGTGGCGTGCGTGCTTTCTGGGGGCCATGCATGTGGGAAGGGCCCATGCTACAGTACCTCCATGTTTAGTAGCACCCATGAGTCAGGAGCTCAGAGAGCCGCATTAGCCATATTGTCTGCTGCAAATTACTGATTGGAGAGCGGAGGGCGAGAGATTGGCAACCCTTAGCTTTTTGTGCTGATGAATTTGGTGCCATGCATAGTTGTCGTCGTGCTGCTGACCCTCAGTGACGCATGTGAGGGCCTGGCATCCTCACACAAAGCAGTTGGCCTGGCCGTTTGTGGAGCCCGCCTGCTCCTTGGGCTACTTGCTCACCAAGTTCTGGTTCAGTCCGGTGTTGGGTTATCTCCTCCTGGCATTGTTACGGCCTGGGCCTCAGGTCGTTTGTGCAGTGGTCTTCATGGCCGCCTTGTCCACCTCGGCCATACCAGCAAGCCTGAGCAAGTCGGCAGTGTGCACGACGTGCACTAAGGAAACCTTGCGTGCACAGAAATTGGAATTGGAAGGCCAAAGTGGCCAAGTACAACGGCAAGCACATCTGATGACGCACATTACTGACTGCAGTAAGCCTGCTCAGTGACTACGGGTCAACGCAGAAAGGTCGCTAACTAAGGGGACTGCACGCTTTCCTAGGTCCAGGTGTTCATCCAAGCAGCTCAAGGTGAGCTAAGTGGCCAGTCGCCTGTGAAGACAAAAAGCAGCTGTACCAACTGGGGCTGCACAGGGCCAGCCCATGAATGGAATACAAGGTCCAGAGGAGGCAGCGAGCCAGACTCACAATTCCACTATTGCCTGCGCCAGCATGCCACGCCAATGTAGGAGAAAGGGCTGGGACACACAGCTGCCCAGGTACGCCACCTGCATGCACAAGCAAGCAGTGACAGCCTAGGGCCATGATAGCCGATAGGTAGAGGGCCTGATGGAGTGCAGCTGGCGAGGAAAGCCTGGTGAATGGTGTGGACTGTCCTTGACTTCCAACGGTGCCAATTTGCAGTAGGTATTTGCATTCAAAGCATAAGCAAATGTGCACCAGCTATGTGGCCGACAACGAAGAACAGAAACTAGGACGGGCGCCTGTGATTCAGCCACTTAGCTAGTGCGTGCTACACAGCCTATTGCATTCTGCAAGGTAGTCGGCAGGCCCTATGGGCTTCTTGCTGGTTGACCCCGTTTCTGCTGCTCTGCGTCGATAATCGCAGAAGTGCAACAATGCGAGCCTAGCAACTTAGAGGTGGTGTTTTGCCGCTTCCCACTCTGGCTGCAATGGACAAGATCCGGAAGCCTCTGTAGGCCCCACTGACTGACGCGCATTGAGCTTTACAGTGAATCTGATGAGACGTGCACACCTAATGCGTGTAAGCAACTACACCATGCAGCCAAACGTTGGGCTGCAGAGGCATCACCAGAAGTTGGCTAAGTGGATTGGCGTACTCTTGCGGGTACTGCACACTGCTGCTTGCTGTACCCAACTGGGTTGCATGGGATTGCAAGGGATGCTTGCCGATCTCTTCGGGGCTCGTCCACTCAGAACCGTGACTACATACTCTAACAGTAATTGCCAAAGTGCCAGGTGTAGTTGCTGTTCACTTCCTGCTGGCCTCCTCAGAGTGCCCACCTTAAAGCAGTGCAGCTAACCATCTTCGAAAGCCTCATTAGCTGGCATTCAATGGGACTCAATTTGCCACCGAGTGCATGGTGCACTGCTTATTGGCCAACAGATGTAAGTTACTACATCTGTTGGATTATTGACTTATTATGAAGCCATTAATGGCTAGTCTTTGAGCGTGGTCTATATGTGCGGTGCATGACATACTGCCATGGTTTGCCGACTAAATGGCGCCTCTTATATTGAAGGCGTGTGACCAGGCAAGCGCTCAGAAGAAGCCGTCAAAGGCCGACAGAACTGATGCAGAGTCGGCTCCGGAGGACGGGGAGTTGCTGCTGGTGGCAGAGGAGGAGGTGGGAGACGCCGCCGGAGACGACGCCGCCGAGGAGGATGGAGAGTCCACGCTGCCGTCGCAGTCGGCAGCGGCGGCTAGGCACGGCCAGATGTCCTCCCTGGCGATGCCTTTGTACTTAGTGAAATCTTTAGTGGCATACTGGCGAGCGAGGGCGGCGGCGGCGTCGAACGGCGCCGGGACGTGCGGCGGCGGGATGGACGGAAGGAGGTCGCGTGCGACGCCGGCGAAGAAGGGGTGCGCCCAGACCTTGGCGGCGCCGTGCCGCGCGCCGAGGCGCGTGCCGGGGTCCTTGTCCAGGAGCTTGGCGAGGAGGTCGCGCACTTCGGGCGAGACGGCGACGTCCGGTGGCAGCGCCGCCGGCGGCGCCCACAGGATGTGGTCGAAGGTGTCGCTGCGGCTGCCGCCGCGGAACGGCGAGAAGCCGGCGAGCAGCTCGAAGAGCAGCACGCCGAGCGCCCAGAAGTCGACGGCTGCGCCGTGGCCCGCGCCCGTCACCACCTCCGGCGCCGTGTACTCCTCCGTGCCGACCATGGAGTTGGAGCGCACTTCCGGCACAGCCCAGAAGGCGACGCCGCCGCCACCGTGGCGGCGTTGCCGGAGCAGCTGCGGCGGCGGCGCCAGCGAGAGGTCGAAGTCGGTGAGCTGAACGTGGCCGTCCTCACGCAGCAGCACGTTCTCGGGCTTGAGGTCGCGGTACACCACGCCGAGGCTGTGCAAGCTCTCCAGCGCTGCACACATGCCATGCAAGCAGACTCAGAGACCGCCTGCAGAAGCGGCGCAGCGTCCACCCTGCGCTCTCTCTCCCTCCCCTCTCTCTCTGATAGCCACGATCTTGATGCACGTACTTAGAGAGAGAACGTACCAGATGTTTACTAACACCGAGCTGCATTGCTGGACTTGTCATTCTTTGTTCATTTCTTGGCTATGGTCCGTTATCAGTAAGGACTAGTTTGGAGGAGATCCAAGTGGTCGTCAAATACCTAGCAGGACCTCGGCGGCGTAGAAGCGCGCAGCGTTCTCGGTGAAGCGCCCGCGGTGTTGGAGCATCGAGTAGAGGTCGCCGCCCGCGCAGAAGTCGGTCACGAGGCAGCGGTGGCGGTCCGTCTGGCGTGTTCCAAAGCAGCACGGCCCTTTGTCAGTGACATTGTACAAGCGAGCAAGAGCGGGGAGGGGGAGAGAGAGAGAGAGAGAGAGAGGGAGAGAGAGAGAGAGAGAGTGTGTGTGAGAGAGTGGGCACCTGAAAGCTTGCGTAGAGGGTGGGAAGGCAGGGGTGCTCGAGCGCGGCAAGAATGTTGCGCTCCGTGCGTGCGCGCCGTACTTTGTTGCGCTGCTCAAGCACCACCTTGTCCATTGCCTTCAAAGCAAAGAGCCGGCCTGTGCCCTCCAGCTCCACCAGCAGCACGCTGCACAAAAGTAGAAGAGAGGAGATTAAATATATGTTGCGCTGTCCGCAAGGTCGGCCACTCTGCATGAGCAGTCGCAGCAGAGGTGCGGGAGGACGGGAGGGAAGGGAGGAGCGACGTGGGAGGAGGAGGGCCTCACCTGCCAACGTCCCCACTGCCCAGCGGCTTGACGGGCCGGAAGTGATGGATGTCAATGCGGCCATCCCTCGCCTTGATCTGCCAGAATTGGGTTCGACGACAGCTCCGCCACAATCAGATCGTGCAGAATTTGTGGAGTAGCAAGAAAAGCCGCGCATAAGCAGCAGCCAGGGCACTGGAAGAGAGGAAGAGAGATAGCGAGAGCGAGAGCGAGAGCGAACCTTGCGCAGCGCCTGCCAGTCCGACTCGCACCGCACAGAGCAGCTGGGTGCCTCCGTGGGCTCCATCGCGCTGAGAGCTGCCGCCTCCGCTGCAGCGAGCGGCTAAGCAATCTCCGCAGGCCGCCGCGAACGCCGCATCCTGCTCCCGCCGTCGTCGCCGCCGCTGCGCCTGGCTATGGCCGGCCTGGCCGCCTCAGCGGTCCGCAATCCCGCGACGGCGGCGGGGAGTGTCGGGCGCCACTTGGCTATGAGAGCCCCTCGACAAGGACAGCAGCCGCTTTAAGCTCGCCAGCAAAAAGCGACCAAGGGGCGCCGCACGGGAGGCAGCGCAGCCGGGGGCCGCGGAGGAGGGAGGTGCGGGGGCGAGTGGAGGGGGGGAGGAGGGAGGTGGCGGTGGCGACGGTGGGACCCGCGGTGCCGGAGGCGCCGCTTCTGAGACGCTCAGCGGGAGCGGAGGCGGGGGCGGGGCCGGGGGGAGGAGGGAGGTGGGGGCGGGACGGCGGCGCGCGAGGCGAGGGGCGCGCATAAAGACGTGAGCGCGCGGCGGGGAGAAGAAAGCGGCTGCTGATATGAAAGAATCGGCTGTGAAATGCCAGCCAGATGCATACAGGTGTTCATGACGGAGCCAAAGGCTAGGCAGACAGGGCGCCCTCAATACCCCCGTGTCAGCAGTA
>WELB01000125.1:192423-218759 GCA_009602725.1 Spirogloea muscicola
GGCCTGTTTGCAGCGTGCTCAGGCTAGTGCCTTGCACCAGAAAGCTGGGCGAGCTCTAGTAGGTGGCAGAAGGGCTCCGTTCCTGGCATCTAGTATTCATGCATCGAGTAGTGACCTTTATGTTTTGACCCGTGGTTATTGAGCGGGTCAATCTGCTGTAGGTTATGTAGATTTTTAGATGTGCTTGCCTTTGTGCCTGGCCATTTGGCCTATACACGATCTCTTTCCTTCCGCCCTTCCAACATGGTGCCTCGATGTGGGCATCATGGCCGTCCGATCAATTTAAATGTTGGAGCGACTGTCGTTGTCTGAGTAGCCAGTATCAATAAAACTAAACAATGGCAAAAATAAGAGGCTTAGGGCTGCCTACAGCGACGGTGGGTGAGAGGCCAGCCAATACATATTCAACTTGATTTCGGTCGAGCAGCCGAGGCAGCAAAGGGGCTCAAGCAAGACCGTCCTTGCACTAGAGAATAAGGGGGTGGGCCTCTGTGCAGTATGTATCTGAAAGAAAGTACTGAGCAATTTCGGAGCAGTTTCATTTTGGCTGCAGGTAATAGTGCTTATCACAAACTCACGTGGAGTGAGGTCCTTTCAAGCTAGAAATGCTTGTTATGGGGGCACTAGAATGTTTGGAGCGCATGCTCATAAGGTCATAGCCTCCAAGTGCCGTACATGATGGACAGGCTAATGGGCTCATGAGATGGCTTCAACTGTCCTCATAAGCCACCAGTAAGTCGGGGTCACAACCTCAGGTGGTTGTGAGAACCCCCATGTTGCAGGTACCACAGTTAAGGTTCAGTAATTAGCATTCTATACAGGCAATCTAAGATCGACTTTAACGTTCTAGCGTAACCGGGCCGGCGCCGCGGCGTGCCTCAGCAGGCGCCCACCACCGCGTGCGCCCTCGCTCCTCGGCAGCCGTGATATCCTCCTCCGAAGACGAGTCGTTGTCTGAGTCCTGCATTGCTGGTGGCAATGCCTTCGCTGGTGCTGCTGCATGGCGACCCACCATATTCTGGCCCCAGGAGGCGACCTCGGCGCCAGCATCCTCTGACAGCAACTGCAAGTGATGCAGCATTGCTGGCCCGTTGCTTTGGCTCTTCACCAGCTTGGGGGCCCTGCTCTTAGAGTCAGTGGAGGCAGCGCCAGCGCCGGCAGAGCCCCGGTACTGCATGCTCCGGGTAGACCTGTGCAGCTTCGGCTGCGGATCCTCCAGCATCCGGACAACCTGCAGAGAAAGACATCACCAGGACCACCATCAACTTGAATAAGTAAAAGCGGGCAAGCATGTTCAAAAGGACGCAGCCTTCAGCAATGAAGACAGCATGAAGACTGTAAGTACATAAAGGAGGAATGAATTCACAATATCATGGATGGGTGTAGACCAGGACCAGAGGACGAGAAAGGTTGGTGTGTGCACCTGTGTCATGGTGGGCCGATTGCCAGGCGCAGAGTCCACGCAAAGCTCCGCCGCTTTGACCATGCGCTTCAGCTGAACGTGATCAAACTGGCCCTCAAGCCTCGCATCGACAAGCAGCTCATAGTGCCCAAAGGCAATCACTGGCAGCGCCTGCATGTGGCAACAGGTTGTGTTTGGCGGCAATTTCAACACACGTGAGATACGCCTTTATTCTTGTAAAGTGTACTTAAGCTATGCATGCTGCAACTGTGGGAAGAAGGACAAGGTCCAATCTGCGGCACCTTCCACATGAATGGGGCTACTTGCGAGAGCTGCTACATGCAAGTAACTAAGAGTACACGCACCCACGAGACGAGGCTGCGTGAGATGTGCGAGCAGTTGTACGATCCCACTGGGAGCTTTCCGCTGATGAGCTCCAGGAGCACCACCCCAAAGGCGTACACATCCGCCTTCTCATCCACCTCACCGCTCAAGTAGCACTCGGGCGCAATGTACCTGGCCAACATGACCGCAAAGAGGCGCTACCTCCAGTGCTGAGAAGCTGTGAAGCAGGGAAGGCGAAGCATCATCTGATTCGGACTTATAGAGGACCTGCAGCTTTTATGCTGCACAGTGACATGGAAGAGCTTCTGTGGTCTGACGTACCTGAGTCAAGAATAGGCAGCAGCAGCACCGTCCATTTGCCATCAAACAGAGAGCCAAGGCTCAAAGATACATGGTGTCAGTGGTCCTGCTTCTCACATCCTCTACCTCTTGCTCGGAATGAGTTAGCTCTTACTTCACAGCAGCCAGCATGAGATCAACAATTTGACCGACTGACTACTTAAGATCTCCAAAATGGATGCTTGAGAGTGGTCTGTACAACTCTGATCAGGATACCAAGGATAAAGCAAGCTGTGCTCATGCAAATATTGTCTCGGGTCGCCTGCAAGAGGCTCAAAATGAGCCCAATTCAAAAGTAGCATCAGGATGGCCACATACCCAACAGTGCCGGCGAATGTCTCTGCCCGCTCGAGCAGGTCCACTGCTGCGCCGTGCCATCTTGCGAGCCCGAATTCAGCAACCTGCAGGCAGTAGGAAGATTGCCAGGGACCACTCAATAACCAGACGGGCCTGCCTTCTCAAGGCAGCACAAGCAAAACACCACAGAAGCATATAATGACAACAAGAGCTGACCTGCGCCTCCAGCCGGTCTGTGAGGAGAACGTTGGCAGATTTTACGTCGCAATGGATTATAGCCGGGTCGCAGTTCTCATGCAGGTAGCGGAGCCCTTCGGCGGCTCCCAGTGCCACCTTGTGCCGAGTGCTCCATCCCAGGGGCCTCTCGCAACCTGCACATGAAGATGGTGTGGCAACAAAAGGTCGCACTTGCAGGAAGTCAGCCCAACCATAATATCTGGGGCTCAATGAGGCAATGGGTGCATTGCATGAAGACAGCTCAAATGGAAGGATGCTGCTATCATGCAGTAGCACTTTGAGCAACAAGCAAGCCCGCCAATGTTGTCACACCAGGTATAAGTGTCAGTAAGCAGGCCGCAAGGAGCCAGGAACTACTAATGCAACAATCAGCAGGGATTACGTATAGTTGATGCTCCTACCATGCAGATTGTCGTAGAGGGAGCCGCGGGAGAAGAGGTCGAAGACGAGCGAGCAGTGGCTGCGGTCGAGGCAGTACCCTCGAAGGTGCACCAGGTTCTTGTGCCGTACCCGGCTAAAGACCTCCACCTCTGTCATGATCTGCTTCACACTCCCGACAGCCATCTTACCCATTCGCTTGACTGGCAAGGC
The DNA here is from genome assembly GCA_009602725.1 of Spirogloea muscicola. Taxonomy (NCBI): domain Eukaryota; kingdom Viridiplantae; phylum Streptophyta; class Zygnematophyceae; order Spirogloeales; family Spirogloeaceae; genus Spirogloea; species Spirogloea muscicola. The sequence continues at coordinate 195,635 of WELB01000125.1, forward strand.
AACACACAGAACGTGGGCAGGACAAACTGTTAGCGTCTGTAGTATCCTGTCCGTGTACAAATCCTGTCTGTGTCCAACTGTTTTCAGCAGTCATATGCACACAGCTCGATGTACTTGAGTAGCTAGATACAGCAAGTTACGAGATTCAATGGCTAAGCGTCTACCTGCAACTGGGCCATCTCCTGGCAAGGTGCCTTTGTAGACATTACCACAGCCTCCTGTCCCAAGCAGGTTGGACGAAGCAAAGTCATCAGTGGCCTCAATGAGCTGCTCAAGGCTGTACTCCCGCGTTGACAGGACAGTCTTGCAGGCCTCAAGCTCCTTAATCAGGCTCAATTGTAGCTGATTCTGCAAAGTGTGTCATACAAGGGTCAGATTAGCTCGGTAGGAAACCTTGACCTCTCAATCATCCGTCATGTTGTAGCTGTAGCATTTTGTCAGAGACAAGAGCAGTGCCGATGGCTAATATATCGACTATCAATTGAGAATATACAAGAGCTTCTGATTTTGGTTCTAGCTCAAACTTTCCAGTGCGGCATCTCTGCACGCTACATGGACCTTCATTGAAAAGCTGCAGCTCTGTATGAAAGGCAGCATAAAGTGGACAATGAGAGCCTGAGCCACTACCGTGCAACTCCCAGTGTTGGCTGCACTCCTGCTGTTGATGGGCTTTGCTTGATCCAAGCCAGTGTAGGAGACATCCTCAGTGTCAGCAGAGCCTGTCTCAAGAAGGACAGGCTTGAGGAGGCGCTCATGCTAGCAGTATTTCCAGCAAATTGGCTGTCTGCAGTCAAATGTGGCATTTGAAACCCCCCATTTATCTGTTAAACTCAAGACTAAGGCATCTGACTGGTGGCTGTCACATGGAAATGCACAGATGTCATGTGCAACTGACTAGAAGCTGACCAAATCATGCTGAATTCCGCTGAAGACATGGCTGCAGCATGCCTACAGTGCTTGGAGCTTCATGCAGCTTCTTGTAAAGCACAACTAGACTTCATTCACAGCTGAAATATTGATATTGACAAATAACTGCCTTACCACTTGATGCGGCTGAAGGAGTTGAGCACAGTGAGCCGCATGAAGTCGTATCTGGCATCAATAGTAATCCAGAGTCCATTTCAGCTCACTCCAAGTATCATGTATTTGAAAATTACTCTAAGGTGCAACTTTGCATGACACTTGGAAGCAGGGAAGGCCGGGGAAAACATCTTCCTAACCAAAGGGACCCAAATGCTTACGTGCATTCTCTTTGCATTGTTGCTCTTTTTCAATCTAAGTCAGACTGTAACATTTCTGTAGCATTGCAATGCTAATGTAGTACCTGTTTCATCCAGAGACAGCCGCGCTCCAGGTTTTGATGAGCACGTTGATGTGGGTGAACGCCCATCTTCACTATCTGAACCTGCGAGTGCAAATGCTCAGACCTGAATTGTCGATCTCTCCAAATACTTGATACACAGGACGTGATAGTAGCAGCTGAGAGAGTAAAGAAAGGCGACACCATGTGCATGCATGGGCAGCTCTGAGGTTGGCAATCCTTACCAGAGGACCAGTCTCCGAGCACGGTGCGAGGTGAATGTCCTCCAACTTCTGGTTTTGATGAGCTGTTTGACTTGAATTCTTGCAGTGCCGCTCCGCCATGCCCTGTGAGCTCGGCATCTGTGCAGGCAGGAGAGGGTGCATCATTAGCCCATGGTGATGGGTGGATGCACTACTTTAGTTGCTTGTGTCAAATTTGGAGGATGGGTTGTGAGCAAGCTCAACAGTTGTTGGGGACAGTAGAGCCTATGACCAACCTGATGACCGAGCAGCCACGGCCTCTGATGCTCTGGACACGGGCAGCCTTGGCGGCGCTCTGCTTCGATAAGGAACCACAGCAGGGGCAGCAGCCCCATCCTCCACATCTGAGGCCCTCTCAGCTGACAAATCAGCTGAGACGCCCTGCGACGTGCCTAACGATCGTCTCATGAGCTCAGCTTGAAGGAAGTCATCATCGTCCTTTTCGAGCGCTGCCGGTGCGGTCCACCTCATGAGCGCGCCTGAAAAAGAACCCCAGTAATCATCGTCATAAGATGAAGAAGCTCAACGTAAGTGAACTTTTCCACGAATCTAAGCAGTAGACCAACTAAGTGCGTGATACTTGCCTCCTTAAAGAGTCCTTTTAGGCTTTTTTTTTTAGGCATGTAGCTACCATGGAAATGGGGACTATATATCTCCTCAGAAACAAACCCCAAAGCAGCTCCAACTTTGGCAACTCCATCCTCAACTACGCTGTGCGGCTTTGAGAGAATCCTATTAGACAAGCTCTCAGTAGTTACCAGGGCTGTAGTAAGCAACTTCGTTGCCCTGAAAGACGACCACAGTACATTGAGGTGGAACGTTGCCAACAAGGAAGCGGGTGCTTTCATCCATACTCCTGTGCACAAGAAGTAAGCAATAAAATCAATAGAAGTTTGCACCAACTTTTCTCATAAGGAACCAGGCTGGAGTCAATCTGGCCGAAGTAGCTGCCCAGAGCGAAGCTGCTGCTAGATGTATCAAGTCTACAGCAAAGGTATGGCTGCAGTTGAGTTGAGTCAACCATGTTACGCTCCTACTCACTTGCTGACTTCCAGAAAATCATTTCTACGTAAGTCATATTTCAGCTAATTGAGGGTCTGGGCTAGTCATACTCTGCCAAATTCGCCTTGCAGCTGGCGCCCACGATGACATGTGTGGCGTGCAGCACGCGAGCCTTCTCTGCGAGCGTGCTACAGGCGCAGGCCCCTGTCCGCACCATGACGTGCACCTTCACCTGGAGCAACCGTGCAGCCAGCGGGCAAAAATGATGAGAGACAGACAGTGCAAACAAAGCAGACAATGCAAAGCAGGACTCCTGGGCTGGCAAGATTGGGGTCAAAGAGAAGCTCGCTGCGGGCCTGTGGACAAAATTCTGTAAGGCTGATAGCTCAATCAGAAGGTGTCCATGATTGTGAGATTCCAACTCGTGATCGAGCATAAATTTGTAATCAGTGGAGCCATTCAGATTATGACCTACAATTTGCCAAGTCAGTCAGAGGAGGCAAACCACCATTTGACTTGTGGCAATTACTGTGATTACTGATAGAAGATGATCTGTTACACAGTAATTGAGGGTGGACAGGGAGGGTGGTATAATTAGATACAACAAAAGGAGAAGTAGGATCCAACCTTTCTCTTCTCGCTGGCCTCAACGGCGGCAGTCAGAAGCCGGCGGCACCCCAGCTCCAAACCGCGTACGTATGGACCCTTGGCGGCGCTGGGCACGTCGCCAGTCGGTGTTGCTGCCGCAAGCACAGAGTCAGGAACATCGGTAAGCTCACGTCACTGATTGCATAGCCTTGCCGAGGCACAGTGCATCAGAAAGGTGACAAGCTTGTCGTCAACATCGTCTGACTTCGTTAGCGATGCATCGGAGGTTGGTGCTTACGTGGTGGCGGCGGTGCACGCTCGGCGACGTGCAGCGCAAGCACGGCGTCGCCAGGGCGCGCCAGGAGCCGCAGCACGGTGCCCACCAGCTCTGCCGCCTCCCCAGGAAACCCAACAGTCTGCCCGCCGCTCTCCGTGCTCTGCGCGGTGGAGCAGGGCGGCCATTAGATCCAAGACCAGCATTGGCGCAAGCTGGCGTTTCTCCTCCAGAGTGGATAGGCACTCGGTGCACGGCAGCCGTGGCGCCATTGCTTACCTTGATGCCGATGAGGAACCTGCGGGGAGCCAGCGCCGGCCTCTCTGCCATGGTGTCTGCGCACGCCAGAGCTGGCAAGAACGTCAGCTCACGGGCACGGCTGAGCATGTGGCAGCCGAGAAGAGCTCCATCTATCAATGGTGCTGGTGCGCTTGCTTGCCGGCTCGCCTCCACCATTGCTGCCAGCTCAACATTTCTAACTCCCTCCCTCCTCCATTGACCTTCCTGTGTCGCGTCCCCCCACCCCCCCCCCCCCCNTCGTCCCCCCCCCCCCCCCCCCCCCCTTTTCTAGACTCTCATTGTGCTCTCCCTGTCTCTCTTCTCCCCTTGCTTTCTCCTTCACAGACCTTTCTCATCCACTGTCTCACGAAAATAGCTCTCCGTGCTTCTGCTAATACACAGTCCAGTGGCCATGCTACCCAACATCGACGATGGCTATGGCTGCGGCTTGAGGCGCTCGCCCACCCAGGCAGATGGTCCAGGCCAGAGCTCGACGGGGAGCCATGCGGCAAGGTAAGCTACTCGGCATGAGGGCATTGCTGTGAACCGCATCGGTGGTGGGATCGCAGACTCACCGGCAGCGTTCCGCGACGAGCCACCGTCGACGGCTCTCATCGTGCCTCCAGCTCGCTGTCGCCCAGCCTTCGCTTCAGCGCTGAGGGCTCTATGCAGCTCCACCCAGAGCAGACGGCTCCCTCCTTCCAAATCACGCCCCACTGTTCGTGACCCACCAGTGCCGCCACGCCTAGCCCAGCTAAACGCCTCCTGCCCCGCGGAGGCCTCGTGGCTGCCGCAAGTGGGGTGGAGGCCGCCGGCTGAAAGGCAGCAGTCACCAGCTCTCGCCTCCGGCTGCCAGCGGCCGAAGACGAGGAGCTGGGCTTGCGATGCTGGCTGCACGCTGCGGCGGCCGCAAGCTCAAAAGCCCTGTCTCGCTCGGCTGCGGCTCTGGGGACTCCGCTGCGGCGCTTGAGCGATGGCGGTTGTGAGCTCGGCCCGACTGCTGGCCAGGAGGGGGCCCGCAGGGGGGCCCTGCCTCCCCCGGCCTCCCTCCTCCCCTCCCTCCCCCTCGCGGGGGAAGGGAGCTCCTCCCCCCGGGGAGAGGAGGGAGGGAGGAAGGAGGGGGGGGGCCCTCCCTCCCCTCCCTCCCTCCTCCCCCCGGGGAGAAGAGCTTCCTTCCCCCGGGGAGAGGAGGGGGGGAGGAGGGGGGGAGGACGTCCCGGACGTCCCTGGGCAGGGGGCGTGCCGCCGCCGCACGTGCCTGAGATCCCCCCCCCGGCCGCACGTGCCCCCTTGGCCGGCCGCTGCGCGCCGAGCCCGCCACGTGCCGTACCGTACGGCCGCGGCGGCGGCCCCCGACCCATTCGGCACGTGCGCCCCGGGTTCGGGCGCAGGGGCATGTGTAGCCGTCGATGTAAGAAGATCTAAAGGTCAATGAGTGAGGCGACGTCGCTCCGGCGGCGGTGGCGGCTGGCGGCGGCCCATCGTCGAGACGTGCTGGGGCGCAGTCACAAGTGACGACGTGCCCTTCAGAAACCGACGGTGCTACTGCTGGGCTAGAGGAGACTGTGCAGGGACCGTCAGTAATCTCTACGTCCCCAGCTGTGGGCTGGCTTCTCTCTGCCCTCGCCCCTTCGCCCTTGAAAGCTCTTCGTTTCCGCAAGCAGCTCTTCTTATACGGCAATGGCTGTGCGAGGCCAGCCCAAAGGGAATCGCGAGGTCTCGATGCGTACTGGTACTTGTACAGTATACTGGCTTGCTCTGGCCTTCTCTCGTTTCATGCGCACCGCGCGCCTTCTCTCTTCGAACAATCATCAATCTTTGTGGGGTGGCTTTTCTCAGCCCTCGCGCCCTTCCGAAGTGCTGCTTCTTCTGCTGAGTAGGGCTCACTAGCAGGCACCCTTAGTGATCTCTACGCTTTCCGGCTCTTCTGGACCTTGTTCATACTTGTGGGCTGGCCTTTCACAGCCTTCGCCGCCGTTGGAAAGCTACACTTTCTTGCTGCTAATTGATTTTGCGCAATTCTTCTACTAATGATCACGGAGAAGAAGCACTCCTCAAGTGAAAAGGCGCGCGGTGCGCATAGCAAGGACTTTATCTAGGTAGGTCAAGAGAATGAGTGGCAGCAAGTACTTCAAGCCGAGGCATATGCGAAGCGTTTCTCACGTTTCTCACGTCCCAACCAACTCCGCATTATGCCCACCAATTTCTAAGTAGGAAGAAGTACGACAGCAATCAAATTGGGGGGCTCACTCGAGCAATTACACATTCAGGCAAAGGCTAGTGGAATTAGCGGGGCTTCACAAAGCGGATCCGTATGCTAAGGAGGGTTAAGGTTGAAAGAAGCAGCCCTTTCAAGGTGTTGAAGGCTGAGAAATGCCAACGGGCCAGAAAATACTGCATATACAAATAAGAAAGAGGACAACTGCCTGAGGGGGCGAGGGATGTGAAGTTCTTTGTTGCTTGCTTAATTGTCTGCATCAGCACTTTCCGGCCCTTTGAACCTTGTTCATCCTTTTTGGAGAAAGGAAGCTCTCTCAAAGTGGGCAAGCGTTGTGAAAATCCAGCTCAACAATCAAGGACAAGGCCCAAATAAAATTTAGAAAAGTCTGAAAGGGCCGGAAAGCATAAGACTAGTGAAACTACTCTCCTTGACTTCCTCTATCCACTCTGTCTCAATGTGTCGAAAGTGCTCGCCCGTAGAGAAGAGGGGCTGGCAAAGCCAGCCCAAAAAGAATTGACAATATCCAAAGCCAAAAGATGAAAAGATGCCGAAAAGGACTACACTACAAAGCAAAAGACAATGCAGAGGGAGTATCCACGAGTGAGCAACCGCAATTCAGAAGCAGGAAAAGCGGCACTTTGCAGAGACCCTGAGGCAGCAGCCAGAGCGCGGCCAGCGCGCGCGTGGACCGCATGAGCCAAAGATGGGGCACTGGGGCGCTCGGTGGCTTGAGCTACTTAACCAGCTCGCCCGCCACGCAATCGACCGTCGCTTCCATGGTGAACCGGTAGACTTTCCTGCAGCCGGGTCGCTGGCGCAAGTGTATCGCATGCGCTTGGCCGTCTCGCTGCAGAGGTCCATGGCCCGTGCGCTGCACCTTCGTGCCGGACGAGCCCTCGCTGCTGCCTCTGGCTCTGTCCAGGGGACCCACTTCCATGACCCTAGCCTCTCTGATTTGCGGCTTCTTAGCAGGGGTTACTGAGTGATTTGTAGCTGCTTTCTTTCTTTGTGTGCTTTGGTTTCTTAGCGCTTCCTCTGGCTTCCTCTGGCCCCCTTCTCGTTCTTTGTTCATTCTTTTTTGGGCTGGCTTGTCCAGCCCCTATCCTCAATGGGCGAGCCCTTTCTAAGAGCGCTGGAGCGAGACCGCCAGCCTCATTCGAAATACCTGAGCGAGGGAGCCGGCACCTGAGCATTGAAGCCTGGCGAATCCGGCCGGCGCTCGATGGCCTGCCAGGCAAGCCGCTGCAGGAGATCCAACCAGCCGAAGGCCCCGTGAACGTCAATGGCGAGGGCCGCGAAGACATCGCCGAGAGGATGTCGTGTATCTCGGGAGGAGGAAGAGGGGACAATGGTAGAAGCCCAAAACGAGCGAAAGAAAGTCCAAAGAGACCAAATGGAGCAAGTGCTTTTCTTCTGTTTTCCAGAGACGGCGGCGGAAGTAGGGGCAGCCCAAGTGGTTACTGAGATGGTGATAAGAGCTGCTGCTCTTGTCGTGAAGTGCGAGTTTTCCTGGGCTGGCCTGTCACAGCCATCAACTTACAATTCTTTACTGTGGAGAGCTGTAAAATTTTTGGAAAGATCTTCAGGATTTCAAAGGGCCAGGTCTAAGAGTCCAGGTGCAAAAGAGAGGCAGGTGGCTGGCCTCTGATGTCTTTTCTTCACAGACTGGTCATTGTCAAAGGAGTTTAACATATTGTGATAGCAACTTCATTTAAGGTGGTGTACGAGCGGGGCGCGCTTCTAAGCTTGAAGTAAGCTCTTCCAGAAAGAAAGCTCTTCCAGAGGGGGCGTGAGCATGTAGAGCTCAGGGCTTCGGAGAGGTTCAGGAATAATCGACAAGGCGCAAATAAGAGGCAGGTGGCTGGGGAGCTGTTCATCCTACGAAACGACAAGGTCAGGGGGAAACCACAGGGCTTGGAAGCACCGAGATAATGTACGAACGGCGCGCCTCTAAGCGGGCGCTGCACTTGAATACCCGGGCGTTTGACAGTTGCCACTGCCGATGGACGTCCCTTCTCAGCGACTGGATTTTACTGGCCGCGGGGAAGTTCCAGCTTCTCAAAACATGGCCCCGGACACTTGATGAGCTTGCCCTTACGACCGACGACGGAGGAGGTTTACTGCCGACAACCACGTCCCTCATGGGTGCACGTCAATAGAGAGGCGCATCCGAAGGGGGCACGGGCTGTCAAAGAAAAGAAAGAAGTGGCTCTCTCAAATGGGGGCAAGGGCTGTGTAAGCCAGCCGAAAAGGATTGACAAAGTTCGAAGGGGCCAAACTAAGGGGCTGTCAGGGGCCAGCCCGAAAGTCGTCAAGGTACGACAGCAGCTCAGGCTGGCATCTCTGCTTTTGCTTCTGCTGCTGCTTCGTCGCTCCTGTCGTCACCGGCTAATCAGAAGATGCAGCTACACCAGGGCGGGGTGAGGCCCTAGAAGCTTAGGACTGCCCACCATTTAAATTTCCACAAGTCATTCACGGTGATTTGTCTCCAACCAGGGCATCGGCCGTCAGGTCACAGATACGCCAGATCCGAGCAGTTGGGCGGCCCAACGCACGTGCGCGGGATCTCGCCCCCGTGGGGGCCCAACCGGCGGCCGCCATGGTTGCTGCCCCGCAGGTCGTGGGCGCCCACATTGCCATGGCGGCCCCGCCCGGCGCCGCCTGCTGGGGCAGGCCTTGGGGACCGCTGGCTCCCCGCCGCCATAGCGACGCCTGCCGGGCGCAGTCTGTCGGCTCCGCTTGGCCTCCCTTTCGTATCATGACCGCTTGGCCTTCCTTTCTTAGAGATTCGTTTCGTAGCCTTTTAGCATAGGCCTTCCTTATAGCCCCTTCACTTTCTTTAGTTTGCCTGAATAATGTGTCGGCTTGGATTGGCCACCCTTTCACTTCATGCGCACCGTGCGCCTTCCCCCCTCTCGTATTAGGCGCACCGCGCACCTTCTGCCGGGCACCCGGCTGCTGCCTCCTCCATTTCCTCACCTGGCAGCTCTGGTGCCGTGCCACCCATCACACGCTCCCTCGTTCTCGTGGGCTGGTCTTCACAGACACAACCCTTCATCCAAGCTGCTTTTGCCTCCACCAGCCCTTAGCACAACTGCAGTCTCAACAGCGGCCATCTGCGGCCTGCCAAGGGGGCCCCCTGCGGAGCATGGCGGGTGCGAAGCACGTGAGTCTCCATGAGCGCTCAGTAGGTGCTCACTGGTGCGTCCAGGCGGTGGCGCAGGCGGCGGGTTCTCGGCGCCTGAATGCCGTCCTCCAGCGCTTGCCAGTTGCCACCTTGACGTTTTGTCCGCTCTCACCATACTGACTAACAACTTCGTTTTCGCATTCATGCGATGATTTCTCACCACCTGGATCTCTGGGGAGAGAGGTCGTGCAGGACTTCTAGAGAAAGGAGCAGGCTATTATCCTCTTTCCAATCAAGGAGCTCGTTCTGTGTGGTGTCATAGGTCAGTGTGGAGCCCATGCAAGAGATGAACGTTAAGCTACACCTTCGTTTCCACTGCCCTACATTTAAGTGATATTCATCAGCATCTTCACATTCCTCTGTTGAACCTGTCAAGCACTTCCCTACAGTCCGTCATTGCTCTCATCCTAGGAACAATCTAAAGGACAAGGCAGTGCAGTGCAGAGGAGCGTGTCCTGCTGCTGTTGTGTGCCGTGTGCCCGCTGCTGTGTCATTTCTTCACACAGCCAGCAGTCTGGCATAAGGGACTCCGTCAGCGCGCGCGGCATGCGTGGCAGCAGGTGCAAAACGAGGCTAGTGTAGGGCGTGTGTCCAGATGGTTACGAGGCACAAGAAATCTAAGGACGTGCTCAATCGAGTGAGCATGCAGCGGCATATCATAGAAGCAGCGGCTTGTCTGTGGCAGGCGTTTGTAGCTAAACATTCTCTTGTGCGATTCCACAGGTACATAGCAAGTATCATAATTGGCCGAGTCTCCTTGTCATGAAAGAGTCGTATACAAGAAAAAGAGACCAGTCACGAGTATGTGGTCCTATTTGTATCTGAGCAGCCCTAACGTGTGCTTGAGGAGGTTTCAGAGTACTCAAGCCTTCTGATTCAAGTTTCGCTGATGTGCCTATCGGACTACAAAGCTTGTCTAACAGAATATGCTATATACATTTCATGCTACTTCCAGCCCAGCTGGTAAAGCAGGCAAGAGCAGGTAGAAGCAGGGCAGGAGCAGGCAGGGAGACAAGGGGAGTGCGATGAGCGAGGAGAGAAGGGTCGAATCTCTCGTGACGTGGCCTTCGAGAGGCTGCAGTCGCCTCCCAAATGAATTGTGAGCAGGCTGCCGCTCCCCAAAGCGTGAGTAACTAGGCTCGGTAAGTGCAAGGCCTCGCACGAAATGGTTGTCACTGCCGTCAAATCATCGAGGCTGGCTGCCGAGACGCCGGCGCCGGCATCGTTGCACCAATGCCGCCGCTGCCACCGCCGAAGACGCTTCCGTGGACACCAGCGGGGACGCTGGCACCCTGGTGAGCCATGCCAGAGGGCAGGCTGCCGCCGCGGTAAAGATCGGGGGCGCCGGTCTGGGGAGTGGAGGAGTTGCCTCGCCACCGGCGGACGGTCGCGGGCCTGCGCCGCGCTGCACGCTGAGCGACTGTTCTCGTCCCTTTTCTTATAGCCACCCTAACCACCAGCGCGACGAGTCTGATCACCAGGCCGTGCATTGTGGGGTCGCCGGAAGCCGCTGCTGGCCGGAGCTGGCGGGCCGAGGCTGGCTTGGCCGCGAAAGTAAAGGGAAAGAACGAGCTGAGTCGAAGCGAGGCGATGGCGGTGAGAGGCCGGCCCAAAGGGACTGGGCAAGGCCAAGGCGCTAAGGTGCGGGGAGGGGCTGCTGGGCTCCTGCGGCGGCGGCTTGCGGCAAGGCTTGGCGAGGAGGCGAGGCGGTGCGGAGGTGGGGAGGAGAGTGTGGCTCGTTGCTGGGGCCAAGTGGGGCTTTTGAGCTGGGCAGAGCGTGCCCCCCCCTTCCCGGAGGGGGCCGGTACGTGGGGAGGGCGGGTCAGCGCGATGGTCAACCCTCGCTTCCGCGGCCGCCACGTGGCGGCCGCCTGCATCAGCCCGCGTCTTGTCTGTCCCGGAGAGGCTACTTATTACAGGAATTAAATACTGGTCAATACAACAGCGGCGCCTGGGCCGGAGCCGTGCTTTTCAACGTGCTTTTCCGTTTCGTGATCCATTCGGACTCCGCGGCCCGCGCGACCATGTAAGCGGCTGCCACGTGGCAACCGCAGAGGAAAGGAAACTCTCCAGGTGCGTTGACCGGCTCCCCAAAGTCTCCGCGCCGCGTGTCAGGGGGGGGGGGTGCCGTACCCCCACCAGGTCCAATGCCCCCTCCCCCCTCCCCTTCCCTCCCTCCCCTCTATCACCGTGGCCGCTTACCGGATGCCTCCCCTGGTCGGGGCGGGGGTCCTCCCCCCCCAAGCTGCATATCTGTCTTTCTTGCGACGATGAGGTCTGCAGCGTGCCCACCAGGCTAATGCCTTGCACCAGAATGCTGGGCGAGCTCTAGTTGGTGGCAGATGGGCTTCTTATCCAACATATAGTATTCAGGCATCGATTAGCGACCTTTATGTTTTGCCCCGCGCTTACTGAGCAGGTCATTCTGCTGTAGGTCACATAGGTCTTAGATGTGCTTGCCTTTGTACTTGGCCATTTGGCCTTCGTTTGTTTCAAATACACGAAATTCTATCCCCAGGACCGCCCCCCCCGTGGAACCGGGGGGGACGCTGCCCAGCTCAAACAAGAAAGAGCTGGGCAGCTCAAACAAGCCCCACTTGGCCCCAACTAGAGCCACTCTCCTCCCCACCTCCCCACCGCCTCTCCTCCTCGCCAAGCCCCGCCGCAAGCCGCCGCCGCAGGAGCCCAGCAGCCCCTTGCACCTTGGCGCCTGGGCCTTGTCCAGTCCCCTTGGGCCCGGCCTCTCACAGCCATCGCCTCGCTTCGACTCAGCTCCTTCTTTCCCTCTACTTTCGAGCCAAATTCAGGCTCGGCCCGCCAGTGCCATAGTTGCAGGGAAAAAGTCAAGCTGCGTCGACTGGGCGGCTGCATCGCTCGGTGTGCCTTTTTTCTTACCGTTCACTTCATGTCTATTGGGGCTGACCTCTTACGGGAAGGGCTTTGAAAAGCCTCAGCCCGAAAAAGCGGACAAGGTCTGAGGCCAGCCCAAAGGCATGAAGAAGGCCTGCAAGAGCCTTCAGAGCTGCATCCTGTCATTTATCAGTGACGACAGGAGCGCAAGACGCCGCAAAACTTCCATGACGCACAAGAAGCTCATGAGTGTCCACCTTCCAAATCCACAACCCATTCATGCTGGTTAGCAACCACTGACGCAACCTGGGAGTCGACGGCCCTTCGAGTCACTTACGCCATCCCCAAGCGTTTGTTGAGCTGGGCGGGGCGGCGCGTGCGCGCGAGCAGCGGGGCGGGGCGGCGCGTGCGCGTGAGTGCCCCCGCGGGGCCCACCGGCGGCCGTCATGGCTGCTGCCCCGCAGGTCGTGGGCGCCCACATGGGCGGCCATGGCGGCCCCACCCCGCCGTGCGCCGCCTGCTGCGGCAGCCCCTGTGGAGCCCTCGCTCCCCGCCGCCATGGCACCTCGCTCGGGCGCAGTCTGCCGGCTCCACTTGCCCTCCTTTCTCCCCTGCGTGAAAGTATGCTTCTAGCCGAGATGGGCATGCCGGCAGCCTATTTGTCGTTCTTGCGACCTCGTGTGTCAGCCTTTCTGCAGCGATCTCCGGCTCATGCTTTGCACCAGAAAGCTGGTCGAGCTTCGGCGGTGGCACGCGGGCTTGTCAATTGCGGGCATCAGTTAGCGACCTCTACGTGCTGACTCGTGGTTACTGAGCACGTCAGCTTAACAGCAGGTGATGTGCATCTGTGCTTGCCTTCGTACTTGGCCACCCTGGCCCTCCACCACACCAAATTTCTTTTCGTATCATGTCGTATCATGCGCACCGCGCACCTTCTCTCGGGCACCCAGCTGCTGCCTCCTCCGTGTTCTCACGTGGCTGCTCTGCTGCTGTACCACCCGACACGAGCTCTCCTTTGCCTTGTCCACTCGTTTCTGGGCTGATCTTCAAAGCCATCGCCCCCTCTGTAGAAAGTTAGCTTCTACCTTCACCAGCCCCACAAGACCAGCAGCAGTCGGCATCGGCCATCTGTGGCCTGCCAAGAGGGGGGTTCTGCGGCGCATGCCGGCTGCGAAGCACGTTCAGTCTCCTTGAGCGCTTGGTAGGTGCTCACTGGCGTGTCCAGGCGGCGGTGCCAGCGGGGAATTCTCGGCGCCTGAAGGCCATCCTCCAGCGTTCGCTGGGTGCGACCTTGACCATGTGTCCTCTCTCACCATATACTTTAGGTTCTTCGATTTCAGTTTCATGCGATAATCCTTCACCACCTGCATCCTAGGGGGAAGAGGTCTTGCAGGACTTGAAGGGAAAGGAGCAGAGGTCTTGCAGGACTTGTAGGGGAAGGAGCAGAACGATCTCCAAGTTTGTCAAAGAGTTCTGTTTGTTTTTCCATGAAACAAATCGTGCAGCCCATGCAAGATATTGAGCTTAACCTACTCTTGAGCGCCTTCAGTCCACTGCCTTGATTTTAGTAATTTTCCATCAACAAGCACAATCAGTTGCGGCTCTCCGTGGATTTCGCCAACACTTACTTACAGTAAATCCTCATCGGTATTGTTCTGAATAATCGATTAAGGTAATCGTCGAATTACAGTGCAGAGATGCGGGTCCTGTAGGCTGTGGACGGCGGCTGCTGTGTCATTCCTTCACACGGCAAGCAGTCCGGCATGAGGGACTCCTTAGTGCGCACGGCATGCTTGTGAGCAGGTGCAAAGCAGAGGCTAGTGGTAGGCCGTGTGTCCAGATGGGGATGAGGCAGACAAGATTGAGAATGTGCTAAATCAGAGGGAACAGTGCAACCGAATCACATGAGAGCAGCCGCTTGTTCTTTGCCGAACTTCATGATTATGCATTCAGCTTATCATTCTTGTCAAGTGCAAGTTTACAGGTGTGATGCAGATTCTGGGTTGGCTAAGTCTCTTTGTCAACGACAGATGTGTACAAGAGCAAGGCTGGATCAGTAACGAGCATGGGGTCTTTATCGTATATGAGCAGCCCTTACATGTGCTTGATGAGGCCTTTTTGTAAAAGCACAATTTGTACCATGAATGGGTACTGTGCCTAAGCTCGGTCTGCATCTATAAGAGGCTATTTACATCTCATGCTGCTTCCAGCCAAGCTGGTATAGCGGGCAAGAGCAGGTAGATGAAGAGGGTGAGAGCAGGCAGGGATATCGGGAGTGCGACGAGCGAGGGGGAAGAGAAGGGCCGATCCTCTTATGGCATGGCCTCCGGGATGCTGCAGCCGCCTCCCGAATGGAATGCGAGCAGGCTGCCACAAAAGATGGTGCCATGGGCTCGGTACGTGTATGGCCTCGTACGAAGTGGTTGAACCTGCCTTCTACATCAACATGGCTGGCTGCCGCAACGCCGGCGCCAGAATCGGTGTACCAGTGCCGCCGCTGCCACCGCCAGCGACGCTTCTGTGGACATCATCCGGGCCGCTGGCACCCTGGTAAGCCATGCCCTATTCCGAAACCCCAACTCTGCGATCCGGCTGCCGGCGCGGTACGTGTTGAGGGACGTCGGTCTAGAAGGTGGAAGAGGCGCCGCGCCACCGGCGGATGGTCGCGGGCCTGCGCCGCGCTCCACGCTGAGCCGCTGCTCTCGTGCCCTTCCTTACGACCGCCCTCACCACCAGCGCGACGAGTCTGATCACTAGGCCGTGCATTGTGGGGTCGCCGGAAGCCGCTGCTGGCCGGAGCTGGCGGGCCGAAACTGGCTTGGGCGCGAGAGTAAAGGGAAAGAACGAGCAGAGTCGAAGTGAGGCGATGGCAGTGAGAGGCCAAGCCCCAAAGGGACTGGGCAAGGCAAGACGCGACGGTGCGGGGAGGGGCTGCTGGGTTTCTGCGGCGGCGGCTTGCGGCGAGGCTTGGCGAGGAGGAGAGGCGGTGGGGAGGTGGGGAGGAGAGTGTGGCTCTCGTTGTCGGGGCCAAGTGGGGCTTTTGAGCTGGGCAGCTGCCCCCCCGGTTCCAGTGGGGGGGACCCCGCCCCCAACCAGGGGAGGCTCCTGGTAAGGGGACACAGTAACAGAGGGGAGGGAGGCAATGAGGAGGGGGGAGGGGGGCAGTGGACCGGTGGGGGTACGGCCGCCTCCCGGACACGTGGCGCGGGGACTTTTGGGCGCCGGGCACCCTGGTCGGGGTCAACGCAGCTGATGAGCTTCCCCCGCCTGTGCGGCCGCCACGTGGCAGTCACTCGGGTGGCCGTGCGAGTCGCCGAGTACCAATAGATGACTGAAATGAATCAAATTATAAAATCAACGGCACACTGAACAACGTTTCCTCCGTCCCCCCGATATTTACATATATGAGTGAGTGGCTCCCCCCGGCGCAGGGGATGCGAGCAGCAGCCACGTGGCGGCCGCGGAAGCAAGGGTTGACCCGAGCGCTGACCCGCTGCGTTGACCGGCTGCCGCCCCAAGGTTGGGGCGGGGGGTCCCCCAGACCGCTCCCCCGGAACGAGGGGGGGCAGCTGCCCAGCTCAAAAGCCCCACTTGGCCCCAGCTAGAAGCCACTCTCCTCCCCACCTCCCCACCGCCTTCTCCTCCTCGCCAAGCCTCGCCGCAGGCCGCCGCCGCAGGAGCCCGGCAGCCCCTTCCCGCACCGTCGCGCCTTGGCCTTGCCCACTCCCTTTGGGCATCGCCTCTCACTGCCACCGCCTCGCTTCGACTCAGCTCGTTCTTTCTCCTCTACTTTCAAGCCCAAGCCAGTTTCGGCCCGCCAGCTCGGCCCGCAGCGGCGTCCGTCGACCCCACAATGCACGGCCTGGTGATAAAACTCGTCGCGCTGGTGGTGAGGGCGGTCGTAAGGAAGGGCACGAGAGCAGCGGCTCAGCGTGGAGCGCGGCGCAGGCCTGCGACCGTCCGCCGGTGGCGCGGCGCCTCCTCCACCTTCTAGACCGACGCCCCAATCTGTACTGCTCCAGCAGCTGGTCGAGGATCAGGTTTTAAGATTCAGGGCATGGCTTACCAGGGTGCCAGCGGCCCGGATGGTGTTCACGGAAGCGGCGCCTGCGGTGGCAGCGGGGGCAATGGTGCAACGATGCTGGCGTCGGCGTTGCGGCAGCCAGCGCTGTCAACTAATTGAAAGGCAGGTTCAACGACTTCGTACGAGGCCATGCACTCACCGAGCCCACAGCACCAGCTCTTGGAGAGCGGCAGCCTGCTGGGGAGGCGGCTGCAGCATCTCGGAGGCCATGCCGTATGAGGATCAGCCCCTTAGCTTGCCCCTCGCTCGTCGCTCCCCTTATCCCTGCCTGCTCTCACCCTGTTCATCTACCTGCTCTTGCCCGCTTTACCAGCTTGGCTGGAAGCAGCATGAGAATGTGAATAGCCTCCTTCTAAATGCAATTGGAGCTCTGTATTCGGGTAGGCACAGTACCCATTCTTGGTACTTACATTTTCTTACAAAGGCCTCCTCAAGCACATGTAAGGGATGCTCGGACATCATAAAGACCACATGCTCGTGCTTGGTCCAACCTTGCTCTTGTACACGAGTCACACGTTGACAAAACGACTTGGCTAATCCTATTATTTGCAACACACCTGTATTTATGCACTTGTAACTCCCTGCAATGGACTAGCAGCTGGTTCTATGAGATTCGGCTGCACTGTCCACACGATTAAGCACGTTCCCAACACTCTTGTGCCTCAGACCCATCTGGACACACGCGCTACCACTAGCCTCGCTTTGCACCTGCTGCCAAGCATGCCGTGCCCAGTGACGAAGTCCCTCATGCCGGACTGCTTGCTGTGTGGAAAAATGACACAGCAGCTGGGGTACACAGCCTACAGGAACCGCTCCTCTGCACAGAAAGTCTATATCTTGTCTCTGATCATCCAAAGCGAGGGCATTGAGGCTTTACTAGAAAGAAGTATCTGGTGAAATAAATGTGTAGGGCTGCAAAACATTGTGCTGATAGAGATCATCAAATACAGGGTAGAGGACCAAAGGTGCTCAAGAGTAGGTTATGATAACAGAAGTCGTCACCTGCATAGGCTGCACTGCACATTTTGTCCTTTGGAGCAACATAGGGAAGATGGTCCTTGATTTGGATACTTGGAAATTGTGTCCTGTTCCTTTCTTTGGAGGTCCTACACGACCTTGCTCCTAGAGACCAAGGTGGGCGATACCCTTGATTTTGTATCATTGTCTGCCGTACCAATTTATAAGCACTTCCCTGTACACAGTTTTGACTTTCGACCAATTTAGACATCATGTGGTTCTTAGTGGCAGACTGTTCACCTTGACGTTGGATTACTTCGGAACCACCAGAAGCACCTTACGTGACCACTGGACAAATGGCTTGTATCACTTTCTTCGTATACTTTGCTATAAACCCAGATTATGGTAGTTTAGAAGCGATATTGGATTCTTAGTTGATTGAAGTAAAAGCGCGAAAAAGAAGCGTCTTGACTTCTCAGAAGATCCCTCTTGGTGTATTGCCAAGTGACAAGGCATAAGTTTTCTTTAAATCGACATACAAAGGTCCGAATCTCGTCAGTCCAGATCATTGACTGACTTTGTTACGTATATCTAATGAAATAGAGATCGGCATAATCTAATGTGATTACTAAATGTAGTGAGCGGATACATGACTAAGGCGGCAAATGGCGACCGCTGGAGGAAGACCTTCAGGCGCCAAGCTCCCCGCCGGCGCTGCCGTATGGACACGCCAGTGAGCAGCTACTCAGCGCTCAAGGAGGCTCGACGTGCTTCGCATCCGGCATGAGCTGCAGGGCCTCCCTCTTGGCAGGCCGCAATTGGCCGGCAGATGGCACATGGTCGACTTCCGCTGTGAGGCTGTTGCAGGTAGAAGGAGCTTTGTAAGACTCCGACTTGCTGCTGCTCACTCGTGGTTACTAAGCTTCCATCTGCGGTAGTCTTGTGTCTAGCTGTGTGGTTTTAGGCGCCTTCCGGCTCTTGCTCTTTGGACACTGTCCATTCTTTTTGGGCTGGCCTTTCCCAGCCCCTACCATCAATGGGAGAGCACTTTCATATCTCAAGAGGGCGACGGCTGTGAAGACCACCCCACAAAGGATGAACAAGGCGAAGGAGAGCGTATGTTAAAAGTGGCACAGCACCAGAGAGGCCAGGTGAGCACATGGAGGAGGCAGCAGCCGGGTGCCCTAGAGAAGGTGCGTGGCGCGCATGATGCCGGAGGGAGGCCAAGCGGAGCCGGCCGAGATCATGGGGTCGCCATAGTGGCGGCCCCAGGCGCTGCCGCAGCAAGCGGCGCAGGACGGGGCAGCCATGCCAATGTGGGCGCCTACGACCTGCGGGGCAGCAGCCATGGCGGCCGCCGGTGGGCGACGTCGCGCCCACACGCGCCGCCCCCGCTCGCACTTGTCACGTTCCAAGGCCGATGCAAAACAGCGTGAATGCGTTTGTGGACTTTGGATGATGGAGAGTTATCGGCAGTTTGAAAACTCTGCTGCGTCTTGCGCTCCTGTCGTCATCAGTAAATTAGAAGATGCAGCTCTACTGGCTCTTTCAGACCTTGTTCATGTCTTTGGGTTGGCCTCGGACCTTGTCCTCTCTTTTCGGGCAGGCTTTTCACAGCCCTCGCACCCTTGGGATGAGCTTACTGTCTTCCAGCCATTGCCTAGCGTTGGATGAGCTGTTCCTTTCTCTTTTCACAGCCCTCAGCAGCTTTGCAAGAGCTGCTCCTTTCTACTTAAGAGGCATTAGTGTAACGAGCAATAAACTGCTATACAGAGCAAGGCGATGGCTGAGCATTCCCTTGTGGGAGGAAGAGCTCTGCAAGGAAATTGCTGTAAGAGGCCAGCCCAAAGGGCATGTACAAGGTCTGAAAGGGCCATCTCCCTGCAGCAGTCCTTAGCGTTTGCCGTTCCACTTGCGGGCAGGCCACACCTTGGTTGCTGCCTTCTGCCTCCAGGGTCCGTCAGGGCGACGCTTTTTCTTTCCCTCTAACTATTCTGATCTGCACTTGCTGACTAGAGGTCATTGAGCGCCCACTTGCAGATGTCATGGAGAGTAAGTAGTATCCTCCCTTATGAGGCTTCTGGCCCTCCGGACCTTGTACAACCCTTTGGGCTGGCCTCTCACAGCCATTTGCCTTGCATTGAAAGAGCTGCTTCTCTGGGCTGGACTCTCACAAATGGGCGAGGGCTGGCTTTCACAGCCATTTGCCTTGCATTGAAAGTGCTGCTTCTCTGGGCTGGACTCTCACAAATGGGCGAGGGCTAAGCCAGCAGAAGAATGGACAAGGTCCAAGGACAGGAGAAAGCGCGGCCAGATTGACTGGTGGCTGGGAAAGGCCAGCCCAAAGGAACAAACAGCTCTTCCAAAGGAAAACAGAGAGGAGAAAGGCAGTGGCTGTAAGCGGTCAGCACAAAAGGAATCACGTGAGAAGTAATAATTGGGAGAAGGCCACACCAAACGATGCGGCGTTCTGCTCAATCGGCGCAGCTAGAGATTCTCGACCAATCTCTACGCCGTGACTGGCTCCCTAAATAGACAAAGCACAAGTTGAGCAAGCATCTGCCAAGTGGCGGCCGCAGGTGGAAAGTCAACAAAGCAGTCAAGGAGCCCTGGCAGCTCGGGGGCGCTGTCCCGGCACCGGTCCAACCACCCTCCTCCCCCCCCTTCTCCCCCCTCCCCTCCGTCAGTGTGTCCGCCTACCGGCAGCCTCCCCTGGTCGTGGGCGGGGGTCCCTCCCCCCCCCCAAGGTCACCCCCCGTGGAACCGAGGGGCCGCTGCCCAGCTCAAAAGCCCCACTTGGCCCCAACAACGAGCCACTCTCCTCGCCTCCCCCACACCGCCTCCACTCGTTGCCAAGCCTCGCCGCAAGCCGCCGCCGCAGGAGCCCAGCAGCCCCTCCCTGCACCGTCGCGCCTCGGCCTTGTCCAGCCCCCTTTGGGCCGGCCTCGCGCAGCCATCGCCTTACTTAGTATCAGCTCGTTCGTTCCCTCTACTTCCGCGCTCAAGCCAGGCTCGGCCCGGCAGCCCCGGACCGCACCGGCGTCCGGCGAGGCGAACCCACAATGCACTACGTGCTGATAAACATCGCCAGGCAGGTGGTGTTGAGGTATCTGAGGAAGCGCATGGGAACCGCGGCTCAGCGTGGAGCGCGGCGCAGGCCCGCGACCATCCACCGGTGGCGCGCCTCCTCCCACACCTCCCAGACCGGCGCCCCCAACCTGTACCGCGGCGGCAGCGTGCCCTGTGGCATGGCTTACCAGGGCGCCAGCGTCCCCGCCGGTCTCCACCAAAGCGTCGCCGGCGGTGGCAGCGGCGGCACTGGTGCAACAATGCCGGCGCCGGCGTATCGGCTGCCAGCCTCGTGGATGTGACGGCAGTCACAATCACTTCGTTCGAGGCCATGCATTATTTGAGCCTATAGCTTATGCTTCTGGAGAGCGGCAGCCTGCTTGCGTTTCATTTAAGAGGCAGCTGCAGCATCTCGGAGGCCATGCCATGGGAGATTCGGCCCTTCTCTTCCCCTCGCTCGTCCCCCTCCACTTGTCTCCCCTGCCTGCTCCTGCACTGCTTCTACCTGCTCTTGCCCGCTTTACCAGCTGGGCTGAAAGTAGCATGGGATGTGAATAGCCTCTTATGCAAGACAAGCTTTGTAGGCCCTCAAAAACAGTAGCGATACTTGGTATAGAATGCTTGAGTATTCTGAAAGCTCCTCAAGCACACATTGGGGCTGCTCAGGTTCAAATAGGGACCACATGCTCGTGACTGGTCTCTTTCTTTTGTATACGACACTCGCACAAGGAGATTTGGCCAGTATCAAAGTTTGCGATGCACCTGTGAACGTTCTCTAGTCGAGAATGCTAAAATCCTGCCATGGACAAGCTGCTGCTTCTATTATATACCGCTGCAAGCTCACTCGATCTAGTACAACCTCAAATATCTATCTTGTGCCTCATATCCATCTTGACATGCGCCCTGCACTAGCCTCGTTTCGCACCTGCTGCCAAGCATGCCAAACGTACTGACGGGGTTAGGGTCATGTCAGACTGCTTACTGTGGAGAAATGACACAGCAGCTGGCCTACAGAATGAGCGACTCTGCACTGTAACTCGACATTTTCCTTTTCCACCTTTTGGTTGATCATCCAGGACGATAGCAATGACGTTCTA
This sequence comes from Spirogloea muscicola, assembly GCA_009602725.1. NCBI lineage: Eukaryota > Viridiplantae > Streptophyta > Zygnematophyceae > Spirogloeales > Spirogloeaceae > Spirogloea > Spirogloea muscicola. The sequence goes on from WELB01000125.1 coordinate 216,806, forward strand.
CTGTAAAGGGGTGTTTGGCGAATTTCACAGCGTAATGTGGACTGCTGATGAAGGTCACTGAATGTAGGGCAGTGGACCAAAGGTACTCAAGCGTAGCTTAATGTTCATCACTAGAATGGGCTGCACAGTTTGTCCTATGAAACCACATATGGAAGGAGCTCGTTGATTCGAAGAATTGGGGACTTGGAAACTTGGAGACAGTAGTCTGCTCCTTTCTCAAGTCCTTCACAACCTCGCGAAAGATATTCCGAAGAGATCAGATTCGAAGAGATATTCCGCGGAGATCTCAGGACATCCAGGCGGTGAGGAATCATTGCATGAAGGCAGAAATTGAAGTGGTTACTCAGTATGGTGAGAATTCAAACGTCAAGGTGGCAACAGGCAAGAGCTGGAGGACGGCATCCAGCCGCCGAGTAGTCCCCGCCGGCGCCGCCGTCTGGACGCACTAGTGAGCACCTACTAGTAGACGCTCACGGAGACTCAACGTGCTTTGCAGCCGGCATGGACCGCAGGGGTCCGGCCTTAGCAGGCCGCAGGCGGTCAACTTTGACACTGCAGTTGGGCCCGTGGGGCTGGTGGAGGCAAGAGCAGCTGTAACAAATGGGGCGTGGCTGTAAAGACCAGCCCACATGAAACTGAACCAGGTGAAAGAGAGCGTGTACTAGGTGGCACAGCACCAGAGCGGCCAGGTGAGGACATGGAGGAGGCAGCAGCCGGGTGCCCGGGAGAAGGTGCGCCTTTCAGAAGATACGGAAGGGAGGCCAAGCGGAGCCGACGGACTGCATCAACAAGGTCGCCATGGCGGCGGGGAGCCAGCGCTCCCAAGGGGCTGCCGCAGCAGGCGGCGCAGGGCGGGGCCGCCACGGCGATGTGGGCGCCCACCACCTTCGGGGCAGCAGCCATGGCGGCCGCCGGTGGACCTTTGGGGGGCAACTTCGCGCGCATGTGCGCCGCCCCGTCTGCCTTTAGTACGAGATAGTGATTATTAGCATCAGTCGCCCACCTGCTAATCGCGCAATGGGCACAGTAGGCCGCCACGTGGCAGCCACGGCTTGAGGCACCACGTGGCACTCGCACAGGCATGGAACAGCGCCACGTGGCGATCGGTATGGGCTTGAGAGATGCATCGTTGACGGCTTCGTTGACTAAAGTGCCGCTGCCGTTACCTGGCAGGAAAGCGCCGCGCCGCCTCCGGGCGTGCGGGGGTTGCTGCCCATGTCTGTTTGAGTACCCACTGCACCATCTGATTGTCACGCTGGCACTCTTTGTGCGCCACGCTGGCAGGTTGGACGATTGCGATTGAGGCCGGCGTAGATCGTGCAATGCTGAGCGTTGGGCAGCAGGCGGCGGCTCGTCGGTGTGAAACGGCACCAGAAAGCGAAGCTTCTTGGTAGCCCCGAGGGCACCGCCCTTAGCTTCGGCCAAATCTGCTCTCCCCCTCCCGCCACCCCCCCACCCCCCCCCGTCTGGCTCTTCATTCGCTGACTGGCCGCCTCCCTCGGTAGGCCCCCCCCACCCCCCAGGCCAACCCAACCGCGTCCTCGTCCCTCTCGGACCTGCGGCGCTGCTCAGCTTATAAAGCCCCGCTTGGCTTCCACTTCCGGCTCACTGCACAGCACACCCCTCCTCCACTTCCCGAGGCCTTCGGCTGCCGGGCGGCTCGGCGCTCCACACCACCTAGCGCCCGAGCCAGCCTCGCTTGCAGCCTTGGTGGGCTCGCTCGTCGCTGCGACTCCGACCCCGAGCCGCCATGAGCTTCCTGCTGAAGTACGTCGTCAAGGCTCTGGTGGTGAGCTTTGTGAAGAAGCGCTTGTGGAAGGCGGCTCAAGGTGGCGCCCAGCGCGCGCCCGCGAACATCCGCCAGTGGCGCGCCGCCTCCTCAGCCTCCCGCGCCGACGCCCCCAACCTGTACCGCGCCGGCAGCGTGCCCTCTGGCATGGCTTACCAGGGCGCC
>WELB01000125.1:231035-245628 GCA_009602725.1 Spirogloea muscicola
CGCCGCTGCGGCGCCGCCGATCGGCGCGGGGCCTCCGGAGGCCGGCTCCCGCCGCAGCGGGGACGCCAAGCGGCCCCGCGAGGACGTCGATGGCGACGGCCACGAGGCCGCCGATGGCGACCACGACGACGCGAGCCGGGCGCGCGCCGTCAAGGACTCGGCCGAAGACGGCGACGCCGGCGAGGACGGCCTTGGGCCGGCCGTCGGGCCGCCGCCGCCGGAGGCCGACGAGGGCAACGGCGCGGAGGCCCAGCCGCCGCACGGCGACAACGAAGACGCGAGCAAGAGTGGCGTCAGCCATGACGCAGCCGGTGACGGTGACGGCGGCGGCGGCGAGGACGGCCTCAGTCTGGCGGTGGGGCCGCCGGCGCCGCCGCAGGCCAAGCGCCGGAAGAAGCCGCTGACGTTCGAGAAGGTGTACCTGGACGCCTTGCCGTGCGCCGAGATGTGAATAACCCCTAAACCTTGAACCCTTGTCAATCCCAATGAGTGGTGGAGGTTCGAGTCCTGTTCCCAGCGAAGCCTCGGCGAGCGCTGTTCGACTCGGAGCGACTGATACCTGGAACGTCTTGTTGGACGAAGCGTGCACGTTGACTAGCTAGGCACGACCTTGGCCGTCAACAATTGATTGAAACCGTTTCGGTTGTAAGCTATCATGCAGATAGATACCTGATGCAGTGAACCAACTTTCGCCTTTTGTTAAGCAGCTGCAACGAGTTCTGCACTCACCTGGAGGGCCGCGCCTGTGTCCAGGGTTTGCAAGTCAATACTTGCTCACCTTGGGCTTGTTTTCCCTTCACAGGTATGAGAAGAGCTACATGCACCGCGACGTTGTCACGCACGTGGCCATCTCGGACGCAGACTTCTTCATCACGGCCAGCCAAGATGGTGAGCCTGTGAGCCGCTAAGGTACTGGGGAATGGGGAGCTGGGCATAGTATACACATCATGTGTGCACCAAAGAGGCAGGCGAGGATTTTGTTGCTGATGCCACACAGCTCTGCACTGGAGGCAGGTCACCTGAAGTTCTGGAAGAAGAAGGCGATTGGTATCGAGTTCGTGAAGCACTTCCGAGCTCATGTATCTGCAATAACTGATCTCAAGGTGAAGACTAAGACAGAGAAGGAGTAAATCTCAAGTGAAAGATTAATCAGGACGTTATAAGCGAATGCTTGCATTGGGCTTGCTGCGACGGAGTGGAGTGATGCGGCGGCTGGTGACTCGCTTACATCGTATGGGCTCTCTACTGGCGCAGGTCAGCGTGGACGGGACGCTATGCTGCACGGTGTCCAAGGACAAGGCAGCCAAGGTGTTTGACATCCTCAGCTTCGACATGATGGCCATGCTCAAGCTGCCATACGTGCCGCACACAGCAGAGTGGACCTTCAAGCACGGCGATGCCAAGGCCAAGCTGGCGATTGCGGAGGAGGCTTCTCCCAGGATTCACATCTACGACGCCAAGTCTGGCAGCAACGACCCCATCCAGAGTTTGGAGGTTGACTCCAGGCCCAACACTTAGGCTTAAACCTTATGGGTTAGCAGGCAGACACTTGCAGGAGAAGCGCTCATTGTGCGGTTACAGTGTTGGGCGTGCAAAGAGGGCGGCGTTTGGCACGAGCAGTCCTGCCCTCAAGTCAAATCTGCTGTGCAGGTCCTGATGACATTGTGAGTTGGAGTGTCTCTGGATGTGTGGCAGAACCACCGCAACCCGGTGCTTGTCATGAAGTACATGGCAGCTGCAGACGTGGTCATCTCTGCCGATTCTAAGGGAATAATTGAGTATTGGTCGCCAGAGACGCTCCAGTTTCCATCAAGCAAGTAAGTTCAACGGCTCTTCTAGCTGCGGCACCAGCCTTAGACTGGAAATGCTGAGCCTTGGCCCCCGACCAAAGCTCATGATGATGATATGATAATCGTATTGTAGTGGTCTTCTCACTTTTCCTGCATCTGTTCCTCTCAACGAGTTTGCACGGTAAGGTTTTCTTCCTGCTCTTGCTCTTCCTGACCGTGTCTTAACCTGTGCTCGGTTAGCAGAGTGGCATTCAAGTACAAGACCGACACGGACCTCTACGCACTCGCCAAAGCTAATACAGTGGCGACTTCTTTGGAGGTTTGCAACGCTCCTTCTACTGACCAACATGGAGGATAATGCAGCAGGCTAGTCATAGCTAAGTCTTGCTTAGCTGCTTTTGCGCCTATCAGCTACAGCCTGCCAAACTTGTCACTGGCTTCAGTGCTCGTCCCACTAATGAGGCCTTTTCCGCCTGCTGCGGTATGTTCGTTTTGGCTGCGGCTGCAGACCAGCACCGATGGAAGGCAGTTTGCGGTTGTATCCCCGGACAGGCGAATACGCGTCTTTTGGTTCGCTACTGGCAAGCTTCGTCGGACGTACGATGAATCCCAAGATGTGAGCAGTCTGCTCACAATCTGACCCTCAACACTGTTGCAATTTAAGCTTTCCTGCAGAGTGCTGCATTGAGTGTCTGGTTACTGAAGATTGACTATACTTGGTTGACCATTGAGAGGTCTCAGGCAGCACAGGAGCTGCAGAGGAGCGAAGCGGAGATGTACAGGCTTGAAGCGTTTGACTTCGGCCGCCGCCTGGCAGTGGAGCGAGAGTTGGAGAAGGCCGAGGGCGTGCCCAGCCAGAACGCCGTCTTTGATGAGAGCGGCAACTTTCTCCTGTACCCGACGTTACTGGGTATCAAGGTGATAATTGTTGTCTGAGTCGTCTAACAGGTCGTCTAACATGGTCAAGGGATCATAAAGGGGGCAATATGTCCCCTCTATGTCCACTCAATAGCTGCACTGAAGATGGCAGAGCAGAGCTATTCCAGGTAGTAAGTGTATTTGCACTTCAATGCCTTTAGCTCTTTGGTGCACTAATTTGGAACGAGGTTTAGGGGATGCCGCAAGAAGGTGAAATTAACTGAGAGTCTGGGAGCTGACAAGAATATGGTTTGGTCCTCTGACTGCATTAGAGTTGCAAAGTCGGCTCAGCTTATGGAGCTGGGCGATCTTGCAGGTCGTGAGCTTGCATGACAACAAGGTGGCGAGGATCATCGGCAAGGTGGAGAACACAGAGCGCTTCTTGCGGATAGCACTGTACCAGGGCAGCCTGGGGAAGAAGATCAGAAAGATTGCACTCTCAAGCAATGTTGGTGACAAGAAGGACCCGCTCACCGATCCTACGCTGCTCTGCTGTGCCTTCAGGAAACACCGCCTCTACCTCTTCAGGTGGGAGGTCTGCAAACGTGACAATGTTGGGATGGAGCAGTCGTCTTATGAAATGCTGGTGGACTATGTAATCAACTTATTATCCTGACCCCTTCATTGCTGTCTGCCGGTCCAGTCGGCGGGAGCCGGAGGAAGGCGAGGATGCGACACAGGGGCGGGACGTGTTCAACGAGAAGCCGCCGCCCGAGGAGCTGCTCGCTCTCGCCGACGTTGCGCGGGCATCCGCTTCCTCCCTCCCTGACGAAGTGGTCAGCGCCTCGTCGCGATGCCTTGTGGCTTGTGCCATTGCCATGATATTTGTGCTTTTGCGGCGTTGATATGAGCCAGATTGGTCTTGCCTTTGTTCCTGAGGCCATTGGACTATCGTGCATTGGCTGTCTCTGTGCTTAGGTCCTCCACACCACTCTTGGTGACGTCAACCTGAAGCTTTACCCCGAGGAGTGCCCACGAACGGTCGAGAACTTCTCGACGCACTGCCGCAATGGGTACTATGACAACCTCATCTTCCACCGCGTCATCAAGGGCTTCATGATCCAAACGGGAGACCCGCTTGGCGACGGCACGGGTGGTCAGTCCATCTGGGGTGGCGAGTTTGAGGATGAGTTCCACAAAAGGTGAGCACACATAGTTACCACATTATTGTAGTCCTTTCGGCCTGCGCAGAAATATTATTTGTGCTGATGAATGGGGAGCTTGGTGCAGCCTGCGGCACGACCGGCCTTTCACGCTGTCAATGGCCAATGCGGGACCCAACACAAATGGATCTCAGTTCTTCATCACCACCGTTGCCACGCCGTGGCTGGACAACAAGCACACGGTCTTTGGCCGCGTTGTCAAGGGGGCAGACGTTGTTCAGGTGCCACCACTTGCACCTCAAGTGTTATCCAAAGACTAGATAAAGGGGCTAAAGGCATATTAACTGTTAAAAGCATCACATGTCACTGTTGCACGCCGCCAAGTGCTGCTGGCCAAGGCCTCAACAAACTGTACCATGAGGATCCAAATGCAGATAGTGCAAACAGGCGTATGTGCTGTTTGACTGCTTAGTATTGCTGCCCCAGCGTTGTCCTGATCCTCTAGATTCACGCTATTGTGCTGTGCCACCCTTCAGGCGATTGAGAAGACCAAGGTGGACAAAAACGACAAGCCCTATACTGACGTCAAGATACTCAACATAAGCGTCCCGAAGAGAGCTCCTGGACAAATTTGAGAGTCAAGCAGCTTCTGCTTTAACGGCAGTCTAGCAAAACCACCTCTGCTCCCCTGTGGCACAGGCTAAACCTCCAGGTAATCTATGCATCCTTTATCGCCAACGAAGGTGAGCCACTGGCTTTTTGAGGCTGTGGCTAGCTGCATGTCACATTGCCAACGGCTGAGCAGCTGCTTGGGGTATCTCAAGCGGTCCTCGTCGCAGCATCAGGGTTGACTTTCACTACTGACACTGTTTGGTGTATTACTGGCAGGAATTCTGGCGGCTGCCAGGTCCATCATAGAGGAGCCATGATTGTCCTCAGCCCCAGAATTACATTGTGGCATTGTGCACGTCTTGCTTAGCCACAAGTTTACCTGCTAGCAAGCTCGCCTGTGTGGGCGCATTCTTTTGGCTAGCTGCTTGCTTAGAGCTTGCGGCATTTGCTGTATCCGCTTGCAAAGTCCTGCAAACTTGCCATGGCCTTGAAGGGGGCCATCTGTCAAGATTGCAGTAAAATCTGGACAAAGACTAGTACTGCACATGCCGAAATATCGGTTGGGTTATCGGAAGCAAGAAGAGGCCTCCGTCTGCTCTCGGAGGCCACAATGTAGCTCAAGTCGAGCTAAAGCTCAAGAGTGCTGCACAAAGAATTGCGACGAGAAGTTCCAGGATCTCCTGTTGGACCTGCTCTGCCCCACAGGCCAGCTCTGCGTAGGTCTGGAGAGGCCTGCCAATCGACTGCAAGTGCTCGCAAATGAGCAATCTCTGTTGTGGCTAGCTGGGTGCACTAAGCTAGCAAGCCACATTCTGCCCCACAGTACCCGCATACACAGCAGGAACAGGAGTACAAAGGCAACTCTGCACTGGGCCCCGACCGTGCCATCCTCAATGTCCTGCATTGCCATCACAGTGGACTGAATCCGAGTAGCACAGCCCACATGCTGAGGGGACTGATGATCTAAGCCAACCAGAGCAACAAAGCCTCCATCTCGGCTCATGGAGGCCACAATGCTTGCAGCTCGGCTCCGGCACGACACCGCTGCACGGCAGCCAACGCAAGATCCAAAACCTCCTGCTGGACCTGCTCCACAGGTCGGTCTGCATGGATGACCTGCCTCAAGGCAACAAGACGTGTTGTCAGTGATGTGGGCCAGAGTGGCCAAGCACAAAACAAGCACATGCACAAGTTCACATCACCTGCTGCTAAGCTGACCCGCTCAATAACCACGGATTTGCAAGTAGAGGTCGCTGTGAAGTGTCCAAATATCGAACGGCACAATCAAAGCCCTTCTGCCAATAACAAATGGGTTGGGTTGGGGCTCTGAAGAGACTAGTAAGAGCCCGCAGCTCTTATGGCAGCACCGACGAGGACCGGCTAGGCACAGGGGGGCATGGTCCTTGATCCCATGTGCACGGGCTGGGTGCAAAGCTGGGAGGGATGTTACTGTGCACGCACTTTCCAGGTGGAGTCCTGCAACTTGCGGAACTGGTCCGCAACGGCCCTCTGGAAGTCCAGCTTCTCATACCGCTCCTCACCATAATTGCCCCGCGTGGCTGCCACCTGTGGCAGGGTGAGTGTTGCAAATGCCCGTTAGAACAATGCACAACATTTTGCACACTGCAGAAGGACTGCTCTTTAAGGTGCTCGCACTGTGCAGATCAAATGGGGCCTACAAGACGAGCAACAGAGCTGAACTGTTAAGTAAAGGCTACCTCAGGTGCAATCTGTAGAAAGAGGACCAGATCTGGTGCCGGCAGCCCAGCATCGATTGCCTGCATCAAGGGTACATGCTGCACCACGTCAAGTGGGATAACAATTTGGACGCGCCGCCCTTCTCCGCACACTACTCAACGCATGGGCATATGCTCCCCTCCCACAAGCCCCGCTTTTGAGTTGCCTAGCACATGCCCCTCAACGAAAGCCCCAGCTTTCTCTACTGCAAGCCTGCCCTCTTCAAAACGAAAACACAAATAGGTACGCCGGCTCTCTAAATTGGCAAGATTGGTGACGAGGAGCACCCTCGTCGCCACTCAGTGCAACAAGATACCCCGCTACAGCTACCAGCTGAGGAGGAGCCAGGGCTCCATGAGGCCAGAGGGGCCAAGAAGGCGAGTAATAGTCAAAGGAACCATGCCAGCACCCACATGGAGCCTGGCGGCCTTGGTCAAGCCGCCAGCTCGAACAGCAGACCGCAAAGGCGGACCTTGCAGAGGTGGAGGTCGAGGCCCTTGGCGGCGGAGTAGGCGGCGCCCGAGTAGGCGTAGCGGTCCACTACGAGCGTCGTGCCCTGCAGCAGCAGAGCCTCCATGAGCCGTCTGCAGCCGCGCCAGCGGTAATCAAATTGGCTACTAGCGGCGACGTAATGATTAGGACTCAGGAATCAGGATTTAGGATTCAGGGTTCTGGGTTTAGTGGTCTAGGGTTCGGTGGGGGACTGGCACCCGAGCAGCGGGGAAGTTTAGCGGAAGGTTTATCGGAGATTTCGCGGAGGGTCTAAGGGAAGTTTAGCGGAGGTTTAGCGAGCTCGTTCTCACCGCTTCTCCCACCGGTTGGCGGAGAAGAGCAGGTGCACGGCCATGTCGTCGAGCTCCGCCGCGCCGGCGAGGTACGCCGAGAGCGCGGCGCCGGTGGCGCTGCCGCGGTCGGGGAAGCGCCACGCCTCCACGCCGCCGCCGCCGCCGCTGCCGGCCCGCAGAGAGTCCGCCAGCAGCNCGGCCCCGGGCCAGGAGCATGCGGCGGCGGCGGCGGCGAGGCGCTGCCTAGTGCTTGCAGAGCGTGTGAACCTGTTTACTTCGGTTGTTTACTTCTCCGTTGGGTTGGCCTTTCACGCCTCACTTCCATATCATGCGCACCGCGCGCCTTTCCTCTCTAGTTGTAGGAGCTCAACGTCTTTCCTACGTGCCGGCCGAGCCCTCGCTGCTGCCTCTGATTCTGGCCAGGGGACGTCCTTCCAGGAACATAGCCTCTCTGACCTGCGACTGCTTAGCAGGGGTTACTGAGTAGTTAGTAGCTGCTTTGTTTCTTCTTGTGTGCTTCTTTCTTAGTGCTTCGCCTTAGTGCTTCGCCTGGCCCCCTTCTTCTTGGGCTTCTTGTACTCTGCTCATTCTTTTTTGGGCTGGCTGTTCCAGCCCCTATCCTCAATGGGCGAGCTCTTTCTTCTTTCTGTGGTGGTGGCTTGGCTCCTCAGCTTAGCTTGTCAGATATGCATGTGCTCACTCGGGGATATTGGAAGAGCGCGCCCATGGAGAAAGGGGGCCAGCAAAGCCAGCCCAGAAAGAATGGACAATGTCAAAAGCCAAAAAACACAAAAACAAAAAACACACAGCTAGGCAGCTAGAGAAGAAGACACGACGAAAACGGGATATTAGTGTTCCCTTAGCATCTATACACGACGTGCAGGTGTTTCTGGCTGAGATGGGCTTGCCAGCTGCATATATGTCGTTCTTGCGACGACGAGTTTCGGCCTGTTTGCAGCGTGCTCAGGCTAATGCCTGGCACCAGAAAGCTGGGCGAGCTCTAGTTGGTGGCAGAAGGGCTTCGTATCTGACATCCAGTATTCATGCATCGATTAGCGACCTTCATGTTTTGACCCGTGGTTACTGAGCGGATCAACCTGTAGGTTATGTAGATCTTTAGATGTGCTTGCCTTCGTACTCGGCCATTTGGCCTACGTTTGTTTCAAATACACGAAATCTCCTTAGCGAGCTCATTACCCCGTAACAGGACATTTGGAAGGCTAGCTTTGGCCTCCCTTTCAATGTCATGCGCACCGCGCGCCTTCTCTCTATCTGTAGGGAGAAAGTAAGGGCTCGCCCAGAGAGAAGAAAGTGCGCGCCCATAGAGAAGAGGGGCTGGCAAAGCCAGCCCAAAAAGAATGCCTGAAAGGAATGGACAAATTCCAAATTTGGGAGCTGTGGGATCGAGCACGGACCGAAGTTGTCACTCTCGTTGAACGGCAAAGTACATATAGTGCACCTGCGCCCCAGGGAGGCAGCCGGGGACGATGGCGCAGTCGGTAGCGCGTAGGTCTCATAGCTGAGAGCCCAACCCGACTCCCGCGGAAGTGCGGCGAGCAGCGAGCCATCCTAAGGTCGGGAGTTCGATCCTCCCTCGTCCCACTCCACGTTTTCTCCTGCTGCACACTTCTCGCTCTGGGCGCTCATCTTTGTCGCATCGTGGTAACTGCTTTTCAACTCCTGTATTGGCTTGAATATGCCTCCCTTTCATTTCATGTGCTCCGCGCGCCTTCTCTTTTCAATTCCTGCCTGACCTTGTTCACTCTGTTGTGGACTGGCTCTCCACGATCAGTGTCGTGCTTTTTGGGCCCTTTCTTACCTTGTCCATCCCTTTACGCTGGCCTCTCACAGCCATTGCCTTACATTGGAAGAACTGCTTCTTTCCACGGCCCTCTCCCCCTTTGCAAGAGCTACTCTCAGTCTCCCTCCAGCGTTCGCAGGCTCAAGGGAAACACTTGCCAGCAGGCCGCGCTTTGGCTGCAGCTTCTGGGTTCGTCTGAGTGACTCTGTTCAAGCTGCAAATAGCGCCGACTGGCAGCTGCTGACTAGGGATTGTTACACTCCTGGTCGCTGTTTAAATTGTATAGATAGAAAGAAAGTGGCTCTCCCATAGAGGCGAGGGCTGTGAAAAGCGAGTCCAAGAGAAATTGACAAGGTCTGAAGGCCGAAAAGTGCTGAAAGACATGACCATGCAAGGACCATGTAGGATAAATACTTCGTAATCTCTAGTTAGAAGCTGCAAGTCAGTAAGACTAGCCGCCAGAAAGCAGTCCCCTTGACAAAAGCCAGACGCTGCAGCTTTATAGAGCACGGCCAGCACGCAGATGCTCATTGCTGTTTAAGGTAAGGCGATGGCTATCAAAGAGAGACTAGCCCAAAATCTACAGACTGTTGAGAAGCTTCCTTCTTCTTTCACAGCCATCGTCCCTTTCGGAAGAAGAAGCAGCTCTCCCAGAGGATGGACTGCATGTTGAGTGATGGAGGGCCTGAGTGGCCAAGTACACAGGCAAGCACATTGACACATTCACATCAACTGCTGCTAAGATGGGCGACAAGCCAGCCAGCCCACAAGAGAGAAGTGGCACTCCCAATGGGGGCAAGGGCTGCGAAAAGCCAGCCCAAAAAGAATTGACAAAGGTTCGGAGGGGCCTACAGGCGTGGAGCAGCTACAGAGGGGCCGGAAGATGCTTGTATGTCAGAACAGGGGGAGGATGGATCACTCAGTAGTTACGAGTGAGGAGCCTCAAGAGAGTGAGAAGAGCTTCGTCTTGGGAGAGCCAGTTTCTTCTGCCCGTTGCGAGGCCGCGTGGTGGTCGCACCGCAGCGAGCTGATGAGAGCGCCACGGTGAGCCCCGCCGTTCAAACGCCGCGCTGCCGTTCCACCCAGCTTCGAACCTCCGCCCTCTCGATATAACAACAGCCGCAGTCTTATCGTTGCCCCCCCCGCGCCGCCATGGACGCCGTCATGGACGCTGCCTGCGGCGGCGGCGGGCCCTCGGCGGAGGCCCTGCGCCGCCTGGCGCGCTCCGCGGCGCTGCTCCCGGCGCGGCCACGGCCGCCCTCGGCCTCGCCGCCACATCGCGGCCATCAAAAGATCCTGGAAAAACGCGAGCACCGCGGCNGCTCGCGGCGCCGGCGCGGCCGTCTGGAGGGACCTCGGACTCCGCCGCGGCGGCGGCCGATTCCCGCGGCGGCGCCGCGGGTGACGGGTCCCATCGCGGCCATCAAAAGCTCGTGGCAGAAAGCGAGCACCGCGGCGACTCGAACCCGAGTCTTAAACCGGATAAGACGGTGGGGAGCCTCGCCCCGGACTCCATCTCCCAGATGGGCGAGCTCGACACCTGCCTGGTCCGCAGCTCCGCCTCCCCGGCGAGCCGCAGCCATGGCGGCTCCCCGGCGACGGCGCCGGCCTCGGGCGCCGCCGTGGACCCCACGTCGTACCTCCTCGGGCAGCGCGCCGCGCTCGAGCGGGCGCTGGAGCGCGTCCTCCCGCAGCGCGACCGCCTCGTTGCCACGGAGGCTGCCGTCGACGAGCTCCGCAGGTTCACCAGCCGCCGGCGCTCGTGGTTCCACTCGCCATGTATGAGGTCTGAGCACCACTTACAGTCAGTGCTCTGCTGCCTGACTCCTTCTCCACTGTTGCTCCTCAGCTCAGCGCACGAGGAGAACGCGCGGCTGCGGCGCCTGGAGACTGCCGGCAGCTGCCTCCGATCCGAGGCGCTCGCCATGCGGGAGCGTGTGAACGTCATCGAAAGGGTCCGCAACTCTGACGCCCGTCCAGCCTGCTCGCCAGCGGCACTCGAGAGGTCAGCCAGTGATGGTTCCTGAGTCGGAAGTCGTGTGGCCGCGGGACTGCAGGATGTGCCGCAGCTAGCAGTTGGGCTTGCGGAGCTGCGGGCCCAGCTGGGGAACTGCACGGCCGTCGCAGCGCGAGGCGACGACCTCCGGTCGCGCGTGGCGGCGCTCGAGGCCTGCCACAGCCAGCAGCTGGGCATGGCACGCCTCCTGGAGCTCCATAGCACCGCTCTTCAGCAGCACTCTTCAGCACAGGGCTTTCTTGCCGGGTGAGCGGCCTCCTCCACCTCGCTGATTGCCAATCGGCACCTCCAATTTTCATGGGCCACTACAATGGCAATATCGCTCGCATTTGCTTGAAGAATTACTGCTTATCAGGTTTATGCAGAAGCCATTGTTTTTTTATCAGTACTTTATCAGCAATCTACATCCCAACTTTAGAGAGAGGCGTGTTACTGCTCAATCAGATGCTGACAAAGTGAAATCCGCGTGGCATCATTGGCGGCAGGCTTGCTCGGGGTTTTGGGGAGCGCCTGTGGGCATGTGCTTTGCAGGTGCCGGTCCCCTCCTTCTATGCGTAATCCTGCCTCTGTGGCCGTTTGCACCAAAAGCCTCTCGTTTGCTGTGCAGCCAAGGCCACGCCAAAGGTGTTGCATGACCGTCTGCCCCAGCTAGACAAGCTCCTGATGCCCTGCTCAATAAGCATGACCCCCACAAGTGCGGTGCCTACCCTGGCAGGCCGACCGCCTTGCCGTGTACCTCGCTCGCAAGGTGCTCCTGGACAGCATCGACGGCTGCAATGAGGGCATTCGGTGAGAGGCATCGGCTCGGACCATCCCAGAGGGCCGTGTCTCGATCATCCCAGTCAGACCCTACTCTTATACCCAAACCCCAGACCGCAGTGTCTCGCACTTTGATGAATAATTACACATCCAACCGATAAGCCCTGCAACTTTCACTCTTGTGTGGCTGCGCCGTGTGGCAAAAAGGCCAGCGGGCGGCCGTCCATGACGAGACAGTTATCCTTGCGCTTCGAGGGGCGAGCCCCTTCTCGGGACTCCCCTGAGGAAGACAGCCAACTTCGTGCCAGGCGGCTAACCTGGCCCCGAGACGAATGTCGCTCCTGCCACCTTCTTGCCACGTCAAGTGATATCTACTTGCTGCTCACTGTATTACACAGCAAAATGCCCACCACACTATCCCACATTCACTTTGGAGTCTTACCCTGAAGGCTTAGTGAAACAGAAGGCATGCTAAGGTTGTCAGTCTACGTCCTCATGAGTGCTTGAGTCTCTCTCTGGCTGGGCAGCTCTTACAAGCCGGTCACATCCAGCATAATTATCACTCCTTATCCACCTCAAAGTCCTCATCATCGTCCCTTCACCTTCATTTGTGTTCCTTATAATACAACCTGCACATATGTGCAGCCCTGGCGTTCTTAAGCTCAGGCAATCTCAGTCTTCTGAACAAGTATTATATTGCTCAGTCTCTTCCATCTCTGCAGATTTCCCTCACATCAGGTAGTCCACATTCACTTTGCTCTTGTGCAGATTGCAAACCCTGGGGTCAACTCTCAGCAAAGGTGCGATTGTGGCCCTGCCCCATCTGGAGGCCGTGCGGAAGCGACGTCGGGCGCTTGTCGGAGCCGCGCTTCTGGTGGCATCTGTGGAGGGCAGCTTCCGGCTGCAGCGGGCCCTGCGCCGGCCTCTACCCTCGCTCCTGAAGGCCATGACCTCGCCGGTATGCCACAGCTCTGCTGACTTGATGTATCGGTTACTGCTTCTTGGCTTCTCATAGTCAGTCGACTGAGTTTACTTTGCGTCGTGGAACAGATGGAGTACGGGCTCAGGGTCGCGAGGCTGGCCGTGTGGGCGTCGGCGTTCGTGGTGGCCACGCAGGAGCTCAAACGCGGCTGCTTCCAGCTTGCAGACGCGCTTGAGGACGGTTCGGTGTTCCTGTCAAGCCAGCAGGAGCAGCCCATGCCACAGGTTGCAGACGAGAAGCGTGCAGTAGCAGATGGCCTTGTACCGGCGGTAGCGAGGTAGCGGCCCTCCTCGCTCAGTGTGCACGCAGGACACTGTCTATGGTATCTCAGCAGCAGCTTCCCTTTGCCAATGCCTATGACAGCAGGATCCTGCTTGGGCTCCTTCATTGCACTCCTTCCCTATCTGAGTGACATTCACAGCGCTGAAGACAAGTGGCTACGGTCCTCAACTGCTGCCTGCATCAGGGGATTCCTTGAGCAAGTCACTGCTGCTGCCGTCTCCGTCTGCACGTCCATTCTGTCACTTCGTGGGCTGTTGTGGCTGCGGTTGCATTGGCTGTTGCTCGCTTATTGCCAATGTAGCCTGCCTTCAGCTACGGCTCTGCACATCATTAGTTTCCTAGATTCTAAATAGCTCCGGTGGAAGCCAAGCCTCTGGAGGGCAGACCCTGAGGCAAAAGTTTGGCATGGGGACGAGTCGTGGCTTGGATTCCTCTCGAACATAAATCTAGGCAGGGCAATGGAGCACAACTCACCGGCGCCCTTTCCAGCACGCACAGCTGCTCAGCAGTGTGGCCGCCATATGAAGAGCAGCAGCAAATTCCTTGGCGCAGACATGGCCAGGCTAGTCGGACCCCTACTGACAGATGCTAATGGCTGGCGGACCTTGCCGCCTTGCTCCTGCGCTCGCCGCCGCCCTCGACCACATCCAGGTCCTCGATGCGAGCCTCCAGGCCAAGCCCGGCAGCATTCTGCCGGCCCGGAGCAGCAGCCTCCTTGCCACCCTCGGCTGCTTCAGCCTGCGCAGGCATCGGCGGCATGTCCTCGGCCGCTGGCGCCATCATGGCCTTGAGGTTGCGCAGATAGCGCGTCATGTCCTCGAGGCTGCCCTCGAGCTCCGACACGCGGCGGGACTTCTCCGCCAGGGCTTGCTCTGTCTCCGCCAGCCGCGCGCGCAGGTCGTCCTTCTCCTGCTCCACGTGCATCTCACCACGAGCCTGCGCAGCCACCGACGCCAGTGACCACAGGGGCCAGCCCCGCTTTCAGCATGAGGTCAGGTCAACGACGATAACCACGGCTCACTCCTAGTTGGCCTCCAGACAGAGAAGACCTCCACAGGATGCTCACTTTGAGAAGCAAATGTGGTGACATGACAGAATTTCTGATGAAGCCACTCAGTGACATGAACAATGCCCTCAGCATGTTGGTCACAGCAGTGTCGCGGCAATCTTAAAAGTGCACTGCAAAATTGCATTGGACTGGACGGCATCCAGCATGCAACATTCTAGCTCGTCCTGTGCAATGAGAGGAGGAGACGAATGTGGCGCATCGGCGCAGCGGTGCGAGGCTGCCCACCCCGCCAGATCCATGGCCTCGCTGCACCTCCTGCAGGTTGAGGCGCCGCCGGTCCAGCGCCTGCTGCACGGCCTCCTCTGCTGCCCGCCGCGCCGCCTCAGCCTCAGCGCGCGCGTGCTCCGCAATCTGCGAATGCGCAGTGCGCTTGAGCTTCAGGAACGCAGCAAGTAGCTCTGACAGCCTCCATGGCGGACGCCGCATGATGGGTGCCCGCGTAATGGCTGCAATGGGGGGCTGCCGGAGCGCACCTTGAGGGCGGCCATGGCCTGCGCGGAGGCGGCGCCGGCAGCGGCCTCGGCCTCCTTGGCCCGCCTGCTGCTCTCGCGCGCGCGCTCCTCTGCTGCGTCCATGGCGCCCCAAGCCGGCGACCGCCCGCTGCCGCCGTCATCGCCGTTTTTTTTTTTTTTTTTTTTTTTTTTTTTTTTTTTTTTTTTTTTTTTTTTTTTTTTTTTTTTTTTTTTTTTTTTTTTTTTTTTTTTTTTTTTTTTTTTTTTTTTTTTTTTTTTTTTTTTT
>WELB01000125.1:261898-286413 GCA_009602725.1 Spirogloea muscicola
CGGGCGCCCGCCGCAGCCTGGCGCTGGAGGCGCGGCCCCACTGGCGCTACCACATGTCGTTGCCGTACGCACTCGGGCCCCCGCCGGCGGCCGCCGCGCCCGCGCTCGAGCGCCTCGGCCTCGCCTTCCGCCCGCCGGAGGAGGACGAGAGCTTCGTGGCGGCCTTCCCGGGCCTCGCGGAGCTCCACATCATCCTGGACGATGACTCGGACGGAGGCAAGCCAGATTCCGGCGCCCTCGAGCACGCGCCGCCGCGCCTCCGGCGGCTGACCCTGCAGAGCCCCGGGCGCGCACACCTTTGCAGCAGCCTCACTCGGCTCACGGCGCTCGAGAGCCTGGCCCTGGACGGCATGAGGGTGGGAGGTGAGCGACAGCGCCAGCCCTCTGCCCCTTTCTGCCGACTGCTCAGGACGTCGTGAGATAGTTGAGTCCACACCCGGGCGGCCATTACCTCGTGTACATTTGCACCGCAAGCATACGAACATGAGGAAGACTGCAGCTGCAATGGCTGCAGAAGGGCAGTGCCGGGTGTTGGCAGAAGAGCCTTGACCTTTGGCCTCCTGATGACGTGCAACATGCAACATGACGTGCTGGCAGACGAGGACGTGCGCATCATCACGTCACTGTGCCTCCATTTGACGTCTCTGGAGCTCTCGTTATGCTCCAACCTCAATATCAGACGAGGGCTTGCGACCCGTGGCAAAATGCCTACAGCGGTTTCAAGTGCTCGAGCTGGCAGGCATCCACACCATCACGGACGCTGGGGTCAGGCAGATTGCAGCCAACTGTTGCCAGCTTCGGAGTATACAGTTGAGCAATGCTCAGGGCTGTCCACAGATTTGCCGCTGAGAATATTGGCAAAGCGCCCCTTCCTCACCAAGCTGGTCAGTGACCAATTCTGGGTCAAGCACTTGCGCACCGAGTTGGAAGAGCTGCCCTCTCTGGCGCACCTGGAGGTAGTAGCTTCGTTTCTAGACTTTCCTGGATCCCGTGGAGAGCCAGATGTGTTGGGTGCCTTCATCACCTCTTGCCCGCGTTTAAATAATCTCTCCCTGGAAGGTCTAAGGATGATAGAGATGACTTTGGAGGGCTCGGGCAAGGCTTGGACGAGCTGTTACCCAATGGCAGCGGCCAGATGAAATTTCTCACTACGCTCACCTTGAAGAATTGGATCATCAAGTGGCCACCTCTGCTAGGTAGTGGCCACCTCTGCTAGGGTTCCTCGTGCTGTGCACCCCAAGTCTGCAGGCACTCCAGCTGATTGAAGTCAGTTTCCATGTGGGTAATGTTCCTCACCACCACAAGCTGCCATCCTTGCGCTCCCTTAGATGCTCCCTCATCTATGACGAGCACATGGAGCGGCAATTCCTGTCCTTTGGACAATGGTTCCCAAGTCTCACGTCCTTGAGCATCCTTGACCCTAAACACAGGCGGCGCTCTTTCATCAACAGCGAGATGTTGGTGGAGATGCTCAGCAATCTTAGCTGCCTGGTTGGTCTTGAGCTTGAATTCTTTCTCGATGCTTGTTTAGATGATTTGGATAGAGAAGCCATTGACCTTTCAAATGCTTGGAGCAGCCTTAGGCTTGACTCTGTCAGGAGTCTCTCCTGCCAGCACCTGCAAGCCCAACACGTGCATCACTTGGTTAGTGCTTGTTCACAGTTGCAGGCACTGCACGTGCAGAGTTGCCCAGAATATGATTTGTATGATAATCTTGATGACATACTCTCTACCAGCCCAAACATCCGCGAAATCGGTGCTGATCTTCCTATATACGTCCCGCTTACAATGACCTCCAACGAGTGCTGCTTAGAGTTGTTTGATTCACCTTGGAAATTTTCCAAAAATGGAATTTTCCATGGTTGGCCTAAATATGTGAACAATTATCATGTCCATCGTGATGGCAACCACGACTGACAATGTCAAGAGTTCGCTTTGCTTGTCATGGACTACGGTTTTGCGACCAGCACGTGTCCATGCATATGCTGTCACTGACCAGCATGTAATTCTTGCTATTAGCAATGTGCTTCCTGCATAGAAAGCAGACATGTCTTAAAGATATTGTGACTTGTTGAGGACCCTGTGGGGAGGTTGTCTGATGTCCGTACTTTATCTTTGAACACTGATGTCAGGCTTGACTGTGAGTAGGAAGAATCAAGAGAGAACTCACAAAGTGGATATGGTCGTCTGTAACTTGTCAAGGTCGCACGACGTTCAAGGCACCCCCACCACGTCATTACTTCAATGTCCACTGAATGCACAGCTTCTGTCCAAATTGTCTTTGGACATCATTGCTCATAGTAGTAAATGGCGCCTGCTGAAGAACACAGGCAAAGTCTTGAAAGCGAGTACCATGTGAAAGACGGAGCACTGCAGAGATATTGGAAGGCGCATCCAGTACACTAGGGCCCGAGTTCGTGGATATCTCCTGCCTGCTCTCCTTGGTGATGGTAGGACACGTCGCGCCTTGCAAGCCGGTGCAAGTAGTCCAGCCACCGAGCCCCAAAGCCCCGTGTACGGCAATGGCGAGGACAACAAAGTCATCCTCCGCCGGTATTTCGGCATACTTGCCCTGGGCGGCGCCAGCAGTTACGTGCCCTGCCTTCTTATCAAGGACCATTGGAATGGTCGAACGCATCAGTCGTGATCTCATCCGCTATATGGCGTGGCCCCCTGCTAGGCGTGGTGGCCAACAGCTTGACCCGCCTGGTCTTGGATCGGATGGGCATCACGGATGTGATTTTACCGTGATATTCTGCCAAAAGGAAGAACGCCATACATCGCATTGTGGAGGTCGTGAGCTCGGCAGCAATGCAATCAAGCCCTTGACTGCCGCCTCAGGCTCTAAGCGGGGCGACTCCTTTCCGGCCCATTCAGACCGTGTATAGTCCTTTGGGCTGGCGTCTCACAATCATTGCCTTACGCAATTTGTTTCCTTCTCATTTTGTCCTGCTGCTTAATTGTCCCTGCGGTTGCTGGCTAGTGGATGCTGAGCAGGCACTGTTCTTCCCAAATACCGGCTCCTTGGACCTTGATAATCTTTCGGGGCTGCAGCTTCTGGCTTTCGTCAAGGGAAATGCTTTCCGGCGGCTAGCCATTCTGACTTGCTGCTGCTAAGTAGAGGTTACCTAGCGACCATCCTTTTGGTATTTTGTTGGTTGTGTGTTTCAGCATTTTTCGGCTCGGAAGTTGTCCATTTTCTCCGGGCTGCTTTTCACAGCCCTCGCCCCTTTTTGATGAGCTTACTTCCTTCTCTGTGGGCTGGCTTTCACAGCCCTCCCCTCCTCTGGAAGAGCCAATATCTCTTATTATCGTCGGACCTTGTCTACACTAGCTTTCACAGCCCTTGCTGCAAAAGCCAGCCCGGATAGAATTGACAAGGTCTGGAAGGCCCGAAATGCGCTGGAGCACAGAGTTCAGCAAGTATTATCTAGGACAATCACATAGTAACCACTACTTAGCAGCCGCAAGTCAGAAAGACCAGCCGCAGAATATTAAGTGGCTCTCCCAAAGGGGGCGAGCGGTGTGAACAGCCAGCCCGGGATAAATCAAACAAGGTCCGAAGGGGCCCAGTAGCGTCTTTCTGGGCTGGCCTCTCACAGCCACCGCCCTCTACTGGGAGCGTCGTTTCTTCTTTCCCAAAAAATTTCGGGACCGTATTCACTTAGTAGCCTCTACTTAGGAGCCGCAAGTGAGAAAAGATAGCCGCCAGAAAGCAATCCCCTTAATAAAAGCCAGAGGCTGCAGCTTGAGCACGGCCAGCATGCAGATGCAAGGCGTGGGCCATGGACCGTTGGAGGGATATGGACAGGCTGTTGCGAACCACCTGCGCTGGCGAGCCAGCGGCGTTGATGTCGGCCTGCTCGCCCCGCCTGCGGGACACAGCGCGTCATGCAAGCCGGGCCACCAGGTCTAGCAACTGAGACCCAAAAGCCCCGCGCACATCGACGGCCATTAGGACGCACTCGTTCCCTTCCAGGTGGTCCTGTACATAGCCTCTTTGCTAAGAGTCTGCATTCACCGCTGCATGCCCAGCCTTTGAAGCAGCGAGCAGGAAAAGAAGAAAGTGCTCGCCCATTGAGAATAGGGGCTGGAACAACCAGCCCGAAAAAGAATGAACAGAGTACGAGAAGGGGGCCAGGGGAAGCGCTAAGTAACAGAAACAAAGCTGCTACGAGACACTCAGTAACCCCTGCTAAGCAGCCGCAGATCAGAGATGCTGGGCTCCTGGAAGTGGGTCCCCTGGCCAGAGCCAGAGGCAGCAGCGAGGGCTCTGCCGGCACGAAGGTGCAGCGCCCGGGCCATGGACCTCTGCAGCGAGACGGCCAGGCGCATTCGATACACTTGCGCCAGCGACCCGGCTGCAGGGAAGTCAACCGGCTCCCCATGGAAGCGCCGGGCGATGGTGTGGCGGGCGAGCTGGGTGAGCAGCTCGAGCCACCGAGCGCCCAGCGCCCCATGTGTGTCGATGGCCAACGGGAAGAACTCGTCTTCCCGCGGATGATCCGCGTACTTCAGCTCTTTGGCCCGAGCAGCGCAGGCGACCGCATACCCAGCCGTGGTGGCACATTTGGCTGGGTGTGAGCGGTCATAGGCATCAGGTCGCAGGAAAGCTGTCCCCTTGACGAAAGCCAGAGGCGCAGCAAGAGCACGGCCCGGTAGATCTTTTCATGCTCACCACACGCCTTCTCTCTACCTTCGGATGTGGCCTGGCCTCGCTAGCCAACCCCCCCTGTTAGAAAGTCCTGGAAGGTTCCAAAACGAAGTGAGGTCTTCCAAATGGGCGGGGGGCTGTGAATGTCCAGCCCAAAAAAATTTGACAAGGTCCGAAGGGCCGAAAGGCGCCACAACCACACAGCTGTGCAAGACACTACAGCAAAGGGGAGCTTAGTAGCCCCAAGTCAGCAGCCGCAAATAGAAATAGATTGCAGCTGGAAAAAGGCACCCCGACGAGACCCAGAAGTAGCAGCCAAACAGCTCTACCGATATAAGGCAGTGGCTTAGAAAGGCCAGCCCAAAGAATGTACAAGGTCTGAAAGGGCCGAGTGATGCAAAAGGCAGGATACTACTCTCCAAGACGTCAGCAAGTGGGCGCTCAACAACCTCTAGTTCAGCAAGTGCAAATTCAGAACAACTGGAGGGCAGGATGTGTCGCCGTGACGGAATGCGGAGGCAGCCGCCAAGGCGCAGCCTGCCTGCAAGTAAACGGCAAATGCCAAGGACCGCTGCAGCAAGTTGGCAAGGCGCATCCTGTATGCTTGAGCAAGCGACACGACGGCGTTGAAGCCGGGCTGCTCGGTCTGCTGCCCTTGGCGGCTGGACACAGCACGCCACGCAAGCCGCAGGAGTACTTCGAGCCAGCGGGTTCCGAAGGGGGAAGCGCGGCCAAATTGACTGGTGGCTGTGAGAGGCCAGCGGAACGGACAAGGTCAGAAGGAACCGGATGGTGCAGAATGCAAGGAACTAAGTGCTAAGACTGCAGCAATGGGGCTCTCAGCGGTTCCAGAACGCTTTGGGCTGGCCTTCCGTGTGTGCTTTAGCGCTTTTCCATGGCCCCTTCCGGACTTTTTCCATTCTTTCATCTGGGCTGGCCCCTCACAACCACCGCGTCCTTCTCTCCTCTTCCGTTTGGGCTGGCCTTGCTCAGCCGCTGCCTCGAATTTCGATCAGACGCCCCGTGAATGTGGACGGTCTTTGACTGCAAAAGCCAGAATGGACAAGGTCCGAAGATAAATTAGAAGAAATTGCTCGCCCACCAAGGGTACACGAATCTTCCAAGGGTAGGGGCTGGGAAAGGCCAGCCCAAAAAGAGTGGACAAGGTCCAAAGCGCAAAAAGGTGCCGATATAATTAAACCACACAGCTAGACACGACACGACCGCAGTATCGAATTTCTCGATCTCCAGATGGATTAGAAGTACTAATTCCACGAATATTGGCCATCTCAGGAGTATTGGCCATATTAGAAATAAGGAGGAGATCGAAGTGATTGATATCTAAGAGAAAGAAACAAAAGAGAATGCAAATGATAGAGACATAGAAGCATACAAACAAGCAAGCAAGCAAGCAAAAGAACGAACCAGATAAACTCCAGGCAGGTGAAAGAAGGCAAGCAGCGTGCCCCAGCAGGAAGAAGAAGACAAGCAGCGCGCAAGGTTGAAGTATAAGTCTACATGAGTCTACATTCAGTGAAGCTTTGTACCCCGATGCTGTGCCCGAGGTAGGACGACAGCTCGTTGTGGGATAGAGCAGCACACGGATAACGCGTCTAATGCGTGTATCGCTTCTACAAAGCAGACTGGTATTGAATCTGCCACTTCAGCAACCCCCGGCGTCTCCTTCGACTTTGAAGAGCACTAGAATTACACAGGTGGACGAAGCCTGAATCGGTGGGTTTCGGCCTTTCCCTCCCCGAAGGCCGGCGCCTGGCTGACGATCCAACTCCCACACGCAGAAGGAAGCTCAGTACCCACGAGTGAGCAGCAGCAAGTCCGAGTAGTTCGCAGCTGGAAAAGAGGCATTCCATCGAGACCCAGATGCAGCCGCCTAGCGCGGCCTGCGTGCGAGAGGACTGCATGAGCCAGGGAGCGCTGGAGAGAGACAAAGAGCCGCATGCGCAAGACCTGCGCAAGCGAGCCGGCAGCATTGAAGCCCGGCAGCTCCCCTGGCTGACCCGGCCGCCGATCGATAGCCTGCCGGGCAAGCCGCTGCAGGAGGCCTAGCCAGCGACTGCGATAGGCCCCGTGTAAAGTGAGCGCAGGTGCCGCGAATTCATCCGCAATTGGGTGATCCGCGTACTTGCGCTCCTTACCACGAGTCGCCGTGCCGCCCTCGTGCCCTGCCGTCGACGCCGGTTCGGTGGGGCTGGCGGAGTCAAACGAGGTCAGCAGTCACCACATCCGCAATGGTGCGGGGACCCCCTCCGGGCGGGATGGCGACCAGGTCAGCGCGCCGGGTGTGGAGCTGACCGTCCGCGCCTAGCTGGATGGGCATGACGGATGTGTCTTCTACAGCAATTGTGTAGCCCGCCTCCATGGACACGCCATGCATGGCGTCCCGCAGAAGGTCGTGGGAGCCGCATGCTCTTGCCTCCGTGCGCACGGCGGAGCATGTGTGCAGCCAGCTCCGCAGCGCCGGCGTGGCGGGCTCCGCATTCACACTGCACGACACAGCAGGGAGGAAGGAGGCCCAGGAGCCGGTGGACCGCCGTCCTGAAGACCGCGTCGGGCATGGTTAGCGCCGCGTAGACTGGGAGCGCTGATAACCACCGCCGCCCCCGGGGGAAAAGCCGATAGGAGCCGGGCGCGCCCTCGCAGGTCGTGCTGAGGAAGGAGCTCCATCGTCTTGTCGAAGGCCACCTTCTCCACCAGACATGTAGCGTCCCTGGGCACGCAGGTCGAGAGTATGGGCGAGGTGTACGAGTGGGACGGACCGCTCCGACAGGTCGGGGTGGGCCGCCAGGAGCCCGTCGCGGGCAGAGCGGAGGGCAGCCTGGAAGGGCAGCTGGCCGTTCTCCACTTCAGCTGCCGCCCGCTCCAGGACGCAATTGCCATGAACCATGAAGCGCTGGCACATGGGGGCGGCGACCTGCGCCCAGCTGCCCAGGTAGGCCGCCTCACAGGCGCGGGCAACTGGGCGGCAGCCCAAGCCGCCGCGGCTGACAGGCAGGCTAGCCTGCAGCAGCGCGGCTGGCGAGGTGAGGAACGAGGGGTGTTGCATGAGGGTGCAGACAGAGGGTGCTCAAAACCCCTGGCACCAGCTCGAGCTGGTGCCAGAGCTTGGGGGGGCCCACCAGGCAGTGATGCCTGCTCTTGCCCGTTGGTGGCGGCGCAAGGCGGGCCCCGCCACGCTCCGCTGCTTCACCCTGGCGCTGCGCGGACGAGCGAACGCACCATAGCCAGGGTGGCGGCCTCCGCCCGCCAGGGGTGGCCGCAACTCTGGCCACGACTCTGCCTCTCTCCTTCTTCTCCTCTTTCTTTCCTCGTCTCCTCCACTTCTCCTTCGTTTTCCTTTTTCGGGCACACGCTAGCATTCCGCAGGCATCAGTTGCATGTCACAGGAAGCGGCTTTCGCTTAGTCTGCAGCGCTCGCAAGCTCTGGCTATTCACCAACGTGCTGGGCCGCGCTCCAAGTCAGGCCACCGGCATCCGTGGCGGCGCTCCGAGTCCCCAAGTCAGCTTGTCGCACAAGTGCTCACCTGTGGGTACCACCGTCTCAGTGTTAGCATACATCGTCATCTTATGTAGCCCCTATTTCTCTCGCACTAGTTCTTGTCTGATCTATTCATAAAAGCCAATTGGCCTCCCTTCTATTTGATGCACTAATGCTTTTGCTCACTTCTCTCCTGCCAACGAGTCTCGAGCTGCACACCGCCGCCGCCGCCGCCGCCGCCGCCGCCGCCGCCGCCGCCGCCGCCTNCGGCCTGGCGCTGGAGGCGCGGCCTGGCTGGCGCCACGCTAAGTCGCTGCCATACCCGCTCGGGCCCCCACCGGCGGCCGCCGCGCCCGCGCTCGAGCGCCTCAGGCTCACCTTCCGGCCGCCGGAAGAGGACGAGAGCTTCGTGGCGGCCTGGTCGGGCCTCACGGAGCTCCACATTATCCTGGACATGTATTCGGACGGAGGCGCGCCAGACCTCGGCGCCCTCAAGCACGCACCGCTGCGCCTCCGGCGGCTGACCCTGCAGCAGAGCTCCGGGCGCGCACACCTTTGCAGCAGCCTCCTTCGGCTCACGGCGCTCGAGAGCCTGGCCCTGGACGGCATGATGGTGGAAGGTGAGCGGCAGCGCCAGCCCTCTGCCCCTTTCTGCTGACTGCTCAGGACGTCGTGAGACAGTTGGGTCCACTTCCGGGCGGCCATTGCCCCATGTGCATTTGCACCGCAAGCATACAAAGATGACCAAGACTGCAGCTGCAATGGCTGCAGAAGGGCAGTGCGGGTGTTGGCAGAAGAGCCTTGACCTTTGGCCTCCTGACGATGCAACATGACGTGCTGGCAGACGAGGACATGCACATCATCACGTCACTGTGCCTCCATTTGACGTCTCTGGTGCTCGCGTATTGTGGTTCGACCTCGTTATCAGACGAGGGCTTGCAACACGTGGCGAATAACCTACAGCAGCTTCAAGTGCTCGACCTGGCAGGCATCCGCACCATTACGGACGCTGGGGTATTGCAGATTGCAGCCAACTGTTGCCAGCTTCAGACAGTACATTTGAGCGGCTGCTCAGGGCTGTCCACAGATTTGCCGCTGACAATATTGGCAAAGCGCCCATTCCTCACCAAGCTGGTCTGTGACCAATTCTGGGTTAAGCACCTGCGCAACGAGTTGAGTGTGCTGCCTGGTCTGGCGCACTGGCGTCTGGAGGGAGTATATTTGTTCCTTGATTTTCCTAGATTCCGTGGAGAGCCAGATGTGTTGGGTGCCTTCATCACCTCTTGCCCGCTTTTGAAAACACTTTACCTGGAAGGTCCTAAGGATGATAGAGATGACTTTGGAGGGCGAGGGCAAGACTTGGACGAGCTGTTACCCAATGGCAGCGGCCAGATGGAATTTCTCACTTTGCTCACCTTGAAGAACTGGAGCATCAAGTGGCCACCTCTGCTAGGGTTCCTCTTGCTGTGCACCCCAAGTCTGCAGGCACTCCAGCTGCTTGAAGTCAGCTTCCATGAGGGCGCTGTTCTTCCTCACCAGAAGCTGCCACTCTTGCGCTACCTTAAATGCTCACTTTTTTCCCCCCATAGGCGCTCCCTCAACTGCCACGAGCACATGCAGCGGCAGTTCCTGTCCTTTGGACAATGGTTCACAAGTCTCACGTCCTTGAGCATCCTTGGCCCTCCAGGCTGGGCGCGCTCGTTCATCAACAGCGAGATGTTGTTGGAGATGCTCAGCAATCTTAGCTGCCTGATTGGTCTTGAGCTTAGAAACGTTCCTGATGCAGTTAGGAGTGCCAATGGCCTTTCGGATGCGTGGAGCCGCCTTAAGCTTGACTCTGTTAGGAGTCTTTCCTGCCAGGACATGGAAGCCCACCACGTGCATCACTTGGTTAGTGCTTGTTCACAGCTGCAGGCACTGCAAGTGCAGCAGTGCTCCGGATATGATTTGGATGTTCATCTTGATGACATACTCTCTACCAGCCCAAACATTTGCGAAATCAGTGCTTCTCATAACGGTAGAGTCCCGCTTACAATGACTTCCAACAGGTGCTGCTTAGAGTTGTTTGACTCACCTTGGGAATCTACAGAAAATTTCCAAGAAAATTTTCAAGGTTGGCCTGAAAATGTGGCCAATTATCATGTTTATCGTGATGGCAACCACGACTGACAATTCAAAGGATTCGCTTTGCTTGTCATGGACTATGAGTTTTCGACCAGCACTTGTCCATGCATATGCTCTTACTGACCAGCCTGTACTTCTTGCTACTAGCAAGAAATATGTGCTTCCTGCATAGAACGCAGACATGTCTTGAAGATAGTTTACTTGTTGAGCGAGGTTGTCAGAAGTCCGTATTTGAAGTTTGAACACTAAGGACAGGCTTGACTGTGAGTAGGAAGGATAAAGAGGAATCTCACCAAACTGGATACTATCGTCTGTACTTTTAAGGTCGCACAACGTTCAAAGCGGGCTCCACCACGTAATTTTCTCAATGTCCACTGAATGCAAAGCTTCTGTTAAAATTGTCTTTGGACATCATTGCATAGTAGTACATGGCGCCTGCTTAAGAACACATGCAAAGTTCATTGAAGTGACTCTGTAGTACCATGTGAAAGATGGAACACTGGTTACCGGAATCGCAATGCGCTCAAGCTTGCATTGCTGCCGAGCTCGCGACCTCCTCCTCAATGCGATGTATGGCACTGTTCTTGGAGGCAGAAGATCACGTGGAAACCTAATCCGTGATGCCCATCCAGATCAAGACCGACGGTCCTCACACAGGGCGGGTCAAGCTGTTGGCACCATGCCTGGCAGGGGGGCCCCGCCATATTGCGAATGTGGTCACGACTGATGCGTTCGACCATTCCAATTGGCATCTTGGCAATGTAAGGCAGGGCACGTAAGTGCTGGCGCTCCTCAAGGCAAGTGTACAGACCAATCGGCGGAGAATGACTTTGTTGTCCTCGCCATTGACATGCACAGGGCTTTTGGGGCTGGTGGCTTGACCTCTTGCACCAGCTTGCAAGCTGCGGTGTGTCCCGCAGTCACCAAGGCGACCAGGCAGATGTCAAGTCCGCGGGCTCTCGGGCCCTGGTATACTGGATGCGGCTTTGTCCATTCGTTCAAGCTGGCTTCTCACAGCCACTGCTGTCTGTCTGAAAGCGCTCTTTGTTTGATGCGGCTTTCAGTATCCCTGCAGCGCTTCCTGGCACATGCCTCGCATCTTCGTGCTGATCGGGCCCTGGCTGCAGCCTACAGGCTCTAGGCGGGGCGACTCCTCTCTTATCGGCCCATTCAGACCTTGTTCATTCCTTTGGGCTGGCCTCTCACAGCCATTACCTCACGAATTTTGTTAGCGCTAACAATTCTCTGCTGCTTTATACGTCCGACTTGCGGCTGCTGACAAGATATTACTGAGCAGGCACCTTAGTGGCTTGACATTTGCCGGCTTCTTTGGAGCTTGATCAAATTTCTGTGGCTGAAGCCTCTGTTTGCCAGGGCTTTCCTGCGGCTAGTCTTTTCTGACGTGCTGCTGCTCACTAGGTGTTATCAACAGACCAGCCTTTGTGGTACCTGCTTAGTCTAGTGTTTCAGCGTTAGCCGGCCCCTCGGACATTGTCCATTCTTTCGGGCTGGCATTTCACAGCCCTCGCCCCCTTTGGATGAGTTAGATTTCCTCCTCGTGGGCTGGCTTTGACAAAAGCCAGAGGCTGCAGCTAGAGCACGGCCAGCACGCAGGTATAAGGCGTGGGCTATGGACCGGTGGAGCATAAGATTACATGTGTATCTGAAACAATTGAAGGCCAAAATGGCCAAGTACAGAGGCAAGCACATCGGAGGACGTACATCGCCGTACTGCAGATTGACCCGCTTAAGAAGCACGGGTCAACGAAAAAGGTCGCTAACCGATGCCTAAATACCAGACGGCAAGTTCCAAGAAGAAAGAGCTTGCCCATTGAGGATAGGGGCTGGAACAGCCAGCCCAAAAAAGAATGAGCAGAGTACAAGAAGCCCAAGAAGAAGGGGGCCAGGCGAAGCACTAAGGCGAAGCACTAAGAAAGAAGCACACAAGAAGAAACAAAGCAGCTACTAACTACTCAGTAACCCCTGCTAAGCAGTCGCAGGTCAGAGAGGCTATGTTCCTGGAAGGACGTCCAAGCCCTTCTGCCACCAACTAGAGCTCGCTCAGCGCTGGGGGATAGGACAGGCGCGCGCGAAACACCGGCCCTAGCGAGCCAGCGGCGTTGCAGTCGGCCTAGCTCGCCCCGCCTGCCGGGACACAGCGCGCCGCGCAAGCCGGGCCCCAACAGGTCGAGCCACTGAGACCCGAAAGCCCCGAAGATAAAGGAGAAGGTGCTCGCCCCGAAGATAAAGGACCGGAAGGCGCCAAAAGCCCTTCTGGAAGACGGAAGAAGAAGGGCTCTGGAAAGTTGAGGATAGGGGCTCTGTCCAGCCCCTATCCAGCCCCTATCCTCGATGGCTGTGATTGTCACTTCCTCCCCCTGTTTTACCATAGCATCCTCAGGCCCCTTTGTATGAGCAGACAGTGACATCAGAATGAACACAGTTCAAGAAGAAAGAGCTCGCCCATTGAGGATTGAGGACAGTTCAAGAAGGGGGCTAAGCGAAGCACTTAGCTTTGTAGCTGCTCACCGCTCTTAGGGCCCTCTGAACCTTTGTGAATTCTTTTTGGGCTGGCTTTTCGCAGCCCTTGCCCCCATTGGGAGTGCCACTTCTTCTTCTTCTGGAAGCCCACGGGGGGGCCCCCTTCTTCTTCCTCCTGAGTGGCCCGCGCTTACGTCAGAAGGTGCCCCACTCATTACCCGGGTGCCCGGAAAGGCACACGGACTCCATTTTTCTTCTATTTGTGTAGCACGCGGATGGTGATACGAGCTGTGGAAAGAATAAAATCGCTCGCCCATAGAGAAAAGCCACCAGAACGCATCTAGAGGCAATATTGTGCTGATAACTTTCCTCTTACTGATAACTTTCCTCTTACTTGAATTGGCCTCCCTTTCAATTCATGCGCCCCGCGCGCCTTCTCTCTTACTCTGGAAGGACCATTCCTTCTTAAGCAGAGCCCCTATCGGGGCCAAATCCGCCTCGCTCCCCGCTAAACTGTGCCCGGTTTAACACTGTTCAATCTGCGCCTAACTCGAATCTGCTGCAGCGGCGATTTGTTGCACTTCCTCACTTCGTCCCCTCAGCTCATCTGACTACTTATTGCTGACACGGGGATGTATAACATTGTAATAAGAGCGCCCTGTTTGCCTTGCCTGTGGCTACGCTGCATCATCATGACCACCTTCTGCATGCACCTGACTTGGCCATGGCCACTGATAGCCAGAGAGCGAGCCGGGCAGCGCGCATGTGGAAAAGAGAGACTCTTCCAGTGGAAACGTTCGTGTGCTAGAGTAGAGGGGCGGTGGCGGTGGTTAGCCATCTCAAAGTTACCAAAATTGATGATCAAAACACAGCACATATATGAACAAAACACAGCACGCAGACCGTCAGCAAGCGGCCAGGCGACGACGCCGCCGCCTGCGCCGGGCTGCGCGCCGCCAAACGCGGCGCGGCGGGCGGCGCGAGCCGNAAAAAAAAAAAAAAAAAAAGTCGCGGCGCAGGGCCCGCCCGCGCCTCCGGCCGCGGTGCAGCCAGAGCGCCGTCGACGGCACGGCGGCAGCCAGCGGCAGGAGCCCGTCGGCGTCGCTCGCCTTTGCGCTGCCGCGCCGCCACTCCGTTTGACGTCGTCGCCACATAGAGGGAGCTGCTGAAGCCGCGGCGCCGTCCGCGGCGCGCAATGCGGCGGGCAGCGACCCGTACGTGAAGCTGCAGGTCGGGGAGGCCAAGGCCAAGTCGGCGGTGGTGTACAAGAGCCTCAACCCCGTGTGGAACGAGGAGTTCACCTTCGACGTCCGCTCGCCGCAGTCCGACGTCCTCCAGGTGGCCGCCGCCGCCTCGCCGCCACAGCACCACCGCCTGGCGCTGCAGCCGAGCTGCCATGGCCGCTCATGATACGCCTATGGGTGCTGGCGTTAGCTGTCCCAGCTTGCCTGCCAGTGACTGAGGGCGTTAAAAGTGACTAGAATGGCTGCTTAGCCGACACATATGATGAGTACGATGAGTAGTCTTGCGCAGGGCTCTCATGAGTCGAGCTTCATTTTCTCTCTTTTGTTTCCGTCTGGCATTCTGGCCAGCTCTGATGGCTGCGGACACGCGTCAAAAGGGACAGCGGCTGCACTGACCTCTGCTGTGGCCATGCTCCTGCCGCTCCTTCTGTGGATGTGCCAGACACCAGGCCTCCACCCACAACTACCATGCTTGGTGCACCGCAGAAGCTGAGGCAGGGCTGCCGTGTGTCTTGGGTGAGCAGATGATGCTGTGGGACGAGGATTATATGTCGCGCGACGACTTCCTGGGGCAGCTGCGCATCCCGGTCGCGGATGTGGCGGCTGCTGACGGCCAGACGCTGCCGCCGACCTGGTACCCACTCCAGAAGCGCAGCGACAAGTCCCGCGTCCGAGGTGCACTGCTGCTGCTCCTCTTAGATGCTGCTGTAAG
The DNA here is from genome assembly GCA_009602725.1 of Spirogloea muscicola. Taxonomy (NCBI): domain Eukaryota; kingdom Viridiplantae; phylum Streptophyta; class Zygnematophyceae; order Spirogloeales; family Spirogloeaceae; genus Spirogloea; species Spirogloea muscicola. Next base: position 276,610 of record WELB01000125.1, read on the forward strand.
AGCTCTTCAGTAAGTTATGACATTGTTTGGAAAGTCATAATGCGATCTTGATCCTTTTAGAGAGGATGGAGATCGGTTTGTGCATGCATGTGCAGGCGACATCCTTGTGGCGCTTAGCCTGTATGGCAAGTCCGATACGGAGCCGAGCTCGCCGGCGGGGTCTCTCAATGGATCGTCCCGCCGGTCATCGGAGACCCTTTCAGGCTTGCTCGCAAGCTCCGACGACACCACGACCACAATCAATGGGATCCTGACGTCCGGCGAGCTCATGCGCACGGACTCGACTGCGTCGTCGGACGCTTCGACCGACTCCAACGTGAGCTGGACCCCATCGCCACAAGCATCGCAGTTGTTGCACGGTCGTCAGTGTGGCGCAGCTGATGCGCTCCCTGCTTTTGGTGGCGGCTGCAGCAGGGGAGAGCCGTGCTTCCGTCCCGGCCGTCGCTGCGACACCGCATCGCGGCTTCGCTCACGCACACAGGCAGCATGCCAGTGGTCCACTCCCCTAGGTGCGCATCACAGCACCGCCTGGTTATGCAGCACCAATTGGCACTTGGCTATGGCCCGCACTAATGTCAGGGGCGTGCCAAAGCTTTGACTTGGCTCTGATATCGCGAGACCTACTCTGCGCTTGTGAGAAAGCTGACCCAAGACCGCAATGCTGCTACTGCAGGACGGCGCTGGTTCCAACGCACCTGGCCAGCATGCCGCACCTGCGAGGGGCCGTCACGCTGGGCTCTCCGACGGCGGCCATGCTCGGCAGCCCCTTACTGGTGGGTGCTCGTGCTGTTTCTCCATTGCCAAAGCGCCTCACCACATGCCTGTAGTCTGTCGCATGTTGTTGGGGTTTGGAGCATATGAAGGTGTTGCTAATCAGCATCCCAGCATCTTGTAGCCACAGGGTGGTGTTGCGGAGAGAGCGGAGGCAGGCGACAGTCTCAACAGTGGTAGTGACGGCGCTCAAGAGGAGCTTTCGTTGGAGTGGTTCGGCGAACCTCGTAAGGACGCTAGTGCGGGGCCGATGCCGCCGCCGCTTCCTGGTGGCATCGTCCTCGACCAGATGTTCGACACCTCCGTCCAGGTCCGCCATCTGTCACTTGTTCATATTGCAGCCATGGTGGTTTCAATTTGACAAGCAGTTGAGCCCATTTTCAGGTGCAGGACATTGATTGAATGACTGAAGCCTCCACAAATTCGTGAACATTTGCAGGAGCTGAACGAGGTGATGTGGAAGCCTGGTAGCGCATTCCGAGATGAGATGACGGCAGCCTCCAAAATCTCACAGGCCGAGTTCTCACCCTGGCGGCGTCTGCCCGACGGCACTATACAGCGCTCGTTCTCATACATGGTTCCGGCCTCGTCCCTTGTTAAGGCGTACAAGGTGCGACTGTGGCTACAGAGTTTGGTGCTCCCTCTCCTGCGTGCCGCATCCTTTGGGTGCTCAATCATCTCGTCAAGCAGACCTCAAGGCTCCGATTGTGCTGATGCGGTGCAGGCTACAGAGACGCAGACATACAGCCGTGCCGACCAGGCGGGCTACCTCGTGGATGTATCAGTGTCCACGCCTGACGTGCCATATGGGAGCACATTCCGCACGGAGATGCAGTTCTTGCTTGAGCCGAGTTCCCTCAGTGCGCCACTGCTTCCACGCCTCCAATCAGTGGCAAAGATCTCGTTTTTATAGTCGTTGAATTTATGACCAACTAAATGAGTATAATGGTCAAGCGGAGCCCCTAAGTGTGACTGCTTGGGCAGGTCCTCCGGGAACTGACGGTTGCTGTTGTTCTGGCCTTGCAGACCCGCAGCAGTCCCACCTCCGGGTGTCATGGCGCGCCAACTTTTTGCAGAGCACCATGATGAAGGGCATGATCGAGGGCGGCATGCGCTCCGGCATCCGTGACACATACATCCTTTACCTCAAGGTTCACCATGCGACTATGCACCCTCCAGTGATGCCAGCTCTCCTTGATAGCACATTGATCTGACTCATGATAAACTCCTGAAAGCAGAGGTGGTCTATGGCTGCTGTGACTGACTGGCACCGCTTCAGCTACCTACTCTGACATACTCGTCTATGGCCGTTTTGCTCTGACCAGACGCTGTCGCCAAAGTACGTGAAGCCGGCGGGCAGTGGCGATCGGGCGCTCGTGAAGGAAGAGATGAAGCCCATGACGAATCTGGAGGTTGCTGTGGAGTTCTTTGGGCATCCTTGGGTTGGCATCAGCCTGGCCGTGTCGCTCCTCATCCTCGTCCATCTCTTGGGCTCGCGGCCAAAGGTGCGGCAGGGCATCGAGTTTTACGGCTTCGACCTACCAGACTCAGTACAGGAGCTCTTCTGGTCCGTGATATTCGCGCTGGCCGGCGAGCGTCTCATCTGGCGCGTCAACAAGTTTGTCCGTACACGAATACTGCAACGTGAGATCCCCACTTTGTGCTTTCTCTTGCTTGACAAGGAATGCAAATAAACGTCTTTGTTGCTAGTGCTTTTTCTTTCTGCAAGGCTAGGGGTCTAGTGCTAGTAAGTATATTCGTAAGAGCTACTCCTTCAACCTCTTTGTTGACCTTCACAATCCAGGGGTAACAGCAATTCCAAGAGCATCAGAGCAATTAAGCCCATTGACAGTACTGAAGCTTTGGCTTCAGTACGTCTCTGCCAGATCACACGTTAGGACACAAATATGAATTCTGACGGCCTTTGAAGCCATGTCTGCGCTGATTGCAGGCGGAGATCACGGGTTGAAAGCCAATGGCGAGGGCTGGCTGGTCACTGTGTCGCTGCTAGAGGGGCAGAGCCTGGCGGCCGCCGGCCTCACCGGCATCTCCGACCCCTACATCACGTTCACCTGCAACGGCAAATCGCGGACCAGCTCTGTCAAGCTCCAGACGCTCAATCCCACATGGAACGGTACATGCTCCTCACCTCACGCATGGCGACCTTTCATGGGCTCTCCCAAGCTATCTGAAGCTCCACAGCAGGGGATCTTCTACTTCTCGAATACACTTCATTACTGAGACATATAGAGGTTTTTCAGTGAGTACAGTGCTAAATCAAGCCAACTTACTTTGAAGCTCTGTAAAGTCTGCAGCCGAGTTGTTTTGCTGAAGGGTCGACTCTCATAGCTCTGGTTGTCGGCAGTGCGTGTGAAACGCCTGCTGGGTACGCTGGAGTCCCTTGTAGATGGAGTTCTTCAGGCTTGTTTTGCACCATGTTGAACTGCAGAGATCTTGGAATTTGACGCCATGGATGACGCGCCATCAACACTCTCGCTGGAGGTATTCGATTACGAGGGGCCGTTTGCACAGGCCGAGTCGCTGGGACGCGCCGAAGTCAATTTCCTCAAGCTGTCGGCGGAGGCCCTCGGCGACCTGTGGCTCCCGCTGGAGGGCCGGCGGGCCAAGGCCGCCGGCTCCAAGATCCACCTCAGGCTCTTCTTGACCAACACACGGGACGGCGAGTTGCTGCAGCCTCTGATGCAGAGGGTGGAGAAGGAAGTCGGCACCAAGGCAAGCATTACTGTCACTCTAAGCTGATGACTGTCACTCTAAGCTGATAAGGGCAGCAGTACAGAGACTTACTGTTTTTGTCACTAAGAGGCAGTACTCATCAGCCCACATGCTAAGTATTAGATTCTGCCCTGCAGGTTGTTGCCGAGGCTAGATCACTGTAGGAGTGGTGGACACATTGCAGTGAGGTCGCTCTAATTTCTGCCACTTAGTGGTCACTCTGCAGATTGTCAGGCGGTCGGCACAGAAGAATTTGTCATTCCAGCGGCTATTCTCCATTCCAGAGTCAGAGTTCCTGATCAATGACTATTCCTGCTCCGTCAAGAAGAAGCTCCCACTCCAGGTTGATTTCAAGCTGCTCTATGTAAATACTCCTGTCAGTAATGCATTTCTATGTTTAGTATTATTGTTAGCGCTTCATGAGCTTTACTTGTTATCGTGCTCAAGCATGCTGGTTCGTGGTGGCAGGGCCGCCTCTTCATCTCCCCACGGCAGCTGGGTTTCTACTCCAATCTCTTTGGCCACAAGGTCAAGTTCGCAGTGATGTGGGAGGACATTGACGAGATCAAGGAGAATGCAATGTCCATCAACTCCTTCAACCGCATGATCAATCCGTCCATCACGCTATACATCCGCAAGGGCAGGGGCGGAGATTGCCGGGTTGGTGCATATGGGACAGATGCTCAAGGCAGACTGAAGCTGCGGTTCATGTCCTTTGTTCGTCCGGGCCCCGCTTTCAGGTCTGATACTCACCATATGGCAAGGATGCTACTGGTTGCTCACTTCAAAGATAACATGCCATGGTGGCAGCCGCTAAACGGACTAACATGTTAAATTAGGGTTTTGTGATGTCAGGGGTTTTGTGATGTCAACGAATGGCTGTACTTCAAGTGCTTCGTCTTTTATGTTCTCAGCTGACTCTGCTTCTTGCACTTCAACCATCCTAGGACCATCGTAGTTCTCTGGAAGAACAGAACACTACCGCTTGACCAGCAAATCCAGAAGGTAGCAGAAGCGGAGGTCCGGGAGGGAGAAGGCCACATTCAAGAGAGCCAGCAGAAGCAGGCTGATGATGAGGGCGCCTTCTTGGGTGTTGACCCAGCAGAGATGGTGGAAGCTGCACAGCTCGAAGTTCCAATCACAGTGAGCTACTTGACTTCACTTATGCCATTTATCATTTATGACTTCATTGCGCTTGAGTTGCTGCTGGTACTTCCGGAACGTGGCCAAGGAATTGTGCTTCTGATGTGGTTCATAGGGTCGCAGTCCCGCAGACTTATGTGTAATCAACACAGTTGTTGCACAACTTATCAATGTCCTGATCAAGCTGCATGTCGTTCATAAACACGTGCTCACAGGTAGCGCAGTTCCTGACCCTAATGGACACAAAGCAGCTGGACCAGAAGGTTGCGGAGCATATGGGTCACCTCAATTATTCAGCAACCGACTGGGAGCGCACCGGTGAGGAGCTCAAGATGCAGCGCGAGGTGAAGTACCAGTACTCGCGCAAGGTGTGCTCGTTCGGCACGGGGGTGACGATCATGCAGCAGAAGAGCCGCAACGCCGAGAAGACAAATGCAATGCTGGAGGAGCTCATCACCCTGCACGACGTCCCATTTGGCGACCACTTCCAGGTGATGACCGGCAACTGCTACCCCACCACCTACACTTTCATAGTACTGTTACATGTAAGATCCGCTCTAGGATCTAGCTACCTCTGGACCTAAGCTACCTGCATCCGCTTCACAGCAACCTGCATCGAAGGTGTATGAACGACTTCCCTGGCACGGCACAATCTGCATCATCGACCCAACCTGTACCTAGCTCAATGTGTAGTTCAGCTTAATCTCTATATGGCAAGGATAAATTGAGATACTTCAGAGCTGCTCTTCTGATGTCATTGTCCTTAGAGACTGTACTGCCATGCAGGTCGAGACAAGGAAGGAGCTCCGGCAAAAGTCAGAGAAGCCGGCGCTCTCAGAGCTCCGAGTGCTAGTGGGAGTGTCATGGCACAAGAATACGCTGTTCCAGAAGAAGATTAGCGTCAATGTAATCGAGTACCACAAGCAGCACGTCAAGGACGTGGTAGACATTCTCGTCAAGGAGGTTCTCAGCCACACGCAGGGCTCTCTCACGCAATCTGATGTGAAGCTCAGTGGCAATTGATGAATTTATTCTCCATGGAGGCCAAATGATGGGCCTCTTTAGGGGCTGCTGACAGGGACAGCCCCTTAGCCTCGCACACCGGCAGCATTTGCCGGCAGGGATGCTTTGATGCTTCAACCCAAAGCCCTCACCTCAAACCCGAGTAGTGAGAATGGTAGGCTAGCTTACTTAGCAACGCATTCGTGCACCGCGCTTGGAGTTGCACAACGCGCCTACTTTATATGTATAATTATTGTGCCCCTCCATATATTTCTTGCAATTTGTGCTTCCGCCTATCTTTGTTGTCATTTGGTGGAGCTTCCACAGCTTGTAAACTCTGCATGCCACACCTCTGGTGCAGCTTGGGGCACATCCAGCTGGCCACCGCAGCCTTACAGCTGCCGGGATGGTTCTTTTAGCTACTGCTTTGTGTATTGGTTAAATTCAGCAGAGTCAAGGCTTGGCCATTTGGCCTTCGTTTGTTTCAAATACACGAAATTCTCCTTCAAGCAGATAGGGCCATCTCCACGTTCTGACAGCTTTCCGAAGGTACGCTACTAGTGACGGTTTTGCTCTGATTGGCATGAGAATGGGATAACCACCAAGCAGCGTTGCCTCACACACTGGTGCACCACTTCCAGGTTCTTACAGCGGAATGAACGCTTCATGGAAGCGTTCATTGTGACTTCAATGTAGCATGCCAGCCATTGTGATAGAGTTTAAGGCACGCCCAGGCACCCATTCCTTTGCTACTTTCCCAGCCACTACCTTAAATGTTCGGCCTTGTACATTTCTTTGGGCTGGCCTCTCACAGCTACTGCAGTTAAATTGGAATCGTTGTTACTTTCTTCTAAAGCCGTAATGTCAGTAATAGTAGGCGCAAATTGTCTTCGCACCCAGCTCCACCCTGCTCGAGCTGCAGCTTCGCAGCTCGCCGCCGCCGCCGCCGACGCCGCCGCCGCCGTCGCCGCCGGCGGGGCTGCCGGCAGTCACGGNCGGCGACGGCGGCTGCGGCAGCGGCGGCGGCGGCGGCATGACGCCGGCGTTCGCGCTGTGGCTGGCGTCCTTCCTCGCCGTCGCCGCGCTCCTCGGCATCGTCATGTACATGGTGCGCGGCCGCACAGCGGCGCTCAACTCTGTAGTTTAGGGTTCCGGTTTAGGGTTTTAGGCCTAAAGCCCTGAAGCCCTGCTGCCTGGCTAGCCGCCGCTGCCCTCCCAAACTTGGCGGCCTAATTGAAGCCGCCTGAGGTCAATAAGCCAATTGAGCTGAAGTAACAATTACAAGCACAGGGGCGCTTCAAAGTACGTCGAAGTCGGCGAGTAAATGGGGGCTGATGCGTGTCTCAATGTTCTTAATTGACACTTTGACCCACTAAGTCTTATTCGTTAGTACTCAAGATGTGACTTCGACCCTTTCATCTGACGTAACGGCGGTGGCGGCTACGTGGGCGCAGCTCATCTGCCTGTCGGACCTGGAGAACGACTTCATAAACCCGCACGACTCGGCCTCGCGCATCAACCTCCTCGTCGCGCCCGAGGCGGCGCTCCATGCCGGCCTCTCCGTGCTGCACCTCGTGACGGGCCGCTGGATCTTCGCGCTCCTCAACGCGCCGCTCGTCGCGTACCACGCCCGCCTGTGAGGAAGCCCCTGCCTCTCTGCGCACTTAGCGCCAGCCGCCTGTGCAGCGCTGGCTCATTTGGCACTGTAAGAACGGCCTCACTTTGAGTCACTGCAAGGCAGCCATGGCGTTCTTAGCATACCCATTGCAGATGGGCTGTGCCTTGGTCGACCCTGAAGCCGCTCGCCGTGCCCGGCCGCCGAGTATGCCTCGGCCAGGGCCTGACGGAAGGTCTTCTGGCATTGGCGGTGGTAGGTGGCAGCGGCGAGAGCACCTCGTGGACGTGACGGAGATCTTCGTGCAGCTGCCAGCGGCGAAGAAGATGCGCTTGCTCAAGCTCTTCTTCTACCTCCTCCTCTTTGTCATCTCCATCTACAAGTGCGTTGCCACCATCACAGACGGCATTGGCTGCCGCTTGCAATTGTATTTGCTTTCACCAGCAAGAACGACAGCTCTGCTGAACGCTACACAACAATATAACCCTGACAGCTACAAACGTATATCTTTCGCTTCACCTCAAAGTGGCAGAGATTGCGCAGGAGCCTGACTTGCCGCGCTCCAGGTACTTGTTGAGTAGCCTGTTTCTTGCCTGTGCTGAACAATGGCCGCTCTCATTCGTGTGGCGGCAGGCTGGTCGAGTCCACTGTCTACATGCTGATGGAGGGCGACGGCGTTGAGCATGCGCACCACCGTGCCACACATTGATTTCAGCTTCTCTGCTGGTTTATGAGCACCATACAAGAACCCACTTGCCTTCTGGCAATGTAGGCGCAAGCTGATTACGCGATTCTGGCTGCTGGCGAGCCTCGTGTTGATCATCCATGAAGCCGCCAATGAAGTGACTAAGTGCTCCTAAAGTGACAAGTGCTCCTCTGCGTTGGGCGACTAAGTGGCCTCTGCGATGTGCGAAGGCAAAGGAATTTTTACACGGCTGATCAATTAGGAGGACTTCTTTAGCACTCAGTCCCAGCTATTGCTGGACATTCCGAGCACACTTAAGAATCGTCAAATTGTGGGAGCAGATTGATGACGTCGTTGACGATCTGGCCTGCCTCATGAGTGCCCCAACACCAGCAGGCAGTCCGACAACGTTGGTGATAGGGCTGCTAGTGTCACACGAGGGCGAGGCCTAGTCTGAGCTATAGGCAGACTGCCTTCAGGAGGTAATCAAGGAATGCAAAGCAAGCATTGCATACCCATCACGCACCCCAGCTTGCAATTGCCTTATTGCGCCAGCAAGCGCTTTATTCTTGGTCCGAGAGAGAGGACTGCCGCCGGAAGTGGCCGAAACAGTCCAGAGAAGGCGAACAAGAGGTGCGGTCGAGCCTGATTGAGGGAGGTGCTCGATGGCCGGTCCTCGAAGTCAGCAAGTCCGGCCTTTGGCAGGTTGCTCTGGGGGAAAGAAGAACGTGGCTTACAGATGCTTCTAAGCAACGGATTGCCGTGTCTCGCCTTTCCCACTGCTACCGCCTTCTGGTGAGATCCACTCTTATAAAATGTGGGTCGTGGACTGTTGGGCTCCTACTTGTACTTGAGGCTCCCATCTACATCTGTTCTCACCGGTGTTTGTGTAACACATGGAAGTGTCGGCCTCACGACAACTTTCCAGGACCTATGTCCTGCACTTAGCGCGCTAATAATGCTCTGCTGCTGCTCTCGCAGCGCCCGCAGGGCGGGCGGGACTGTCCCTGCTGACAGTCTCTCCAACATCTGGCAGCTAACTAGATATTACTTAGTGTTACTTAGTGTTGGGACAGCCCGATGTTGCTCTGCTTTCTTCTGCTGCTTTCTTTTCCTCTGGCTTGCGCAGCGGGGTTGCTCTTCCTCCCCTCAGCTCATCTGACTTCCTACTGCTGACACGAGCGTTCTAAGAGCGCCCTGTCTGCCTAGCCTGTGGCTCCGTCATGAACACCTGTATGCATCTGGCTGGCTTTTCACAGCCGATTTTTGCATATGAGCAGCCGCTTTCTTCTTTTTTTCTTCTGCTGGGCCCTGCTACTGACGCTGGTGCTGCCCAGTACAATGTATATACATATTGTATGAAGATATGAAGTTTGTATATGTAACATATATACACAAATTGGCCCCTTATAAGCCATCGCCCTCTACTGAAAGAGTCCTCTCTTTGGGCCGTTCAGGGTCGTCTAAGCGGTGCCGCACGGCAGCTCGCCAAGTGGCTGCGTTGACGCCGTCGATCGCACGCTCGGGAGCCCCCAGCTCCCGGCTGCCGTTAGGATGTTGACGGGAGCCGTCAGAGCCGCCGTGACTCGTACCCCCGTCCCGTGGACCCTGTCGCAGCTCAACTGCCCCCGCGCGCCGCCATGGCCGCCGGGACTCGCGGCGGACATTGCGCCGAGGCGCGCGGGCTCTGAGCGCGGCGGCGGCGGGCTCATGAGCTGAGAGCGCTGCCTGGGCCGGAGGGCTTTCTGGGCTGCCCAGCTCGTCAGCCGTCTCGACGGCCATGGCCGCTGCGGCGGCTCTGCTGCGGCAGCCCTGCGCCGCCGCCGCCGTCGCCGCCGCCGCAATGGCGGCGGCG